>JAVJGG010000027.1:1099499-1124639 GCA_035590195.1 Aviceda cuculoides | reverse complement strand
CGGGCCGCGCGTGTTTATCTCACGGGGGGAAAGGTGAAAGTGCAGAGCTAAGGGTCTTCGTGCCCATTTGGGGCTGAAACCGGGGGTCTCAGGGTCAGAGAGGACAAAAATTGTGAGTATGAGCGTTGTGCAGGCTCTTCAAGATACTTGTCGCTTTTTTTTTCTTTTTATTTTAAATGGCAGTTAAATGTTTAGAGCACTAATATTTCATACCCACTCTTATAAACTTACGCGTATTGTTTATAGATGGGGAAGTTGTTTAGATGGGGAAATGTTGTCGGGGGAGAACTGATGCTAACGTTCAACTTTTTAGATAGTTTCTTTCCTACAATTTGTGACTCAGCCAGGATAACAAACAGTTAGCATTTAAGATCTTGTACTTAGATGAGTTAGGAGGAGGGAAATGGTTTTGCTTTTGAAGATGCTGGCTACTTTGTGCTTGAAGGGACGAGTGTAAAATAGTGGTTGCCAGAAGGGGGAAAAGAAAAAAAAATCTTACCTGGCGCTCCTGCTAAAAGCAACCCTTTTTTGTCAGCACAGCTGTCTCTGGAGTTGTGTGACTGAGAACTGATCTAACTGCAAACTAACCATCAAGACACTTTTCCTTTTTCTGTTTTTCTTCGTATAAATATAATAGTAACCGTACTGGGTGTTGCACCAAAGAATCTTTTTTTTGTCTGGCTGTAAAAGCTGCCGTGAAGCAGGTTCATAAGAAAAAGGCAAGTGTATGCGAGATGCTGCTAGGGAATATTCTCCCAGCTTCTTTCTTTTTCAGCTCAAAGGACTTGCTGACATAGTTGTGGGTTTTCTGATGTCTTTTGTAACTGTAAGTGATGTCTGTTCCATGTACTTCCTCAGATTTTTGTTGGATCCATGTAAACTCTCAGCATCCATTACATTCTGATAGTTTCTTCAGGTCTGCTACCTGGTTTGAACGGTCTCCTCCTTGTTCTTGAACCTGGCTGCTGTTAGCTTAATTTGCCAGTTAGTGTTTACACTAGAAGATGTAGTGAACAACTGATTCCTGTTCAGTTCCTGACACTTACTTGGTAGGCATGCCTCCAAGTTGTTTCCTTCCCAGAGTGAAAAGGCATAGCATGCTTGTTCTAGGTAAAATGTTACGTACTTTTATCATCTTTGTTGCCATTCTGTTAACTTTCTCTAGCTCTAGTAGCTGCTTCTCTTTTAGATGAGAGAACAGAAACTGCTGTTTCAAGATGTGGGTGAATTCTAGATTTATATACTGGCATGATTTCCCCTCTTCTTTCTTCCTTTCCTAATAATTCATTGTGCTTAGTTCATGATGTGTCTACACAAATACTTGTGCTAGTTCAGAAAAGGGGACGGGATGGGAGAAGGGTAAAATTGCTGCATTTCATGTAGTGATGGGTTAAGACTTTTTGATCTGTAACAGGAAATAGAGATTATTGCATGTTGGAAGAGAGTGGGCTTGCTTCTCCCAGTTTCTGCTCGTGCAGGTTGCTTTGAATGTTAGGAAATTAAGGCCTGAGCTTACAGAAGAGAGTGAGATACTTAGTGTGCTTTTTCACAGTGGTGTCTGTCAAGGCCTCACAAGATACTGCTGTTTTGTGGGGTCAGAGTTAGATTCCTAATAGAAGTTTCATTTTTCACTTCTCTGGACAGGATTGAAGTGAAAGATACTAGGCTACTTTGTTGTTGTTGTTCTTGCTTGAACCCTTTCAGGTAAATGGAAGTGTCAGTAAGTTGTGAATTTAATACACATAGGATGCAAAGTGGGTTGAAATTTTCCAAACCATAAATATTTTCTCTACAGCAGATTGTAGAGCCACTTTGTTTAGAAGACAGTATTGATTTGTATGACTGGTGATTGTACAAGGAACAGAATAAACTTAAAAGAAAAAAAAAAGTAGATTTTACTGTCTCTTGCCTGTGGCTTTGACAAATTCATAATTGTATTCTGAAGTATGTTTTGTTTTGCTATTAAAAGTATTACTGTCATCCTACCGAATTGCAAATGTTAAGTATCATTCACTTCCACAGGCTGGATATTGAGCTGTTGTGAATGACTTCATTTTTAAGAAATGCAATCAAATAAATTCAAGCTGTTAACTAGCCATAGTAACCTGGTTAGTTTTGCAGTTTAGAAGACTAACTCAGCTGCATTGCTTCACTGTGACTGATGAAATTGTGAAAAAAAACATGGAAAGAGGCCAATTCTTAAATAGATAAGTTTGCATTCTTGTGCTGTTATTTTCCTTTGCAGACTGAGGCAAACATTCTTTACTCTGGGGACTTTCTGTGGTGAAAAGTAAATGTATCATTATATCAGGGTTTATAGTTACACTTCTCTATTTTTTTTTTTTCTTTCATGTGCAGGATAGTGTCGAAGGTTCAGTTTCTGTTACAAAACAGAGAACAGGATCCATTGGAGATCGCCCAGCAAGACCTACTCTTTTAGAACAAGTATTGAATAAAAAGAGGCTGGTAAGTTTTGTTTTCTTAGAGGCTTTGAACTCAGATAAAGGCAGTGTAACAATGTTTAGCTGTCACCTGTGTGAAAGATGAAAATCAGTTTAATGATCGTACACTACGTGTGCGTATTTTCAAATTCGTAATGTGCTGCAGAGCAGGTATGTGTCTCAGCCTCTGTGTGAAGAATACTAAGATGGCTAAATTTAATGATCACTGCCGCGTTAACTGCAGTTGAGTATTGTGGTAGGACTAAATAGATGTGGTTATTTCTTCAGAGTAAATAGTGCTTGTACTATACACTGAGTAACTTCGTAAACCAACTTTAATGTAAAGCTTTAGATAGAACAATGCATGGGCTTTAGGTCTGATGTAAGCTTTAATTACTGTAGTGTGTTTGTTTTAGAAGTTGTAGACTTATCATATCACACTTAAAATTGCGTGTATATTTATTGATAAAGCAAACTGTGTAAGCAAACGGTATGACTTGTAATATTTGCGGGCTGCATGAATGGCATGTGTTGTAAGCTTTTAAACACTTTTGTTGCTCCTTTAAGTATATTTAAAGAATTAAGCCTAATGAAGGGAAGTAATTTGGTACTTACTGTTCCTTCGACTTCTTCATTACAACTTTCTACGTTACTGGTTTTCACGATCTCCTTTCTCCAAAAGCTAATGGGACTGTTTGCTTGTTCTCTCTGTTAGCTATGCAAAACAATTTAACAATCCTCATTAAAGTGCTGTAGTGCTTGTTCAGAAATTTGAAAAGTCTTTAAAGAAACATTGTATCAGTCTTAAGTATATAGATTTTTTTTCTTGAATTCTTTCTCGGTATTAGCACCTATTTAATGATTATGTCTAAAACATAGAGGAGTATCTGTAGCTCTTCAGTTTTTACAAGAAAAAAGTAATGAACTATGGAGTTTATTTTTCACACTATCTGTTGTTCTTTATGCCCCGCTTACTGAATTGTTGTCGCCTTTCCTGGCTGTTTCTATTCATGTGTCTTTCAATTAAATTTGAAAGGTATCTTATTTATGAAACATATTTTCTGGAAATACTCCAACCAGAAGCTCTTCAAGTAGATGTTGAGAGCTTTTGCAGAGTTATGTCAGGGATCTTCAAGAACGGTGGTTTCCTTGAAGTATTCTGGTGAAGTGAGATTCGGATTCTCCTTGATCTGGTTCTTGCTTCTCTGTCCCTCCTCTGACTCAGTCTCTCGCATTCAGCATTATTTCTTCTTTGTTTTGTGCATATCTACACAACACAAGGCCTGAGGCGACCTAAGGATCTCTCACGGCCTCTTGCATCCAGGGCTCTTCTATACCTCATGTTCCTGCACGTGAAAGTTACTGCATATCACTGGTAGCTGCCTGCAGGTTTATCACTTAACGCGCCAAGTCCTTTGCGCTTGCTTGTGAGTTTCTTGCATGTGGTTACTCTCTGTGAGGAGGGGCTTTTGGGGTGGCCTGTGTGTGCCTGGATGCGCAGTTTGCACTGGATAAAGATGCAGAAAGCGGGGGCAAGGGGCTGAGAAGCAGCAAGTTGGGGATGGGGAGCCTGAAGCACCTTAAGGTCATAAACCAGCAGCAGATAAAGAACTAGGTACTGCAGAACTACCCTGTGCCGTGCCGTGACTTGATAAAGCTGATGTATGGTAAGGAAAAGGTGGCTGCGCATCGGTTCAGTGAGCCCGTTCGTTATTAGTAATTGCTTTCAGTGGCCGAGTCACTAACCTTACCTGTTCGGTGCTGCTGTAGGTGTGAGTTACATGCAGAATGGTTGTTTTCAATTATAATCTCCGCAGAGTTGCCCCTAATAGCATAAAGTTCTAGACTCTGCCCTGAAGTTGCTGGTCCTTTTGAATGTAAATCTGATTACAGAGTTGCAGTCCTTCTTTGGTTGCATCTGTGAAGTGACCGTGCATAATGAGGAAGCAATCTACGGGATATTAATTCAGCTGACAAATAAACCTTTTTCCTGCGGTAATTTTTGGACGGATCCATTCCCAACCTGATTTGCCATTTGACCTTACAAACACTTGTGCTGCCACCATGCAGGAGTGAGAGAACAACCAGAGCTGGGTCATGGACTGCAACTGTTCAGGCCAGGAGGCAGATGCAAATAGTTTTAGATACTTTTGTCATTTGACTGAAGGCAGAGGGGTTTTTTAAGTCGTTCTTGCGACTGGACTGCTGTTTCAAACTGTTGGGAAATTATTAAACACTCAGTGAATGTAGAATTGTAGAGTATCTTGAGTTGAAAGGGACCCATCAGGATTTTTGAGTCCAACTCCCTGCTCCTTGCAGGACTACCTAAAACTAAACCATGTGACTAAGAGAATAGTCCAGACACTTGAACTCTGACAGGCACATGAGCTTTGCTGTGGAGTTACAGTATTTTAGTTAATTTATTATTTTTGAGCTATCTGCAGTGGGAAATGTAGAAATTGGCTCAAAACTGAAGCACAATTGAAAAGTGTGGTTTTCAGTATGTTAGTAGATTACTTCTGTTTGCGACCTTTATGTTCTGTGTGATATTGTATATTCTTTACATTCTGAATCTGCTTTCAGGATGTGTATTAATGCTGCTTCTGGTGATGTGCTGATGTCTTGAAACAGTTTCTAGATGTTTTTGTGAGAGTGTTTTGTAATTCTTTAGTATTTAATTCAACTCCAGTTTATATGGGTGTACTGGTTTTGGCTGGGATGCAGTTAATTTTCTTCACAGTAGCTTGTAGGGGGCTATGTTTTGGGGTTGTGATGAAAACAGTGTTGATAATACAGGGATGTTTTAGTTATTGCTGAGCAGTGCTTCATCCCACTGCGGGGGGAGTGAGCAAGAGGCTGTGAGATGCCACAACAATGGGTCATGTGCAAATTGATTTAATAGAAAAATATTATAATCTAAATATAATCACTATGGTAGCTACTTAATATATGCGAGTTCTTTAAAGTCCGCTTATTCTTTCTTGCAGTCCCTGCTCAGGAGTCCAGAAGTAGTGCAGTTTCTACAGAAACAACAGCAACTGTTAAGCCAGCAGGCTTTGGAACAAAGGCAGCAACAGTTTCAAGGAGCACCTGGGTAATCGGAGCAGATCAGTGCCCTGCAGAGGAGCTGGGTGCTGAAGGGGGAATAGATGTGTGTTTTATATAAATACAAAGAATCTCAATGTTTAAAGGGAAACTGAAGTTGCTGCTGTTATGTATTTTACTTGTTTCTTGTTTGCACTTTTGAGGTTTCGAGCTGCTTGGGTGTCTGCAAACTTGTGAGCAAATTTGGAGGAGTCTGGTTTTGATTCTTTTTAAAACTTCATTTTAATGTTTAATTTTTTAATAGAAATTTGTTCATATTAGTAATGTTTAGCTTACACCCTTTCCCTACCAAAGTCTTCCGCTGAATTAACATTTTTCTAAAGATTTACTGTTAAGTCACTCTTTGATGACAATCATTGAAGGAAGTCTGTTACTTTCTATGGAAGTTGTGAAATAAAGTCCTGAATTTGAGCCAGTCCAGTGGCATGACCTAACAGCAATTGCTCAGGGATATGAGAAACTTATGTCCAGTAGAATCTTGCACTAAACACAAAGACAACATGCCATCAAGAAGTCGATCGAGTGGCTCAGAAAAGTGCAAATCAGGCGATCCTCCTGCTATATATTAATTATCTGCAAGCTGAGTAGGTTTGAAATGCTTCACTGTCTCTGCAAAGCATGTAAAGGAATTCGTGTTTGAAAGTTCCAAAAGAGATAAATGGCAAAAAGCTTTAGAGAAGAATCAGGTAGAACGTATGCAACTGAGAGTTGGACCTTGTTTTGTGGAGTTATTTGTAAGGACCAACCTCTTATACATGAAATGTAACTTAATTACAGATGAGAATATCACTCATTTTTAAGTGACTAGATTAAATTTTAAAGCTTTTAACTCATAATAGCAAATGTGTCCAAAATCTAAAATGTAATTGTGCATTTTTTCCTTTCTGTAGACTTTTTCTTCTAAAAATAAAATTGTGGTTAAAATTCTTCTATTAGGAGAACTGATATCTCATCAGCTCTAGTGCTAGACTTCTCAGGTTTTCAGCCAATTCAGATGAACTTGCAATTGATTGGGTTAAGAATCCAAACACTGTATTATGTAAGTGTTAAATCCCACGTTTTGTTTTTAAAACAAAGTTTTGTATTAAACCACACTTCTGAACAGAGGTTATCTGAATGGTGTAGGTGCTTATTAAAGTACTAATTTGATATTGCAGCGGTTTGATCTGCTAAATAATATTTCTTCAGGAGTGTTTGTTACATCTTATGAATTCTTACAAGCTGTGCGTTGTGTATGTATAGAACTTGTTCAGCAGGGTTTTATTGTATTTAGCATGGTGCAAGTTGTTCTTTAAAAAAGAAACTGAAAAACTTTGTATCACTAGTTCTGGACCAATAAGTGTTTTGAGTAAAATCTGTTTTTCTTTAAAAAACCAAAACCAATGCCTGCTCTTTTTTATTCTGTTAAATTTGTATGGTTTTTTTCTATACGAAAATGGCAAGCTCTGACTAGGTGGCATTAAAACTTTTGCGTTCCAAGGCTCTTGTTATAGACAGTCATTTTAGCTTTAAGAAAATCAGATCACTCTTTTCAGGCTGTCAGAATATATGTGAAAACATAATGGGCTGAAATTGTAGAATAAAGTGTTTGCTTTTGTTTTAAATGGTCAGCTTATGAAAGCAGTTAGGTGAACAGATCTGATTAAACTTTTTTTAAAAAACCAAACCAACCCTCAGGGTAGAAGTCTTTGTTAGGACAGTGCTGAATGAGTTGGTTACCTCAACACTTGCTGAAGATGTGCACAGAGGTGTTCAGCACAGCGCAGCTCACTGTCCTCTGTTTCTGGTGGTCTGTGATACTGGTGCCCAACAGGCTGGTGCTGGTATTGGGAGACGTGCTGGGAATGGGGCTGCCCTGTTCCGGCAGGGTGTCTGATGGGATTCCCGAGCCGTGTGTGAACCCAGCAGTGCCCGCGTGGCTCCGTGGCCATTGTCTTCTACTCCCTTGCTTCTCTTATTGCAGAACAAAATCTGAATTTTAGGAAGATTGAAACCTGACTTCTCTAACAGTATGTTCTTACCGTACCTCCCTTTTCCCTTGAGCATTCCGAGACCTGCACGGCTGCAAGGCGGTCTTCCCCCCGCTGTCAGTCTGGCCCACAGCTGGGGCTTGTGTCAGGGGCAGCACCACTGCCCGGTGACTGCCTGTCGGGTCAGGGCTGCCTCCTGCCAAAGAAAGCTGAACATCCCCTTGAATCGTCAGATCTACCACAGGATAGTGAGGGATGCACATACTTTCTAACCTGCAGCTTTTATGCATGCCATATTGATTTTCAATCCATTTTATAGCGTCTACCATCCTATTCTGCTGGAAGCGTTACTTTATCCCTTCACTCGCTCAGTCAAATCACCAATTCCTCTTGCCCAAGACTGACTGGTATGAATAAAGGCTTTCTAAATGCTCTGGTTCCCAAAGTTGCTGGTGATCAGACTGGGACCTACAGCCTTCCAAGGCCAATCTCTTTCAAAGAGAAAAATGGGAGACAACAAGGGAAAGAGCTCTTAGAAATATCTTTATTAACAGTAAAACACAAGACATGAATAATCCCTTTTACAATAGAATAATTCCAGCCAAAGAAAATGGAGTGTGTTAAAAAGTGTATTATTCAAACATCAGACTAAGTACATTGACTTCAGAATGCCTCAAATCAAATGCAGCAGGAGGAATGCTTGTGAAAATGGCCACTTGATCAGCATTGTTCCATCTTCCTTGATACGACAGGGCATGGGCTAGAGCCGGAGGGCTCTGAGCTGCCCTGATCTCTCAGGCTCCTGAAACTAAGTCATGTCTGAGATTTTTCATTCTCAAGAGGCAAGAGTCCAAGTAGCATTCTTTATGCAGCGATCTACACTTTTACAGAGTATCACTAACTGTGAGTAATACTTTCTTCTGGATGGTGCAGGTGTTTTGCTTTGATTCTGACAGAAAAGAGAGGGCAGAATTGTTCATAGACACAGGTGACACCATTAAATCTATGTATGATTCACAGTGCTTTTCAGCACCAGACTGATAGCTCGTACTTAATGCAAAAAACCCACACCTTGCTTGAATCCACCATTTTGGCCCCTTGACTGCACAGAACTTTGCAACCTTATGGCTTCATTAATCCACACAAAAAGGCCGGTTTCTTCACTTTCTTGTCTCGCTTCTCAGCCCCATTTGTATCACAGCGTCGATACTGAAATGAGGGATTAAACTGCTAACACTGATTTTTCTGCAGAAAGTATGCTGTGGTACATCTGACTCGTACTTAAAAAGTATTATAAATAATTAAAAACTCAAATTGCTTGAGTAAGCAAAGAAAATGTATCTGAATGTGCATTATCTCTGCTCATCATTATGTTTGTTCCCTTGCTCTCATTTGCAAAGCGTCTCATGGACATAACTGAATAAGATTTAACACACACTTCGGCATCAAAAAACCCACTTTAAAACATGATGTACTCGCTACTGTGAAAGTGCAAGGGGGTCAGGCTTTACCAAGTTTTTTTCTAGCTTTTCTTTGCTGATGAGGTCTGTATTTAAAATTATTAACTGGTCGGTCTATTTCTTCCTATGCTATTCATATGCAATATTATTTGACTACTAACACGGAATATAAAATAGCAGCATCCATGGATAATAAAAACACTATGACTGAAGATCTAAAAACCGTTCACAATTAGCTGCAGATGTTCACATTGGCTGCAAGGGAAGAGTAGCTGACTCTGGAGGACGTAGTGGTTATGTCTCCCTCGCACAAGAGACGTGGCCTGCGAATTAGACTCGTTACCTGCACAGGCACCCAGTCTGCGAGCGTGGCCCAGGTGCAAGTGGAGGCGTCCCCTGGAGAGGACTCCCGTACACCTCGCCTCCCGGCAGGATTCTGTGGCGTCAGCGTGGCGATACAACGTCCGGCACGCCTGGGCGAGCCGTTTGGAAAGCCCTGGGGTGAACAGGTAACAGGATTCTGGCTGCTCCGGGCCACGGCGGAGCTCCCTGCGAGTAGATGGTCAGTACAAACCGAAGGCTGGGTTTCGTGCTGGTGCACAACATGCAGCAGTGTCTGTCTGCTAGAGACACAAAGCGATTTCTCTCTGCTGAACAAAGGCTAAATGCCCACTCGGGCTTTCTGTACCCTGCAGAAAAGTCTGCCCAGAGCTGCCATTATGAAGAAGCGCTGTTTCGGTCACTGCAATGAAGCCTCCAGGCTGAGGAGGTTTTAATCCACAGATCTAGAGTCTCATATAAGCTCTCTCCCTGCTGCAAGATGGAACCAACTCTGTCAGGCTCTTCTTTGATGGTAACCTGACCTCAGGGAAGCACGCTTGTCCATTCTTCGTTCCTGTTATAAATGTGATTTCATAGTCGGGAGTCCCTGTGAAGGCTCCTGCTGATCCCATCTTCCTTTGGGCACTGCAGTTTCCCACCCAGGCGAGTTGCTTTATTGCAGTTCCCAGGCAAATGCTCTATATGATCCGTGTCTTTCAGCCACGCAGTTTCTGTTCAGACTGCACTTTTCTTTGAGGAACACACACTGGATGTGCTTATAGTGCCCTTGGATGGTTGCCCCGAAGCTGAACTCATTAGTCCTGCAGCGAGGCAGAGGCTAATCTTGCAAGTGCAGGTTCCCCACGCAAGGAGAGCCTACTCGCTGGAGCACGTGGGACACCATTTGCCCCAACGTACCTAACGGCTCAACCGAGCCAGGCCGTGAGTGTAGGAAGCACCAGGTCAAGGACTGTGGTACTCCAAGCTGCTCCTAAAACAGGTCTTGATGATTAGTTTAGATGTGAATGTAAAAAGTTCTAGCGAACACAACGGCTGCCCAAGCATGTACTGCCTTGATACCTCTAGCGATGGCCACTGAGCGTATCTGCTCCCAGGAGCACCTCCTGCCCTGTCCCTTCATTGTCTCAGTGCACCTCTGGCTACTGAAACCAACCATGAAGTATACGTCCTCTGGAAAAATCTTCTCAGCCCCTTCAGTGGGGTTTCCACTCACCCAGAAGGGCTTGGGTCCAGATGTCCAAGTAAGAGTGGGCTCTCCAGAGCAAGGAGCTCTCGCCTTTGGCTTGGACAGCACGTGGGACATGTTACATTCGGTACATTTCCGATGATATAAATCTATATTCTGGGCAGCACTTCTCAACTCTGAAAAATGGTATTTAATTACTCTACCCTATGACTCATTAATCTTTCTTTATTGTGTTTGGGTTTGGTTTTTCTAAGTTAGGTTACAGGGAGCCAGGAGGAGAGGTGAATAGTACAGAGAATGTAATGTTTCTTTCCTGTGCTGAGCACCCTGTTGTGCTCAAGTATTCCTGAAAGCTATAGCTGCAACAGAAAAGTCTCTAATGAGCCAAGAAAATTGGCCTTATACTTGAGATCCCTTCAAAGTTACTAAATTTGATCAGGCTTCTTTTTATAAAATGTTTCCATCCAGCCAAGAAGCAAACACTGCCTGAGCTGCCTCTTCAAATCCAGCTGTTTGTGCAACTCCTCAGTCGCTGGTGAGACTTTCTGATTCACAGAGCTTACAGGCAAAGGTGAAGCCAGGATGAACAAGGGCGGATTAGATAAAGTTACAGTCACAAATGCCCGATTTCTTCCATTTTAAGAGTTGTGTGGCGGAGATGATGTTTACACGGAGGAACGTTTGCAGTGTTGATCTTACGCTGAGGGAACACGAATACCTCGTAACTCTGCTCTGCACCGAAGCCATGCAGAAATAGCTGAGGATAAACACGCTTCATCTTGAAACCGCCTCTGCTAACAGAGAGCTCCTGCCTGTGGCAACCAGCTGTCACTGAATCTCTGCACGGACCACAGAATAATGTGAATTGGAAGGGATCTCTGCAAGGCATCAAGCCTGACACCCCGCTCAAGGCAGGGACCGCTCGGAGGAGGCTGCTCAGGGCGCGGAAAGGCTTGACACAGTACCTGCTGGAGAGACGGACGGAATTTCCTCGACTCGGTTGACGTTACCCGGGGCCGCAGTTCCCCTCCGTGTTGCTGATACATCATCCTTCAGACCGAGCATGCCAAAACATGAAACTCTCACGAGGAGTTTGTGGCGTAGCCTCTGACGGGGAGGCAAAGCACGTGCCGCACTTCCGAACGCTACAGCCGTTGCTGCACCGAACCCGGCCAGCTGTTACCGTGCGGGGCTACGGGGCTGAGCCATCGGAGCAGCAGTGCCACGGGATGGCTCCATGCAGGCAGCGTGCTGGATCTGCTCCCCTCACCCCTGGATGCGAATGGCACGTTAATACTGGCGCTGCTGAAGAACGGGCAGCAATTAAGCAGCTGTCTTCTCTTGACCATTTAATAGGAAAACAAGTGGTCTGCGTACCACGATGAATAAGCTTTATGCCTCCACCTGATCAAACTCCCACCGCTGCCTGGTGATGCATGGTACTTCTTCACAGAGACTTTCAGGAGGGTTTGAACTGTTGATGGCTCAAAAAACATTTAAAAAAAAATCTGTCTGGGACTACGTAGCCTCCCTGTAAGTGGTTTTAAATCTCTCAGGAAGCCTATCTCCAAAGCTTGAGTATTAATGAGAACATTTAAAGGCTTTAAATCGACTACAGGTTGATAGGTTCATGAAGACCTTTCAGCAGAAAATATCTCCTTCCAAAATGGGGAGACATTAGAGTGAGATACAAAGTTAGATTGGTGTGAATTATGAGAAACCTGAATTTTTAACTGAGTTCAATTCACATATACTAGAGAAGCCTGTAAGACAGACTGTTCAAAAAGAAAGGGAAATAAATGGTTGATTAGCCTTACTTTTTATCACTGCATCTAGGCAGGTCTCATCTTCCTATTTACTTGTTTGCCTCGTCCACCGTTACTTCTCCCTTGCGAAGTGAGCTCTCCCCTTCTCTTGGGAAGGAGCTGTCAGCTGCTGTGCGTTTGCACAGCATCTCCTACAGTGGAACAAGGCCCTAGAGGCCATCAAAAAGTAGGAAATCATTCACGCAGTGATACCAGCCTTACCAAAGGCTAACAACTCTGAGGTGGCTGTTGGCCGATTGCTCAGAATCAGATGCTTCGATCCAACTTTCAGCAAATAGCTAAATTTGATGAAATTCATCTCATCCTAATGCAGACATTTTAAATAGGCCAGAAAATCATGCTCCAGAAACGCCTCTTTACTTACTAGTAAGGGAATATTAAGGTGACTACCTTTAGTGAGATGCATGTGTGGACTGCATTGAAGCCAAGTCCTATTTGTATGAGGATTACAAAAGTAGACATACAGGAAGGGAAAAAAATACTCTGAATTTACCAACTTCCATTTAAACAACACAGACACTTACTGAGCAAGCATCATTACCAGGCTGGGAAAGCCATCACATCTTCCCTAGGGCCCACCTCACCTACTTTTGGATATGTCCAACGTAGCAGTCCACATCTGAGCTAGGGACCCTGGGTTCCCCTTATACTCAACGGAAAGACACAAGCATGCTCACAGCGCAGTGTATTATTTCACCTACGTGAAATACCTGCCTTGGGATAAAATGAATGATGCCCCAGAGGAACCTGCTTCTCTCCACTGGCCATCCAGTTTTCCTCTGCAGCATCAGCAGCAAACCGGGTTCTGGAGCTGCCCAAGAGCAGAAGCGCCTCACAACGTCCCCTTTGCTCTCTGCGAGGAAGATGACAATGCCAGGAATGTCTAAAAGCAACCCCCAGGCTTCTCTCTCTGTTAGGAACGAAGGAGGTTTCAGCCTAAAAGGCAAGGAAGAACCTAGGATGAAGGACAGAGCTAGATCCTAGACAGGAGAGGTGATTTTCTCTGTCCTTAGCTGCTAAGAAAGCAAAGGGATGAGCGACGTGAGAATCACAGAGAAATTACTGGCGAAAAGGTGCAAAAACCACATTACATATGGTGTTACCAGTACCTTGGTACAGTGACACTGATGACAGAAGGAGCTGAGGAACATGTCTTTTTCCAGACTGATCTCTCTGAACAGTACGTGGCATGTCTGGAACTTCTGTGTAACACCATTATTGGATTTAATTGCTGCAGGAGACTGTAAAGCTTTTCCTATCCCACAGTGACACTGCTGATGTCAAATGGTGACAGAATAGGGTTCTTTGCATTTACAGATTTCCTATACAACTTCCTATTACTGCTCAAACTTAACAATAATTTATCCTTCTATGCCCTACAAATTCTTCAGGCGGCTGAACATGCATTCAAACCAAGCAACCCTCCTAGTTCACTGATTCTTCTGCTCTGTTCATAATTACCACCCTGTAACAGGTATTACATAGCATCTAAAACACATGGAAAGTCTTTCTGGTGAATGTTCTTTCTTTTCCATATGTGGTGTAGCTGAAGATTTCAGGCATTCTCTCCTAATTATGCAGTAAAATATGTAGCACCAGATATTGTGTGAGAAGAACAGAAACATTCTGTAAAACATTTTTCTCCCTCAGGATACTTCTGGTGTATTCTAAGGAGGAATGAGATTGGAGAAGTTATCGCTCTTTCTGACCCTTAAAGCAAAAACCATTTTCAGTGGACTGTTATGCCTGGAAAGAAATAATCCTGTACCCTGTCGGCAAGGTAATGGGGACCATCAAAACGCAGTAAGAGTTTCACCTGCCTCCTCAGAAAAGGTTACCACGTGAACAGCATTTTGTAAGGCCGGCTCTGCGGATGGGAGCACGGGCAATAGGTTTCCCTGCTTACGGAAGGACCACAGACAAGGAGCTCTCAAAAACGGTTCTGCCCAGAGATCCACTCTTCGCTTGTTCCTGGCTTACGCTGCCTCACCGTCCTCTGCAGGCGAGGCACCAGCCCCGCAAATGACGCAGCCTGGATCCAAGAGGAGAAACCATCCACGGGGATGTACGAAGTGCCGGCAGGGAAGCGCTGGCCGCCAAAGCCGAGCATTGCCACCAGGTGCTGGGGACTGGCCAGCACAGGGGACGGAGGCGGCTGCCTCCCACCGCCTCCTCACTGCGTCCTGGGAGCCTGGGCCTCCTCCTCCCAGTACACAGACTGTCCCGAGACGAATGATAATTATTCTTCAATGCGCGCTTCATTTCCCTTTTCTGAATCACGGTTCAAGTCCCTTTTAGACGTACCCTTGATATCAGCACAGTAGTCTAACTACAGAGTCCTAACTTTAAAACAAACTACATCAATACTGTATAATGGATAGGATTCGGTTTACATGCCAGATACATATGCAAGTATGTATATACTTTGCAAAAAAGCACTGGAAGTTAATTAGTTTTTAAACTTATAGGCAAATATTTCAAATTTTCTTCTTTTTTTCCTTAGGAGCTTGTTGCTTTTCAGTGCAGCAGTACCGTACGCTACTGTGTTAACAGTATCAGACCACTCGGATGTGTCCAGGACGCTCTGAAAAGGCTCCAGCGCTGAACGTGTCCCGAGGGCTCTCTCCTCCTGCCAAATCCTAGGGGAGACAAGGGTGCCTCAGCTCCTCAGTGTATCTGTTGCCCCATCGTGCTTTGCAGTAGGGAGACAGACTGGAATTGCAGTTTAGTCCTTCGGTTCACTGGACAAAAGTCATCTCTATGCCTAAGTCCTGTGCACCATCTAAGGTCCTCTTTTAGATCTGAAAGTAGGATGTAAAATGGATATAAATGGTGCAGAGATCTGACTTTGGTTGCCTGCAGAGGGGTGAATTTCACCTACTAGGAACAGCTACAGCCAGGTTTCTGAATCCGCGTGAAAGTGCTGAGAATTCGCACCGTTTATTGGCTTGGCTGGGGAACGAAGATGCTCACAGGAAATGTTTGACACTTTTGCAGGAATTTGGCTTATTTTGTACTAGAGAACAGATACGCTATACCTGAATTTCTAAACTTATTGTACTGGCATCAGAGTAACTAGAAACCACAAAACGTAGCATGGAAAAAAAAACGGCGAGTAGACTACGAATAGATATATTTACATCTACATATAGAAGCTTCTGTTCACTGGAAACCCTATAAGCCACTGCCTGCAATAGCATCCGTCCTAAGGGAATTCTAGAGACGATTCTTAAGAGACTGAGGAGATGGGGTTATGGGGTGAGCCCATCTGTGTCAGCACCTTATCCAGCCATTGCAACGGTCCGTGCAGGTGGATCTCAATCCAGCAGGGCGTGCTTGTAACATCTTGGCGATGATACTCTGCTCCCCAGCCCTATAAAAGCATCAAAGGACCGAAAAGTGAGGTTTGTTTTGTTTTGTTTTTAAATTAAATCACAAAGCCAGTGCTGACAGTCTAACACAACTACAGGTAGTCCATCACCCAAGTTCCCAAGATTTAATGCTTTGTCCTAGGGATAATTCTCTCCAGAAACTTTTCTCCATTTCAAGGTCATTGTTATCACAGTTATCAGGGACTCCGTACTATTAAATTAAAAATACTCAGTCACACTTCCAGATGCTGAGACCGACTGGCATGGAAAGGCCTGTTTCCAAACTCGGCTGCCTGCAAACAGCCCATGGGGAACGGTCCCCGCTCTTCGCACCCCAGAGGGATGCCCAGGCACGTCTGCCAGACTGCTGCCTGGCACAGACGAAAAGCAGCCCAGGCCCTGTCCTAACACTTTGACAGGAACTGGGAAGGATCCTGGGCACGGCTTCACGTACGGATAGAGATGCATCCTACCAGTCCGAGACTCTAGAAGTTCTAGCTATTTATCTGAACCTCTGGAAACTGCCGGCAAGGTTCCTATGTGCCATACCTAACCTGTGTACAGACATTTTCCATAGGTTTTCTATCCCTGAACATGTCCTCTTTTCCCGCGGGCGTTCCCGGCTGCCTGCGGTGGGAAGCCCTGCAGTAATTTCTCCAGCTCTGTCAGGGCAATAAGGGGTATGGAGCATCTGACAGAAGGGGACGTGGTGCTGGCAGAAAAGAGAACGAGAAGTCCCCGCGCCTCAAGCGGGCACAGCGTCTGCTCGTTAAGCCGGCAGCCTGATTTCGCGGCGACACCAGACTCCCAGGTCACAGCCCGGAGTCTCGCAGCTCACCGGCTGTCTCACTGCCAGAACTGAACTGGGACTGCCCCAGGGCAACGTGCAAAACACGGTCCCGCCGCAGGATGAGGCTCGCTGTTCGTGGGCCGCTGATCAGAGGAGCTGAGCCTTGCCTATCGTGACGCTAGTCAGGCGGGTCGATGTCCTCGTCATGAAAAAAGGACACGGAGGCAGATTAAGATTGCTGCCTGCCAAAGGTACCTAAATTGTAGGGCGCTGAACAGCCCAGACAACTGAGGCTGCTAGAACCCATATCTGTAAGTGATCAGCTGCAAAACTAGGATCGACACCAAAACTAGATGCCATAATAAGTGGTCTGGGTAAAATCCATTTCTAGTTAGTGAAGAAAAGGGGGAAGAAAGCAGAAGAGAAAGATATGGACCCACCAAAGCCCAAAGAGTACTTTTCAAGAGGCAGCATTTTTCTGATCTGCAATTTATCAGGCTAGAAAGGGCCTGTGTTCATAGGCACCTCAGATTAATGTTCTGGAAGTGTTTACATAAAATGCCACCCTTTAAATCAGCGCAGTCAGACTTCTGAGTTTGTGAAGTCTTAAGTACTCAGCTGCAGCCAAGATACACGGCCAGAAAGGCAAGTGTCAGAGGAGTCGGTGCACCTCTGCTGTCTGGCAGGATGGAAAATCCGGAGGAATAGGAATTACAGGTTGCAAGCCCAACCTGCCCGATTTGGAGGAGCCTGGCAGCACGTGCAGCTGCCTGCCCACCTCCTTCTGCTGGCAACTCCCAAACCCTCACAGTCCGGCCGTCCCCAAATGCCAGGAGGGCTGGACCCCCTGTGCCTCCCGTACATCACTCTGGGGCTGCGGGCAGCCTCGGCATCCCCGGGGGCTGTAACGAACCTGGAGGTGGGGCTCTCAAAGAGGGAATAAAATGGGAACAACTGGCAAAGCTGTGGTGGATGTTTTGCGTAGATGGTGGGAAGAGGATACTGATACCCCACGGGGAGACCAGAAATGTGCCTTCCATCATGGGGGAGATCAGCTGAGGGGTCCTGCTGCTCCTGCCAGCCATTCCCAGCTCCTGTGGGCAACCGCTCTCTCCAGCCCAGGCTCCAGCCACGTCCCAGGGCGCTGAGCTGCCTCGCGTAGCGGAACGGCCACGTCTGCCGAGTCGTCCCCTTAGCCCCAAGGCCTGGGGAAATGCGGGAGGGAGGGAGGGTGCTGGGTTCAGACCTCGGCTTGGAGAAACTCTCCAGTCTCTCCACTTTGTGCTTCAGCTGCCTCAATCTGCGGAGCGGGGGGAACAGCCATCCCGCTTTGGTTATCAGCAGCGACGGATGGAAACTGCCGTCTGCTCCCACTGTCGGTACACCCACATTTGCCTGAGGGCCGAGCTCTCCCAGCTGCTCCGTGGACACACGAAGGGTACCAGAGAGGACGGGACCTTCGCCTCCCTCTGCCCCATGTCCAGAAGACAACACAGTCCCGGCAAGTTTCTCACAGCTGGGTTCCTACCCTTCCCCGCCTCCCGGCTGGTAGCTGGAGCCTTGGTGGGGTAGGAGGCAGGGTCTGCAGCCCTTTGGCTTTGGCAAGCAGCCCTGTGGGTGACGAGCAGCACCCGGTCACGAATTGGGGGAGAGGCCACAGGACCGCTCTGCACCCGGGGCTCTGGGTGCCAGGCTCTGGCAGACAACATGCTCCTCTGCGCGCGGCATGTCCGACACCCAGGGGCAAACCTGAACACAGCGGGCTCACACCTTGGGAGAAAAGTAATTTGAGAAGACTGAGTACGGGAAAGGGTTTCTACAGGCCAGGAAGGAAGAACCTAGCTGAGATTTGCATAGCCATTTTCCAAAGGTCATGGGAAAGGGTTCAAAGTAACTCCTCACTCTGGTCTTCTGGTGCCTGAGGCACTAAGCGGCTGCTATTATTTCAACAAAGCAAGGTGATAATATGGCAGCAGCATTATTTAATGCATCAACACCACCATTTCTGCTGCCACGCTGGGCATGGAGGCAGATAACACATCAAAGAGACTGCCCCTGAGTTGCTGAGATAATGAAAATACTGTGTAACTGGCTACACTGCCTTTACAAACAACATGCCTGTTCATGTCTTCCATTAAAGAAAATGCTGTTTGTTGGGTATCTTGCTTGCTTTTTTTTCCCCTAGTGCTTGCGTGTGAGCAAGATGTCAGTGCCTTCCCAAGAACAAAGCAACAGCATGGTCACAGGCAGGGAGATTTTGGCTTGGAGCCTTGGGAGAAGTTACAGGGCACTCTTAATGCTCTCAGAGAGTTAAGGAGATGGGTCCCCCAGGATGGCTGGAAAGAGTCAGACCAGAAAGCTGTGTGGGACTCAACTCATCTACTTTGCAGAATGCAGGGGAACGGGGCTCGAGTCTCAAGCAGTTTTGTAGTATCTTAGATGTGAATTCAACCAGATTGATTCAGTCATTTGTATAGAACCAAATCTGCAAGGCAAAGGGACGTACTCAAGCCACTTCTTATGGTACCTAGCAGAACCAACTGGCTTCTAATGGTGCAACTTCTCTAGTTTGCAGGCTGAACATTGCTGCTAGATCTGCTTATAGTGCCCCAGCAGCACTGTAAGAAGTCGGTCCAGCACATCTGTAAACAGTCTTGAAATACTCACCATTCTCTGGGGTTTAGATGCTGCAATAGGCATCTAAGTAAATCCTAAGTGCTAAAGGGAGTCAAGAGATCTTATTCTGGTGAGAAGGCCATTCAGAAGATTTAAGAAACTCCCACAAAGACTGATACATCTCACACAGAGCAGTCAGACTGCAAAGTCCAGATATGAAAGACATGGAAACAGTAATGGCTTTGGTGGCCTCCTGTCTCTTCCAAATAACAGAAGGAAGGTCACATGTTCTTTTGGGTTTTGTATTGTGCTTGCAAGAAGCCCTTCTGGTCGTGTGGCTGGCCAGAGTGAATGTCATCAGAAATTAAGACAATCTCTTGCCAAGGATCAGACGGGTGGCAAACAACAACAACTCCCGGCAGGTTCACTGGGGGCTGAGGGAGGACCCAGTGTTTCTTGACTGAGTCCATATATACCAATCTATAGTAATGGTGAGACTGTAAATTAGTCTAGAGACATAAAGACATTCTTTTCAGATCTATGGCTCTACCAAGCTCTATTGCAAACCAGTAATGATAGGAGAGATCCCAACTGCCTGAGATATGTGCTACAACATTTACATGTTGCTAAGCCCCTCTAATTTCAGCTCTTTATGCAATCAATGGGGGAACATCATCATGCAATCTCTGCTTATTTTCCGCAAAAATCCTATGGAATACCTAATTTTTGGAATCTAAGAAATTTCCAGGTTGACCAGAAAAGCTACTGATTTTAAGCACCTAGAAATTTAAGGCAACACTGGAAAACAGGCAGTCTGAATTGCTATTTGCAAATTGGGTGTCTAAATCCCCACTTGGGAAGGATTTGATGGGCTCCAGTTTTGCACCAAAGCTAGCAAGTGATGGGATTTGCCTTTTCAGAAATGCAAGAGAAAACAAAGAATCCTTACTTTAACAAAGCTCATTCGAATAGTACACATCTTGGTCAGCTCATACACCACTTCAAAACCGTGATTGACTGACTGGGCAAGCAGCTGGGCAAAGAGCTGGTTGTTGAAGATCTTGAGGCTGCAGCCACTGGGGATCTTGCAGACAGTGGCTGGGTGGAAACCATGCTGGTAGTTACAGTTGCGGCTTTGCACAAAAATACTGCTGTCACTGACACATTCAGCGTAAACTTCCCCACCGACATAGTAAAGATGAACACCTTGAAAAAGAAAAAACAACGTGTATTATTTCTCATTGTTTACAACACACTTTATACCAGTAATTCTTTCACTATTTTACTGGTGTAGGCATACAAGCCCAGGATCATTCCAGGCACTCAGTGCCTATACATTGCCTTTTAAAAGACAGTAAACTGTGTGCATATCCATGTATCTGTACCATGGACCCACCGACATTGAGAGGAAATGGCCAAAACACTATTTCGAGGTACTGGTCTAGGGGAAAGAAGTCTTGGCATGTGATGTTTGCCTTTGTTTCTCAGTGAGGGTTGGTTTACTTCCTTAACCCAACAGCACAGTACTTTATGACAAGACACACACACACGCACACACACACAAACATCAAACATATGTCAACCATACACAAAGCATGGATTAAAACTGTCAAAGACCTGACAAATCTGTTATGCATTACACATCTAAACATATTTTCACTGTTGAGCACATGCACGCTGACCAAGACCCGCTTCACTGCATGCTGTTTTTTTACTACAGGATCCTATCTCATGCAGTTCAAACACAGCATGGTGTGTACTTAAAACAGCTTGTCTGGATTTTGCTTTATCCACCACATCAGAACCATGTATTTGCATTTACATGACTTGTCTTACTCATCAGATCCTGCTCAAAGACCTTTAGCAAGAAAATGGCTGATTTCCTTCTGGACTTTTCAGTGCCCGAGTGACTTACTAACTCTTAAATTTTTACCGTGCCTTGCGGAAATGAGGATGGAAGCACTTCTATCCATTCAAAGACTCTGCCCTCCCCCCCCGGACGTGGGCTTGCATGAAAATATACCAAAATTGGTGGGAGAATTTCTCTCGGCCCAATTCAGCAACCTTAAAATGAGGGATCTTGTGTAAGAGAATCGTACAGCTGCCTTCTCTAGCCGATAGATGATGAGAGGCACTGTGACCAGATGATTCACTCCCTCCGCCACAGGGTGCCAGCTCAAACCGAGGGAAGCCCGTGCAGGTGCTGAAAAGGTTCTCTCGCTCCCTGCCCCGGCTGCTTCTTCCCACAACTGCTTTCATGCTGGCAGCACCGGCTGGGGACTGGGCAGCCATCCAGACCGGGGAACTGAACCAGCTAATAAACTTAAAAACAAACAAAACAAAACCAAAGAAGATTTGTTTGCAGTGAGATCTTCGCCAGTGCAAATGGGGCAACGGGGACCCAGACTGCTTAAACGTGAGCATGAAATCACACCCTGAAGGAGGCCAAGTCATCCTCTGAAGATGCCCAGACATTCACCTTCCCGTGGCTAGATTAGGTGAGATTAACCCCTCCCATCCCATGGCCAAGAGATGTGGAAGGATTCCGTTCTCATAAAAAACACCACTAAATAAAAATAAAATCCTCCTCTCTATTCCCAGGTACAAGATTCAAATCCTTACACACAAATGCACATGTTAACAGAGTCTCAGTGGACTGCCTGCAAAGCTAGTGATAACTATGCTTTAATAATTCAGTTGTAATTAGTTTTACTCCTGTTGTCTTTCATGCAAAAAAGACTGGTTACATATTCCCAGTCTGTTCATCATTCTGTGGTCCTGACAGCAAGGGGCAGCAGCACATCCTTAGGACAAAACCAGCCTCTAAACAGAAGCGGGAAAGGCTCAGGGAAAAGCAGGCTGAGTGGGAAAGGAATCTGGGAAAAATACGCTCCCCATAGACTTCCAGGGTGACTCAGATGGGAACCTTAAAGTCTGTCTTCAAGCCATCACTTGACTTTTACTTCTATGCACCCACGAGATCTCAAATTAGAGGAGAGTGGCGGGGGGGTGACTCGGAGCACACGCTAGTATTGCACTGGGAACACAGTGAGGTGACAGCTCCGTTAGACTGGTCGTCAGCTCCAGTCCAGCCGCACCAGCCATTAGGGGGTGTTGCACATTGTGACTGCTATTACTTGACCTATGCCTCCTTCCCTTCTGTGGAAGATGAACAAAAGGGAAGGACTGAAAACACGAAGGTCCTAGCTGACCTTGATGGAGTCCATATAACTTTCCGAAATAAACAGGTAGAGTGAGAACACAGGGTAGGGAGAGAAGAATAAGGACATAAACGTTCAACACATTTCAAATCTTCAGGGGTGGCTACTGATTTAGGGTGATCACACTTCTAGGTGCTAAGGTGAAAAATTTTAAAGCCTGGATTTTCAGAGTATATTGAGTAACCCAACTTCTGAAAAAAATGAATGCTTTCAAAGGCATAGCCCAAACTGTGTACTATAACAACAATAACACCAAAGTCACTTCTGAAAGCAGAGGCTACAATTTGTTTTTTCCTGGTGGACCTTTTAAAAGCAATAAATACAGCAGTAATGAAGTGTCAGTGTGTATTTCCATTCTTCTAGTATTCATTCACCAGAGACAAGCACCCTCAAGGAAGCCAAGCAGCTGAATACATATTTGTAGAAGACCAAATCAGGGGTCCGTATGTTTTAGTGGGATTTCATTGCTCTCTGCAGAAACTGGAAATTCAGCAGTTTCCAAGCATCCACATCTTTTTGACACTCTGATCAGAAGTCCCCTTTTTGCCCTTGAAGTCTGACTGCTGAAACAGGTCCAATTGCTAGTAGATGTTGCATTGTGTTCTGGATTGTTTTTAGCTTTGATGTGGTATTTCCAGGAAACCGTTTCACGCTGATACACTAGATGACAATTCAATCGCATATCCTTATCCTACTGAGCTAATCTTGTTTACCCACTCTTTTTTCTCGCCTGTTAACATGTGACAATTATATCCATTTCAGTAGCTTTCATCTGTCCAGAATGCCTTTGAACTACACACTTCTGGAGCTGCTCTGTGCTCCTCTGCAGGCCTGTGCTGGTGCCATTTCTACTCCACTTGAACATGTTTTTTTAAGATTTGCATAAATAGGGAAGAAGAGCAGTAAAATTAAGGATCTCTGATATACTAAGCTACTCTCTAGACAACCTGCTCCCTTCCCTTGGGCAGATTCCTAGTGTGCGACTTTAAAGGACTTTTAATCAGTGAAGACAGATCTTCAGATTTGAATGGATGAGGACCATTAGCATTTAGCTCATGTTCTATTTTGTCTCTTCCTCTTTTTGGGCAGAAAGTCACAGGATGTAACATCCTGAAATGACAGCTTTGACTGGGACCTTTTGTCATTCTTCTTGTAGGGCCGGGCTCAGCTTTGATGTACACCCCTCTGACAGCTTATGCTGATAGAGAAGCTCTGCTTTATTTTCAGAGTAAGTTAGAACTCGATGTACTACTCATTTCCACCCCTCACAACAAACCACTACGACAGACACTTGTAGCACTGCGCTGGCTTGACACAGGTGCAGCACAAGTGCTTTCCCTTCCAGAGAAAAGTGGAATTGCTAAGTACAACACCTCCTGCACGAGCCTTCAGGTTCACTGTTGTTTGTAAGAACTAAGTCACATCTGCCTCAGAGCTTCCCCATATTCAGTCATTCAACACTAGACTACCAAGAGCCAATTAAAATACTGCTCTAGGCCTGGGAAATGAGGTGAGGTTGACAAGATAATAGGAGTGGAACAATTAGAGTTAATTAGCCCAGTGGGAAATCCATTCCCAGGCAGCTACTGGTGAGAGGCTGGGTTGGCAACTTAATGAGTCTAGACTGGATATACCAGAACAGGCGAAGCTTCACCTGCACAGAGAAGCGGCCGGTACGGGGCTTCTGACTCACCACCACACAGAACAGTAAGTTCTGGGAGACCATCAGGTGCTACGCAGCCCTAGAGATCTGAGACGGAGCGTGTGTGGCCAGGCGTGCCCAGGTGTGGTCTCCTCGTACTGGTCACCAGTACCATAGGATCCTGCATGCACCGGGTATACACACCCCAGCAGCGGAGCGCACAAGGGAAACTGCTGGGGGGAGAATGCAAGACTTAGGTTTACTGGTGAGAAGCTGACAAGGCAGGGAGTCAGACTGGTAGGGGGGAAAAAGCTACAAAGGCAACTCTGGCAGATTTCTTCAGCTAAGTAACTCAACTACCGCGTGTTTCATCCATCTCCCTTTGTTATTTGGTGGGAGGAGAACCAGCCCTGAGGCACCAGCAATTATCATTTTAGTGGCATTTCAATGGCAATATTCCCAGTTGTCAGAAGCTCTAATAAATAAAATGAAAATACATACTGCTAAATTAGAACACACAACTATAAACAACATTTTTCTCTTCACTGGCCAAGTAAATAGCTTTTGTAAGGAGCTACTCTGCTGATTGTTACCCAGTCAGAAAAGAATCAGCTGCTTTTCTTCTATTTGAGAAGTAATCTCAGAGCTTTGGTTTTAAGACGAGCACATCTGACAAATCAGCTAGGTTTGTTAATGCAATGAACGGTTCTTTCAAGCTCTGAATACTCTCGAGGAGAAGGGATTTCCTCTTACCTTTTCCTATGTGTCTCCTGGTGTTTTCTATAGTAGAGTTGCGGTTTACATTTGAGAGCAGTCCCAGGCAGAACCTGTTTTTGTTATTTGAGGGATCTGTAAATCCATCTATAAGGATACTTCGTGAGGAAGCCTGGAAAGTCTCCCCTACCCGGTTGTTGAGTTCATAGTAAGCAACTGAGCACCAATGCTGGGGTTCCTCATAGCAAACAGGCCGAAAGTCTGTAGGAAATAAAATTAATCAGCTGCTCAGGTCTCAGTAATATTTTTTAAACAATCATTCTCTGTTTCCTTTCCTCCCTCCCTCCCTCTCTTCCACCCCCCCCCAAGCCCCCACCCCCCCAGCTCTTCATCTAAACAGTCACTTAATGTCACGCTTTATCTCAACAGCAGCTTCTGTTTCTTCTTAATTTTATG
>JAVJGG010000027.1:1073354-1099399 GCA_035590195.1 Aviceda cuculoides | reverse complement strand
CTTAATGTCACGCTTTATCTCAACAGCGGCTTCTGTTTCTTCTTAATTTTATGACTGAAGCCCCAAACATGCAAAGGGCTGGTACACCAGCTTAACTCTAAGCCTCCAAGGAGTCCCACTTGTTCTTAAAAGTGATAATTCCACTGCATTAAATTAAGCACATGTTGACATTCCCTGCTGAACCGGGGCCCAGTCTCTACACTGAAAATAGTAAAGGATACATCTGCTCTGCACACCAGCAGGAGCTAGGGATGACAGATGGGCTCAAATCAAGTCAAAACCGAGCCAAGCCTTCAGCCTAATACCTAACTCTGAAGTTCAGAAGTAATCAATCACTCCCCCCAGTTTTTTGCATGCTTTGGGGCTTTCCGTTTCCATGTGGGACCATAAGCAGAAATGCAGCAAGGTCATTTCTTTTGGATCTATCCCTGCCCACATTTTCTAACTCAGAGACAGAGAAAGACTCAAAAATGTAACAGAAACTCTGAGCCTCATTCATCCTACAGGAATTAGTGGGAAACCTTATCCTGCCTGCCCACCACAGGCATGTGAGCCTCCCTGCCCCCAGAGCACCTCTGTGCATAACCTCTAATAAACTTCCAACTAATGTTCACTAGGGCAGTGATCAGGGATGGTAAACTATGGTCAAGAGATTAAAGTATCACAACAATTTATTTAAAAGTATTGGTGTTTGATAACTAGTTATTATCTGGCCATTCTGTGTACCCATCTGTAATTAGCACTATCACCCTCATCTCCCTTCTGCTCCAGTTCTGTGGTACATACAGGTGTTCCTCACTGTTTCAGAAGGCTGGCATTATTTTTTTAATGCGGATGTCTGTGCGCAGTGTTCAGTCCTCATGCCATTAAGGACATTTGTTTAGGACTACAATATGCTGGACTAAAAGAATGATGGTGATTTTTCCTTTGCAGTAGCAGGAAGCCAAAGGAAAACGCAGCAGAGGAACTCTGCAGCAATGGGCTTTGAATGGTGAAGGCATCACCTGCCACCACTAGTCTGGAGGTAGTGGAGGCCATGCTGGAGAGGGTTGAAGTTGCTTTGAGGGGAGTGAGGAGGATCTCAGATCCTTCTACTCTGACCACCCATGCCCTCTCCCACTAAAGCATTCTTACACCAGGACAAAGAGTTCAGCCCTCTGTAAAAATCTCTTTGTACTTCATTGGAACATGTCCTTTTCTTTTCTAGCCAGCCAGCAATATATAACATTAATACAAAGATGGCAGTAAGAAAGGTCCCAACCACAAGGCTTTAAAGTACTTGAAACCCAGAACTGAAGGTGATAAAGAAATCGGTTCTGATATTGGTAGTGCTCTCGTGTGTTATATTGCCTCACCACCCTTGCTTTGCTATCTTTGTCTTTACAACATAGATAACAGTGTTTGCTTTCATTAACAGCTTTCTAACTGTAATAGTCCATGGATGCAAGTAAGCTCTAAACTTTGTAACTTCGCACAGAATTCACTGAATTCTTAAATCAACCTATTCTGCTAGCTAATGGATGGGTCTAGTACACAGCCTTACTGAAAAACTGTCTGAAACCCATTACTACAGATCACTGAACCTTCTTGTTCAAATAACAAATTTTTGCTTAACATTTTTTTCTTTGAAGAATAGTACAAATGGTTATTTACTTTCGGCTTCTCCATCGGCAGATTTACCTCCATTGGGCAAAGACAGCACTAGTTGACTTTCAGCTATTGCATCCATTGACCGCCCATTGTGGGTTCCTGGAGGTTCTCTTGCATGGTAAGGTGGGGGTGGAGTTTCCACTATTAGAAAGAAGGAAAGAAAGAAAAGAGAGACACCTAAATCAATATGTTGGTAAATTCTCCCTGGCTTTTCCTGGTGAATACTTAACTTCTTCAGC
This sequence comes from Aviceda cuculoides, assembly GCA_035590195.1. Classification (NCBI taxonomy): domain Eukaryota; kingdom Metazoa; phylum Chordata; class Aves; order Accipitriformes; family Accipitridae; genus Aviceda; species Aviceda cuculoides. The sequence goes on along the minus strand of JAVJGG010000027.1, from coordinate 1,097,510 downwards.
ATTGTTTAGCTAGAGAAGGGCTGGAAACAGCACAAATCTGAACCTGACCTCCCTTCAGTCTCCAGATGAAGACCATTACATGTTCAGGGAGGATGGGAAGGAAGGGCTGTCATGTTGGACCTGCTGCCCTTGAAAAAGAGAGGGACAGTCACAACAGTGCCTCAGGCCTTGACTGGTGTCCAGTCAAGCTCTCTGTTAACACCAGTTGTTACCCTAAGAAAGTAATGTAGTTTGATCCCTCAGTTCCAGACTTCTCTCATAAATTTAAAACTTGAAGAGGATGATTTAAGAGCAGAAGCTAACTTTAATTGATCCTCTGGGAGAAAGCTCTCTTTCTTCACAGACTATAAAAAAAGCCTATGGAAAGCCTTTCCACTCTAAAATCAGACTTGCCAAAACTCCCTCCAGATTTGTCCTTTTTACCTCTGTCCTACAAGGGAAGGCTGGCCCTTGTCTTCTGGTTTGTTCAGTCTCCCATCAAAGAGAAATGGATGTGATAAAAAAGTATGGAGAAAAAGTATCAACTCACAACCTGCCTAGCTCCTGATTTGTTTCATTTATGGTACAGTAAGCTAGAAGACAGAAGGTGACTCTATGGTAGGGATTCTCAAGAAAGACAGGAGGCTTTAGAAAGCCAAAGAAAAAGGGACTCCATTTTTGTATTAGAATATGTCAACGTTCACTGCCTAAGCACTAAAAGCATGTAGTTTTACTCATTTAAACAGATGCTCAGTGGTCTTGTGTGTAAATTACAGCCATATACAAGCTTGCAGGACTAAGGGTCTCTTTAAGAAGACCAAGGTTTAACTTGGTTCCAGGTTGAAATCTCCTCTTTTGTTCAGAGTTTGTTAGCTGGCCCCCAAAACAGAGCAACTTCATGTAGAGTGGATAAATGTCAAATGTCTCATAAGGCAACCATTGAATCTTCCAAGTAAGTACTGCGCAGGAATGTTATTCTATTTAAGCATTGTTCAGGATTTAGGAATTTCATACACTCTATGATAATTCTAACATATAGATGACATAACCCTCCCACAGAAAATGCAACAAGCCAGAACAGTAAAACAAAATCAAGAAAGAGTGGAAGAGAACACAAGTCACAGAAAAGAATATTGTGTGGTTATACAGGTATTTTTGATGTCTACACCTAAGCTAGTCACGATAAGCTCTCCTTATACCCACTAAAGAAAAATAGGCACCTGTAGACACAGTCCATCTCAGCTAATTTAGACATATACCTTAAGATGCAATGAGTCTTGTTCTGGGAGTGCCTGTTTTTCTCCACTGATTACAGAGAGAGTATAGACAATTGCATGAGATGTAGAAATTTGCATCGTTGACATCTATATGTGGTCACACCAATCCCACTCAAGGTTCCTGATGTAACTCCAGTTTGCTTTAGATAGTCTTCCATCCCTGATTGTTACGCAGGCAAATTATGCCTAGCAGCATGCCGTGTGCTGTGATATACCGAAGCTCAGGTTGAGCCACTTCCATTTTTAAGTAGCTTTGCAAGGTCCCAAGTTCAGTTAAATACACAAGCCATAGTCATTACATAGTTGGAATGGGTCTGATTTACCTGTCAGGACCAGCTCCCCTGAATCCAGCTTGGTTACACAGAGGTGAAAGAAAAAGATGGGAGAAGACAAACAAGTCCTACTGCTTGCTGAAATCTTTCCATGTTGCTAAATATATTTTAATCTGAAGTACAGATCTAGAGAAGAAATGAATGAAGGTCCATTCAATGAATGGAGAGGGAAGGAAAAACATCACACTGTGTTGAAAGTGTCCAGCTTAAAAGGAAGTTCAAATACTACAAATACCTTGTAAAAATAAACACCTTCCTTTCTTGCACTTAAAATCAAAATCGGTGTATCATTAAGGACATGAATTTCAGTGCTTTGTAGTTGGGACATTAAAACACAAAGCTATAAGATTCTGACCTGAATTAATCTTTGTGAAAAAGCTGAGATCATTGAAACTATTTGAGAGTTTCAACAAAGTGCAGAAGTGAATTTGAACCATGTTTTGACACTAAAGCTTGCTCTCAGCTGTGTTGCACGACACCTTCTTGGTATATTTAACAGTAAAAGCATAGTTAAATTCTCAGGTAGTTAGAGCCGTACTAAGTAAGGAGTTCACAATGCAAACCATCTAAGTGACATAAACCTGCTGACCTCAGAACCGTGGAGCTGATGAAACACGTTCCAAAGTCATAGGAATTTGCCTGGTGGCTTCACCAAGAGCTGGGCCAGATTGCTAAACACCTTTGTTTCCTGAAGTTTATACAGTCGGCGGGATCACCATACATTAAAAAATATTTCTGGGTACCAATTTCCCCATTTTATCCTGTCTCTCTTGATGGAGTTTCTAAAGGTCCCTACCCTGACCATCTCTATTAGAGGTGCCTAACTTAAGTGTTGCAAATGCTCTTTTCTGTGGATTGCATCAGAAGCTTGCATGGGCAGCTTTAGGCAGAATGTGGCCCTGCACACCCGCTCTTCTCCTCAACTCTCCCCTTACAGTAATCACAAAATCTCATCCAGGCACTTCTAGGAGAGGGATGACTACAACTCTTTTTCCTCGAGCATCCGTCAGAAGGACTGGGAGACAATACTAAGAGACAGTCATAAGAAATCACGTTCCAAATACATCCTGTCCAACAGTTCGATCTGTAGCTACAGCCTGCGGGGAGCACACAGAATTGGCACCTGACCCCGGGCCCTGGCGAGAACCTCGACCGCTTCCGTCAGGATTCCTGAAGGCTCATCCTTACCCGTGAGCTGATAGGGACTTCCTGGTCCAGAAGAGCTTCCCGGCGAGTTGGGGTAGCTGATGCTGTTAGGCGACTGGGAGAACATGTGGCTGGGCGATGACGGAAAAGGGGTGCACGGAGGATGCTGGAAAGAATCAGGATAGGTGGCATTGTGCGGCATCAGCGGCTCGCTGTGCAGAGAAGTGTTTCGAAACTTGGCGAGGAGGCTGAGGTGAGGGTTAAACTCGCTGTGTCTTGGAACAAGTACAGGAGGTAGAACTGAAAATAAAAACAAGAAGAGAAAAAATCTGGTTAAAACTGCACTCTTGAAAGTATATCTCTTTGTAAGTTAAAAAAAGGCATATTCCATGCTGCCCAAATATTGTTGTCTAGATACAAATCATTGAAGGGCAACACACCTGTCCAAAAGCTGATTCTTGGACCTTTTTTTTCCAGATTTGCAGCAATTCCATATGCAAAATATGGACTTATTCCTGACTGGAGCAAGGTACCATAAAATTCACAGGTATGGCATGCACACACAGCCTTCTTACAGAAATGCAAGTGGCCCATTTCTCCCTCTCAAAACTACCTATTCCTTCCTTCCTGGAAGACCAAATATGTCAGGAGTTTGCTAAATATTATCACCATGATTTGCCAAAACAACAGCCAAGTTTAATAACAATTAATAATGCTCTGTAATACACTGCATATTTTACTACCAGTGTTTTACAGATGGGCAAAAGGAAGCACAGACCTGAAGCTAGATACCAGATTTAAAAGGTTTTCAGATACTTGACAAGGCTGCCAGCCAGCAGTGGGATTTTTAAAAGGAAATGTAAATGGCAATTCAAATATTGCAGCAATATTAATTTAGCTCTTGCAATATAGTTAGAAAAGATCTAGCATGAGGAGGCAAATGTCAACGGTCAGTAGTTAAGACTTGAAAAACACAGGTCGGAAAACTGAAATCTGAATTCGTCCATGTAAAAATTGGCCTAAAGAAGATATAACCTCTCTGCACAAACTCTCTTCACTTACATCTCACACTGTCAGTGCTGTTAACAGCATTGCTGCATTGAGAAACCTAAAGTTGTCTCAAATTATTTTGAATTCTGACATATCAGGAGCGAGAGCAGAACTGGAGTCAAAACACTTCAGAAAACACGACTAGTGAGTTCACCTGTGAAGATGCAGCCCCTAGGCTGGAATACACAGGGGCTTGCTGAGTAGTTCTGCATATGGGGGTTCAACCTGAGGCTTTAACTGGGTCCCCCATAGTCCTCAGGGGGAGAACAGCACCTACAGTGGGCGATTCACGTACCCCAAGATTTCTCTATTAGTTACTAGCTCACATAGCACCTGATTATCTTAAGGCCTTAAAGGCAGGTAGGAAGAATGAATCCCCAGTTGCTGTTGTACAGATCTAAAAGCCACCGGAGAAGATAAGGAGGCAATTTGAGTTATTATGACAAGGATGAATTGTCCCAACACCAGGAACAATTCAGCAGGCTTGTATTGATTGACCTAGTGTCCAGAGTTCCTCTGGCCTATAACCCAGCAGCGTGTAATCTTTCAGTCTATCCTTCCTAGCTTATGGAAACAAATAGCACTGTGCGCTCTTGGTTATAAATGCTGACAGGAATACATGGTTTGAACGTGTTTTAACATATCGTTTGGGCCCAAAAGCTCTGTCTAGGTAAGGCTAATTCTTTCTAGGTAGGTTAGCTAACACCTTTTAACCACAGCAAACTCTCATTTTTCCAGCATAATGAAAGAATGGAATAATTGCTATAAGGCAAGTAATACATAGATAATGCTATAAGGCAAGTAATACATGGATAATGCGAAGCACGTGCATGCGAGGAGGCTGCAGGAGCATCCTCCTCGGAGCGCACACCGCCTGCTCCGAGAGCAGTGCCTGCCACCAGCGGCAGGTCTGCAGCTTCTGGCTTGAGGCAGCGCCGTGCTGCAGCCATCCACTGGCATACACCACTTGGGAATTCGCCACGAACTGCAGAACTGAGCCCTAAAAACATACAAAAGACTGTACTGGCGACAGGGCGTTCGCCGCAGAGGTCGTCTTCTTACCTGCCTGCAGACTCATGCACTGGGATACCAGTTAAGAGCCTCTGGGCAGGCCCTTTTCTGGCCCAACGCATTTCTGTTCAGCTTCTGGCCAGCACAACGATGGAGGTCTGGAGACCAGTTTCTTTCCTTCTGCCTCTGATATGCCGCTACCCCTGGGATGAAGATTTTATCGCCGCGCTCTTAAGTCCTTTGGTAGAGAAAGGTATTTCTGCTGCTTTACCACTTCTTCAGCTTTTTGGATTTCCTAGACTCTCCCGATAGGACTCATACAAGCCATACAGGTATCCACATCGGAGATGCATTGCCCAGTCCCCCATGGATCTCTTCATAGCCAGTGGAGAGAAACAGACTCTTTTACTGCTCAGTTCATCTGCTCTGTGTTGGGACAAGACCGGTACCGCCACCGCGGATGGAGTTTTGGTGAGCCGGGTCCCTCCAGTCCCACGGCCCTCTGAGCAGCTCCAGGCTGCGAGCTGCTGCTGCGTCTGGAGTTTTCCTCTGCCGCTCCACAAAATGGGTACGACACGTGCCAGGCCTGCTGCTGCTCAGCCAGCAACGACCAGCAGCTTTAGGAAACGGGGAACCGGTGGTGCCTTTGCACCCAGCAGAGGTGCTGAGCGAAGGACGGCTGTGCTACTGCAACGCCGTGCAGCGCTGGGAGGCTGGCACCTCGTTGCCGGTACCACCGCTAAGGAAGCGGCTTTCTTCAGCCCTGTGAGAACTCGGTGGAACTCCTTCTCTAAATGAGAGCTGAGAATCTGGATGTGTGAAGAGCACTTGCCAGGGAAAGCCTTTGACTCGCCCTGAGCGAGTCAGCAAGAGGAATTGTCAAGCCTTGAACTCCTTCCCAGCTCTGACCAGGGTACTTTTAATTTCTGCTCTGCTGGACAGTTTTTGCCACCTCACTCAATCTTTCCACTGACTGCTCTGTGGCTGGCTGGAGGGCTAAAGCCTCTGTGGTGGTGAGAAATTCAGAGATTTTCTTGTTTGGGGCTAAAAATTCCCCAGAGGGCCTTGTTCTCCTTGTTCTTTTAGTAACAGATGTCACTCTCCAGGGCTCAACCACTCTGAGGGAAGCGTGACCAGAGGCACAAAACTGAGTGTCAGAGTGCACTGAGACCTGTCTGTCCTCATAATTTACCTGTGTTGTTTCCACTCAGTGGGATCCTTTTCTTCCACCTGCTATTCCCCACCGAGAGCCAGGGGCGGATCCTTCCTTCTATGCATGCCCAAGCATTGATGTTCTTTGTTCAACTGAAGACACATACGGTCACGTCCCAAGTTCTGCCACTACCTTTCCCGCACTAGGCTTTCTCCCGTTCCCTTTAGCTGCAACAGTTCTTGCGGAAACCTGGCTGTGTCCAGAGCCTGTGACTTCAGGTGCTAGCAAGCAAACCAGCTGCCTCACAGTTTAATTCCAGGTACAACATCCACACTGCGATTTCTCACACATCAGCCCATCTTTGCAGAGTTTACTACCTTCGGAGACCTGCCCTGCGGTGAGATCCATCTGTTCCCTATGCCCATGCCCACTCACAAACACCAAACGCACGGCCAACAGAGAGATCCTCAGGTGGTCTTCCAACTGAGAGGCTACCACATCCTAGTCCCACTTGGGTTGATAAAAGCAGTCAGTCTAAACCAAAAGTTCATTTAGGCTCCTTCTGTCTACAGCAACGGTGCACACTAGAATTTGCAGTATCTACACATGAATGATCTCGTATAAAAATAACAGGGTACTTGTTTAGGCAGCTTCTCTATTTTTCTGAAACTGCAGCTTCTCCTGACAACAAAACATTCAAGACTTCTGACCAGGTCTTTGGGGCAAAGCAATGAAGGGAGAAGCAGAGCCTAACCACCATACCGCTCTCTTTTAGCCTAGGTGACCTAGCCCCTCTCCGCAGTGGGTGTTGCACAAATAGAGGAAATACTTGCCACTTTTTTCTAAATGGCACCGGCTGCTCAGCAGACCTGAGAAGAAATCCGCTGGGGACACTGGTAGCAGCAATAAAAGCTATGCATAATCTGTGCAGTATTGGCCAGCACAGACTAGGATGTGGCTGGGCAGCCCGAGGACACAGCAGAGGCCATGAAATCCCTGAATCTCAGGCCAGAGCTTAAAGCCGCTCTCTAGTAATAGAGTCCTAGGGATCTGCCAGGCCATTCAAGAAAGGGTGAGGCTCTCCCATCTTTGACACAACCCATTCATTCTCAACAAAAGTTAACGGATCTGGTCACAGCGTGGTTGGCTCAGCAAGACAGACTGCCGTGATGGAAAGCAAGCCCCAAAAGGATGGACCTTTGTACGAAAATAATACTGGCTTGTGGCTGATAACAAAATGCACTGCTGACTAATCGCGTGGGTGGATTCTCTAGCTCCAGAGGATGAGACGCAGAGAATCTCACGCAAGCCCAAGATCACCAACAGCCAAGACGCGGAAGATTTCCCGAAGTTAAAAGAGGACCGTTGTTTAAACAGACTGGCACCTAGATCAGCTGCTCCCAGCCTTTTCCGCGGCGATCCCTCTGCTACCGCTTTCTCCTGAAGCTCGTTTCCTCTCCTGCCTCATGGCCACCACCTCCTCGCAGCGCTGCTTTCTAACCGCCCCCGGCCTGGCGCGGCTCTGCTGCCACCGGCGGTGGTCTCCGTCCTCGCTGCCGCCGCTGCCCCCGCACACCCGAGCGGGTCGCGCTCCTGGCTGCGCCTCGCCTTCCGCAGGGAGGTGACTGGCTTGTGAGCTTCGGCTTCTAAGCTGTCCCTGCAAGAAGGGCGGCGGGGGGGGGGAATGCAACAGCCCAAGGACAACTCCCAGAACGATCCTGCGAAGCACCGGCGGGGCACAGCTTGCGTCCTCGCAGCTGCGCTCTCTTCCACCTCCAAAGCGAGGTGGTCACATCCAAAGTGCCCCAAGTCCCTTCTGCGGGCTAACCCCTGCCCCCGGAGAACCGCCACTCCGGGAGTCTGAGGGGTCGGAGCCGTGCCTGGGAGCAGGCTACCGATCCAGCAACGCTCCGACCTGCACCTTGGCTCCGTCCCATTTACTAGTAGAGACGTAGCCAGTCTGCTGCACGGAGAAACGAGAGACATGTTCACAGCCGAAACCTTCTGAGTTTCGGGGTCAGAACAACAAGGTTTGGCAGCCATTTAGCAGCGGCTGGACTATCCCAGTACCAGCGTTTGTTCGCTGGCACTGAACAGATCAGAAGAGCGGGGTTGTGCAGTGCTGCCAGCTGCTGCGCTGAGGACACTCCATTAACTACGCCGGAGGTACGCCAGAAGAAACGAGAAGACACTGAGGAGCGCAGCCTTCAAAGAGAAAGATACACAAAATTGGGTATTTTATGAGCATCTTTTCTTAGATTCTTGAAGAGTTTATTTTAGGAAGGCAGGAGATTGGCTCTTTCCCCTGAAAACTGTTGACAACAAGCACCACTCACGGCAGCTGTAAAATTTTAGTTGTGACAATGTTTACAGCAGTTCAGACACAACTTCAAAATGACAGCTCCGCTGCAGCGGAAGGACTGTCAGAAAAGGGAGCAGCCCCTGTTGTTTGTTAACAAATGTCTTTCCCTTATTTTATCTGTGTGAAAAGAAACATCCCACAGTTCACTTATCTGATCCTAATGTCACCTCAGAGTAAAGTTCATGCCAGACAAAGAGTAATCACAGAATAATAAGTATACACTTACCAACTGTACCCATTAGTAAATTAAATTACTGTGATTTTTGGCAGCAAGTGAGAGCTAGGTTAGACATTAGAAATAATTTTGAACTGTAAGGATAGCAAAGCAAGAGATTCACTTGCCTGGGGAGGTTGTGGAGCCTCTACCACATGGGATTTTTAGAGCTCATTAGAAAAAGATCTGTCAGGAACATACCTGGTAATTTGTTCTGGTTTGGGAGTAGGGGCAGAGAACAGGATGACTCTTCAAGATCTCTGCCAGCCCTGCTTTCTAAGACACCTATAGAAGTCAACACTGAACACTACAATTTTTTAACAGCTGTTCCATTGACACAAAGCCCAATTAAACGACCCTTCAATGGGGTCATAAGTTTTCAGTGCTGACCAAGCCCCGTCTAAAGAGGATCATCAGTGGAAAAATTCAAAGTTTTATGGGAACTTGGGGGACTTATTTCACATAAACTATCCATTTAGGTAAGTCCCACTGAAGGCAGGCCACCAGGCATTTTAGGAAGAATCAGCTGACCTGGTTTTGTATCCACAGCAAAACAAGCCCTCTTACTGCAACTCTAAAGACAGAGCTAGTGACAGGTTTTTCCTGTGGATTCATGAGTCGACTGTTGGTTTTCAGATGAGACCTAGTGGTAAGTCTAGGAGGGTGCCTGGACTTCGTTCCGATGGACACCAGTTTGCAGGGGGAGGGTTCGGGGGGCTGCCAGCACCCACGCCCATGGAAAGGGAGCTGGCGCTCAGCACCCCGGACCAGATCCGGGCACCCTCGGGGGTCCGAGGGGCCGCAGACCCCGCGGGGCAAGGCGCTCCCTACTCCCTTCTTACTCCTGTCTGCCGGAGCTGGGATGCCGCCGCGCAGGGAAAGACTCGGGGTCCCTCCATCCGGCGGAGCCTGCCTTTTCAGATTTCAGAGCACGACTCGGTAGGATGCACCACGACTAGACCTGCCAGTGCAAGAGCTAACGGAGAGATGTGAATCATTCGCAGATGGTATAATTACCTGGGGTTTCCACCCGCCGGTAATGGTAGGGGTTAATGCACACTTCTTTCTGTTTTGAGCCAAATGGGAACTCGCAACATTCCAGTGGTTTCAGCTCGTGGTGAGACTGTAAATCAGGCCAGCGCCACACTCTGCAGTATATGACGTGGGGAAGCCCCTTGCGGTGGGACACCTGCAGCCGCCCATCCAGGGAACGTGGGATCGTGACACATTTACTGGGCTGACCCGGGCAGCTCAGAGCCCTTTCCAGTTCTTCCATGGCACCCTTCTTCTTCTTTAACTTCTTCACCAAGGAATCAACAGCTTTTTCTGCCCACTTTTCCTCTTCATCTCCTTGCTTCCAGCCCAGCAGCCTTTTCACTGCGGGGCTGGTGAAGGAGAACAAGGAGCTGATGGGGGTGGTGGAGTGCATAAGAAGCAGAGGGTACACACGAGCGCCAGCGGACGCACGGACGGCTCTCCTGCCTCGAGAGGCTTGCTCGGAGCTTCTACAGTATCGAGATGGACGCTTCCTTCAAGGAAAGGTTCTTCCACACACACGTTTTTGCGGTCTTAGGCGCCGGTTACAAGTAGTCCAACAGGGTGGGTGTCAGAATTTTCCAAGCATCAAGAAACTGCTGCTGAAGCCTGGAATGACAACACAAGACATAGTTAGGCTTCACACACTCCTTTCATTGTTCCTTCAATAAAATCTTTCGAAAGAGAAATTATTCAGAATGTGTACTTCATTTTCAATGGTTTTCTGTTTGGTTTTTGCTGTTTATTTTGGGTCCAAGCCTCTCTTCCCCACAACGTTCCACACTCATTTTAGAGCTGGACCTCGGAAAGCATTTAAGTGTCCAGTCACTTCAATTTGTGTTTAGAGTTTAATGGACTAGGCAAATTGTTGCAGGGCTGGGGTTATATTTACTACAAAAGAAAATGTACCTCTTTTTTTTATGCTGGTAGCTGTAGGTTCAGCTCAAGCAACTTCTACGAAACTAAATCTATAACATCAAATTTTATGGAGGTAATGCGTAGAATATTTTTCTGATTTCAACTCCCTCTCTGCCCCTCCAACCTCACTCTACTGTCAAGAGCTGTGCAATATTAACTGCAAAATTAATTTAAAATTCAACTACTTCCAGACTTCATTTAGTGCCGTTGAAAGATGTATCACTATTCTCTAAGCTTATTTACATTTTCTCACGTGCAAGAGTAAAACTTTGTTTGCCTCGCCAGCCTGCTTCGCTGTCTCCAACAATTCACAGTTTTCTGGATGAAAAGCACAGACTTTTGGACACAGTTTGTGCTGGATGGATCCTGAGTTATTTCTGCTAGGATTTGCTACATCTGACAAAATCCAACAGAAAGAGTTTAGTTCTTGAGGGTTTTTCTTTCTTTCCTTTTTTTTTTTTTTTTAATGTAGCTGGAGCCAGTCTAATTTTAGCTGAAAATGACATATTTCCACTGACTGGAACTCTGAGGAAGAACGTCCTTGTACGTCAAGCTTTTTACTGCTTTAAATACACTTCACGGACCCCCTGTGCATACCAAGTCCAAAGGTCTGAACGATACGGAGGGCACTTAGAGCAGGAGGTGGGGGCAGCTTCTAAGCGGACGCCCGCAGAGAAGCAGCTCCATGACCGCCCCGCTCCACCCTCGTGGGAGGACTTGGGTCCTCCTCGCTCCCCGCCGGAGGACGTCGCGGTCCTCAGCACCGCTTACTTGCAGGCGCTGAGGAGACAGAGAGGTACTGCCCGGCGCCGGGAGCAGCAGGGCTTCACGAACCACGTTATTCTGCGGCTTCCGTAAGCGCACGACAGTTCCTGTGAGATCTCAGAGGGCACCCGGGGGCACCGAAGGCAGGCGCAGGCACGACGTGTCGAGGCAGCAGTCCGGTCCCGAGGACCGGTGCCTCGGCACAGTCTGATCCTCTCGACACCGGGCAGCTCCGGAGCACGCCGCAGGGGAAGCACGCGCGGCCCTGGGCATCGGAGCCCCTCGGACAACAGGCGACGATGGCTGAGGGCCGACGGCCGCCCAGAGATGTTTTACCCCCAGCCCTTCGGTTCTGTTCTCACGCCCCTTCCTCTGCTCCACTGCGTCACCCTCTCAGACCCCCAGCACCCTGAGAAGTGCAGATAGGCGTAAACGTAAGGAGCTTTTTCCCTTCTTCCACAAGAGCAGCAATGATGAGGGCAGGGGCTCAAATTCCCCAAAGCCCTCCGCGGAGCGAGGGAGATGGAAGCACCTGGCCCCACAGAAGAGAAAGCATAAAAGCGACTCTTTGGCATGTCACAAGCCCCAGCAGCAGCTGCTGTTCCCCCAAGAGATTCATATTCCAAGCGCCGGTGAACGTGAGGCTGCATGAAAATACGAGCAGAGGGACTACAAAACTGGGAGGAAGAGCAGGCACGCTTTGCTTCAGGCAGCCACCACAGCATTGAGCTCTGGCTTATGCAATTTCTACATTATCAACCAACGTGTATGTCCAGTTGTCCTCAGCAGTCAAGAGAGGCTCTTGACAGAGCACAGCAGAAATCCCCTCGCTCACGCCACACAGCAACCAATGACCGATTCCATGGAACTGCCCGAACTTCTCCCACTACATAAAGAGAAACTTCAGATTCCAGATTTTTTCACCGCTCTGTATCAGTAAAAATCCAATGACCTGGAGCATTTAACTGGATAGTTACTAATGCCTCTTAGTCAAAACCAAAGTCTATTCCAAACACTCAGGGGTATATGTGAGAATGAAATAAGTTCAGAATAATTTACCACAGGAAAAAACCCTCAAGCTGCTTGTAAAACATCATGTGGATAAAATTTAGGCAAGCAGTCCCCAGCCTTCGCAGGAGCAAGCTCAGCCTGCAGAGCCCAGCGCCAGCCCCATCGAGGCATCCCGTGCGGTGGAAGCGTCGGTTCCTGGCTGCCCCGCCGGGAGCCTGGGGGGGATCCAGCACCGCTCTGCTGCCATTGCGTGGCGGCACCAAACCCCATCCTCGTGGAGAAAATGAAGCAATGAACCTCTGTGGACCAGCCCCGAAAGCAGCAGCAAGTGAGGAGAGCCTGGGATGAAAACCCACAGGACCAGTAGTGGTGTAAAAGTCTCTGCTCCAGGCTGAGAAGGAAAACGGCTCACACTTCTTATCTGGGGGGGGGTCTCTTGAGCGTTAGTGTGTGTAAACAACTGCTCCTGATAAGTTAATGCGACATTACAATGATCAGATGTGAAAACATACAAGTTCACGTAAAAGTATTGTCCTGAGATTTTCTTTTCCATTTTGACCAAGGTTTTAAATAAACACATTAATCTCTTTCAGTCAAATTAAATAACTCAACAGTGACATCAGCATGAGTCTGAGTACTATTGTTGCTAGTGGGAGAGTTGCCAAGACTATGTATATAAAAGCAAAAGCCGTGCTTTGCAGACCATGTGATGTGGTCTTAGATAAAAGTACATTGCACAATTTCCTACTGTGCTCCCCCCAGTTTCTTCTAAAATCTTTTTTTTCCCCCCAAATCAACTGACATACAAAATATAAATGGTATTAAATAAACTAAACAGCTTTCAAATAATATTATTATCAGAACATCCTAGTTTAAAGTTATTGAATTACATAATACTGCATACTATTCAGCAGACTAAGCCCTGTGTTGCTAGGCTTAGACACTCCATTACAAAATACTAGGCAGCCACTCTGCTCCAGGGCTGTAATGATAGAGATGTCAATTCACAATTTAATTTTAACAATCTTTAAGGACGGCAGTTGCTTAAGCTGTATGGCTTTTGTAACAGGCAACCTGCTTACCCAATGGGAAACTTCCAACATCAAAACATTTCAAAACCATGTTTGATGTATTTTCTGTGCTGACAATCCATCATGTTTCTCAACGCTCACTGGTTTAGAGTGGCAGCTGGGAGGGAAGTGTTACAGTTTTGATCCATATCCCCCCAACAGGTATCAAGCCCTGGGCCATACCGTGATGGAAGTTCTGATCTGGTCATCTCAGTCTTCCACGCTGTAAATCTTTATTCCACCACCGAGTTTAGCCCAAGGTCTGAAGCTTGCTTTAGGGAAGAGGCAGAAGACACATAGCACGTGAGCATGGACCCACCCTTTTGTTTCTGTGGTCTGCAGGAGAAGGTGGGACTGGAAGGTGGGACTGGAAATCCTTCAGCCCAGTTCACTGGCTCCATGCTCCCTAAATATAGGGTGCCTACCTCAGCTATGGCTACACTAAGGAACATTTCTGGGCACGGGAACTTGATTATCTGTAGCATAAATTATTACTACAGTGTCTGCAATGGCTTTAGTCTGTGCCAGTAGCACACTCTCATAATTCTTGAGTGTAGTACAAGAGTTAACAAACACCACGGGTCACTCCTAATAAGAAGTCTGCATAGAGCCACCCTGTTTTGGAGGGTGAGACAGCAGTTGCATGGAAGTAAGCCTCTCCATCCCAGTTGGCCTCAAGGCCAAGAACAGTACTAGGCATGTTTAATTTATTAGTATGGAAACAGCCTTTCAGTGGAATTTACTTGGCCTACTTGAGAAAAACATGTGTGTACGTGGCATGGACCATTCCACCTAAAAGGAAATATCTAGAAAAAAATAAGCAAAAATCAGGCACTGCATACAGCTAATGTTGGATAAGATGAGTCTCACCTCAAGTCTGAACCGAGTGCTAGGCTAAGACCCAGCAACATGGACACAAAGGGACTAGGACACTTTCTCCTACTCCTAAGCCTGTTTTTCACCCGCCAGTGTAGCATTAGCCTGTAGGTCCTTAGGTCAATAGGAAAAACATGTTCCTCCAGGAACTTCACTGCAGTAACTTCCACTGTGCTACTAAAGAGCCTGACACACCAAGGGCAGAGAAAAGGAGATGAAATACCATCATTGTGGGCTTACTGTTTCCTAACTGGAGCCAGGTCCTGCTGAAGTCAGTAAGAGGGGTTCCATAGCTCACGGAAATTAAATGTGCCATCCTCTGCGTCTCACATGGCAGCATGCTGACACCTCCACTATGGAAAGATTTTGGGGAAATTTAGATTGCATTTAACGTAAAAAGGATGCACCGTGTCGGGGAAGACTTGTATCACCCCTCAGCAGAATGTCTGTGCAGCTAACAGGCTGATGAAGTTCCCTCTAATTCAACTCCCATGGGCGCAGCAGGGGAATTGTACCAGTCCTCGTTACACTTCACTCTAAGCTTTATGCAGAAGACAAAAAGGAAAACTGCATGGATGCTAATGAAAACAGGCTTAAAACACAGCTGTATAAAAGCACAGTGTCCAGCCTCCCTCAAAAGTGTACCTGTGCACGTGTGTGTAAGCAGATGCCTGTATGCAGTCGGTCTCGGAATAACGCTCCGAGACGCTGCCTCCGCTCAGAGCGCCTGCCTGGGCGAACGGCTATCGCTCTCCGAAATGGCTGAGATCATCAGTCTCGGTGTCACTGCAACGGCTAAGGAAGGCCACAGAGGGGGAGTTCTCAGAGGGTCGTCTAGACATCAGCCGTGCAGTTCTTGGAGATGGACGCGCCTGGAAAATGGAGTAGCGAGACAAGTATAGCTGGAAGTCTGCCGCTCGGTGGCTAAGTCACAGCAGAATTGGAAGGGAGGAAAGTATTTCAGTCAAACAACGTAAAGAGGAACGCTGTGAAGACGCGCTTGGTTAGTTATTTTTACCTAGCGCTGATTCAGTTACTTCTGCCTACTATGAAAGAGAGAAGCGTGCGAGTTTTCTCCGTGTAATCGAGTCCTGATTTGATTTCAAACGTGCCCGGCTGGCAGCAGCCAGCGCGCACCCCAGGATAGCCAAGAACTTCCCAGGTCAGATCGTCACTGCCGCTCGCTGTGGGCATCTTCCACACCTTAGCAGGGGAAAGGGTTTTAAAACACATAAACAAACAAAAGCGTGTTTACAAATCCTTGGGCCAAGTATATCATTATATATTGGGACCTCGCCAACCTTGCCCTGGGCCTGCTCCCACACCCCCAGCCTGAAGCACCGATCCTGGCACCAGGTTTTTTTCTGCAGGCACAGCCGATGGGAGCTGAGCACGAGAGGTTTCACATGTGTGTGGCTACGGAAGAGCGGCGTGGAAGCGCACGCCTGAGCTGCACTGCTACCGCTGCTGCCGCTCCAGCCTCGGGAATGGCGGCCACACGTTAATCCTGACCCACGTAAATCACTGGAGAAGACTCATGTTCCACTCGTGGCACCCACAGCTTCATTTGGGATCCCCCGGGGCTTCTTGTCGTGCTGGGGACTCGCCAGACAAGGGTGCTGTTATGGACCTATCTGAAACCACAGTCTTTTGCACCCAACAAAATAGAGCGAATGAATTATTCATTACAATGTTACCGAGTTCTTCCACAACCACAGAACCTGACACCCAGGGTTTTAATTAAATGAGATGTAAAGAAGGTTGTTCCTTTTTTTTTAATTAACTAAATTTCTTCCTGGTTTGACCCTGGACTGCTCCAATTGAAAGCAGCTGCAATGATAGGAGTTGAAGTACTTGGGACTCAAATTTACCCTCCATGTTTCACACATCCCTGGCAACACCTCAGTGTTTATTCCTATAAGCTTAAATGAATAATGCAAACTTCTGAAACTCATTTTCTCAGGCTTTTTTTCAAGCTTGTTCTGAAAGCCCTCCTACACTGAACTTTAGGTGAAGCCATCAATATCAAAGAGCAAATCTCACAGCACTGCATGCCTCTTTGGCCACTCACCCCCGCTGTGGAGTCTTCACTGAACTCGCTGCCCCCAGGATAAAACAAGGACAAAATTTGATGCTAGTGCCTAAAAATCTAGGACAGCCAAATAATTTCTCTGAGCTTGTGGAATCACTCAAATATTACCTCATCTACTCAGCATTGTTCAGCTTCTCTTGACAGGAATAACACATTCTCATTTGATACAAAGAAGGGAAGATTCAAGTATATAACCTTGACACCTTAACACAGCTACATAAATTTCCACAGGCCAAACACTTGTGGATGTGTTTAAGAGGTGTAAGTTCCACCACAAAAGAAAATTAAGTGCCCAGCTCACTTTTGGTATGCCCACGATGCCTGACTGGGAAGGGATATACCGACTCCTGCGGTGGAACCGCTCTGGGCGAGCACATCGACAGATGCTTCACCAAAGCTTCGTTAGTGCGACTTTGGGTAGGAAGAACAGAGGGGCACGGGCATGGTAGCAACACGCCAACGTGCAAAAGGCTGTTGCAAGCAAGACAGAGGCAATCTGCCTTTCATGTCCACTTCAAGAAACAGGGGGAACGGATGAATAGGATAGCTACCTGTTAGGGTAGGTACCGCTGCCGGAGGTCCGTGAGTACGGATTACGCAGTTTTCTTCAAGAATAACTGCGCTGGCCTTAGAGAGGAAGAAGAGACTGGAAAACCCCTTGAGATGAGCCCTTCCAACCCTATGTCCTCCACTATGACCAAGCAAAAGAGCCCCCCTCTTCAGGGGCAGCACCAGGCTAACATGGCTACACTGGGTTTGGCCCCTGGTGCTCGGGGTAAACCCCAACCAGAGGGCTGGATGTTCTCACTGATTTTCGCCTTTGAAAATCTCCCACAACATTTGAAGGCTCCCCACAAAATCACCACAACCAAAGTCTGTGCAAAAATATGAAAATGGACCAGTTTATCACTGTGATCTCTCTCTGACTGCACTTCCTTCCTTGGTATTAATTTTTAAAGGAAACCAGCGACTGCCATGTTTATAAGGAGTGAAGCACACTGTGTTCCCTGGCTGGGCGACCCCGAGGTTTCTGAGAGGGAATCCCACAGGGACATATCCTCTTCTCTGCCCTGCTCCCCGCAGGCAGGAGGAAGACCCATTCACCCAGTCCCTGCCGCATCCCTGCCTGCGGCTGCCTCGCTCGGGCTCAGACCGGCAGCTCTGAGGAAGAGCCCCCCTCAGCTGCCTTCCTCCCGCAGAGCCAGAGGCTGAGGAGCACACACGCCACGGGGGAGCTCCGGGGATGTATTTGTGGGAGAAGGCAGGAGGCAATGGGATAGGATGGGGAGGTGCATCAACCCGCCCTGGGGAGCCGAAATGTCTTCTCACGGCTCTGGTTATCCCCATTTTACAGACAGTCGGTCCCGCATTCCTCTCATACCCACCATTCCCAGAGAAACTGTAGCAAAGCCCATCGGTGTTTCTAAAAATGGAACGGTTGGAAATATGCAAAAAATAGAATTCCTGCTTTTAAAATAAACGCTGACTCGTCTCTATACAAAGCACGCAGCCAAGTGCCTCCAGAACAAACACTTCACAAAGGAAGAAGGGGACTAGAAAAGAATTTCAGCTTCATTGCGGGCCTAGAGCTTATATCCACACTAATCAGATCCTGTAATCCTCGTTATCAATCACTGGCATTCTTGGAGCTATTCCAACATACCAATTTTAGGAAAAGGATTTGCTTGGAGTTAGATGTTAAGAACGTTGTGAATAAGGATACATCCAAAGAACAAGTACTTCACCAAGGATGTGGTACTCAAGCCTGACGGGACCCTGTCCTGAGAGTTTAGTGTCTTAAGCTGTTAGAAAGGAATGCACTTTTGGAGCTCTGGCTGTACGCTTACAGTGCGCACAGGGCAAAAGGATAAAGCAAATGTTCTCCTCATGTTGCATGGTAGCACACCCCATCTACCTAACAGGAGACTCGAGGGCCAGCTGGGTGTGGTTCAGCATGGTGCCAAATACCTTCGTTTCCTTGGGAAATACGGAGAACGGACGGGAGGCTGGCTCCTGCTGCCGGATCTGCGAGGTCTGATCCCGGCAATGGGAACTCTGGCACCTAGTTCTCCCCACGCAAGGACTGCCTCTCATGCTTTCGAGATCTGCTGCCTAGTTGTGCCAGGTACCTAATGCCGCAAAGTCCGAGATGACCTGTGACACCGGGAGTTAGCCGGGGAGTCTGTTGCCTCTAAGCACCCCACGTTGACAGGGCACCCGGGAAGTCTGCCTGGAGGGTTACTTACTCAGTTACGGCGTTAACACAGCAGCCATCTTTTGCAGAAGACATGGCATCACGCAGCTTTGCAAGCGAAATACAGATCAATAGGTCATAAAGATCATCGATAAAATACTCAAAAGGAAGAACGTCCAGGAGCGCTTCCCCTCTGACTGACAGCAGGCCTGGAGAGAGGGCAGCAGTACCGCCGGCCACCTCTCCTTCCCCCCAGGTGAGAAAGCCCGGCCAAGCGCATACAGGGGGATGATACACTTCACACACTAAAGGCTTTCCATATACATCATGTTAGCAGCTTTCCATGGAATCACATCAGCATTTCATTGTGTTCAAACCATATCGCATTCAAATCTGTTTTTCCTAAAAGGCTTTGATTGTGCATCACTGTGGGAAACTGCTAATGCAAGAAGACTGACATATAGGTTCTCCTGCATGAACACCCGCAGTGATCTGTGCTAATTGAGCCCTCAGCGGCTTGTGAAACCCTGCAGGGGGGAGGAAGGGTGGAGCATCCACAGGGCCTACGTCTTGGAGAACTGCAAAAAATAGAGTGTGGAGGACAGGTAAGCACTAATATGAGTGTGCTTTATCTACGTAAAGATCTGATTCAGTGGCAGAGATTGCCTTGGACAAGGGGCCAATGCTCCCAAGCAACAGCACTGAGGCATTTTCCATGAAAAGTATCTGTACATGCTTGGACTCTCTATAGACGTTATTTCACAACAACAGGACTAAGAACAAAAGGAGCAAGAACTTGTCTATCTAGTTCCCTCCTGTGGGGGGAAAGGAGGAGATGGCTGGCCATTCCCAGTGGCTTCTGCTGAAGATGTGGGCGCTCCGCTTCCCCGTAAACCAGAACACTTGCTTATGAGATTAAACAGGATTCATATGCCTACATTTGTGCCTGGGAGTATAAAACGAGGGCTGGATTCTGTTTAGCATTTAAGATAACACGCCATGCTAACAACCAGCTTCAGAAAACACTGAGCAAAAGGCAGAAATAGGGCCCCGAGCCCTTAAAAGAAACATCTCTCTCGTCTGCAACCCCACCTCAGGAGTCCGAGTAATACCCCTTCTCCTCGGGGCTGTTGCTCCCCTGCCTCTCCCCCCCAGCAGTCAGCTCTGCCTCACACAGCCCCTCCAGCCCCAGAGTCCCAAGCAGGGTACCACCAAGAAGCCTTGGTCCCAGCGTCAGTCCTGCAGGACAGGCGGCAGGGCAGGCATGGGAGCCGCCGGCTTCTGCCTCGCACAGGAATGAATTCTGGTTTCTCTACTCCAGGTGTCCTTGTGGAGGCCTCATGCCCTGCATGAAGTAATTCAAGGTCTGTTGATGAGAGAGAGATAAATTAGCTACCTCATATGTGCTGCAGGGTAAGAAACTGCACGTTGGCAGCTGGGACAGAGTAATTTGACAGAGACAAGTAGGTTTGGATAGGCCAGGCCAGAAAGTAACCCTAAGGGAGTCTTGAAAAGCCATGTGAACTGCTTGAGCCTGCGGTCAGCTCTGCGCCTACTGGGCAGCCTGTGGGATCGCATCCTGCCACAGGCTGCTGGGTAAATGGTTTTCCCGCAGGTGCCTCGATTTCTGCATCTGTCATACAGGTACCCTGATGGGGATCCAGCTTTGTAAAACTCTCCTGATGAGGAATGCTGCACAGGAATGCTTAAAAAAAAAAAGGTGGTTTTTTTTGTTGTTAAGGAAAGGCACAGCAAGAAAATACAAGAAAAAAAGATTAAGTATTGTTGAAATGTATTGACCTCAGCAGCAGGGTTATTAGCGTTACAAAGGATTCTTCATTACACTGAGCTTTGCTATTAGCAGACACCACTTTCTGGAAAGGGTACCACCACCGCCAGCTCCCTGCCTGCTGTTCTTCACAGCATGGCTGCATGACCCAGTACACCACCAGACCAAACAAAGACAGAGTAACTCTTATCAAGAAATGGCCAATCTGGCTCCTATTGTAGCCAGGTAATGAGGGTGAAAGGAAGCCTGAAGCAGAACAAACTGTAATGACCCAAGGGTCTGCTAATTTTCCTTCCTCCTCATTTCTCTCTTTCAGTGGACAACTGCGAGTTTGAGGCCAATAGTTCTGGGGAACTCTGGAAGTGGGGAACAAACAAAGACCAGGCACATAGAGAGACTCCAGAACAGGAGTCTGCATGGAGACGTTTCAGAAAGAAAAGCAAAAGACGCAGGATTTTGGCAGGGGTCATGCTGACTGGGAGCAGAATGTAGGTGGGAGAAAAGAGCTTGTTGGGAAATGCGAGGTTGCAGTATCAAGCTGGAAGGTTGCCACAGTGTGGACTAATGCTTTGGCAGCTGCAAACAAAAGGAAGGAGGAATGTAAGAAGTAACATGAAGAAAAAGTGTCAAGAGATATCTGGGAGTACCAAGACCTGTGAGGAAACAGAAGAGGCAAAGATGACGCTAAGGTTGGCAGAGGGGAGGATGGTGATGCTACTGACAAGGAAAAAGAGTGGGAAGGAAACAAGTTCTGGGGAGAAGGATGAGGGAAAGGTAAGGCATTTCTCCTCCCAGTCAGAAACACACCTCGATCTTAATGCTGTCTCAGAAAAACACAGATCGATTATCAGACTTCCTTCTTCTGTTTTGTTTTGTGTTTTATGTAGGGGCGACCACATAAACTGGGAAATTGACTCCAGTCCACGTCCACCTCCACCGTATCCTTGCTGTGCCCTTGTCCAGAGGAGCTGAACCTCAAAGCAAACTGCTCAACCTTACATCTGTCTACGATGTTGCAATACTTCTTGCAGAAACCTGCCAGCGGTCCTGTAGAATGATCTGTCTGAAAATCGCAGGTATCTGCACAAAACTTGGGCAGATGATGTTTCACCTGCTTCAATTTAAACACATACATGTATTAGGATCTCTCTCTGGGCTCCGATCCTGCAGTCTATGAGATCCACTCATCTGCAAAAGCACAGCAAGGTCTGCAGCTGCTATAATAAATACACAGGGTTGTAGACTTTAATTCACCTCCTCATCTGTAAAATTTCCACCATATTAACCATTCAAACATTATAGACAAAATATAAGATGGGAAATAATTTGGGATATTTTTGAAAAATTAATTTTATTATACTGTATTCAGAGTCTAATGCTTCCTTACAACAAATGCTCTCAAAGACAGTAATAGGACAGCAATGATTCTCTCAAATTGTCATTGTTACTGCTATCTTTTGCTGTTAATACACAATAACACTAATGATTCTTTATACCTGCCTGCAGCAGGAAACCAGCCAGTCTACCAGAACAACCTTTCCTATGTATGTTTTTGCTGTGCTGTTTTCAGTTAAAATATTTATGATGGGGTTTTTTTTCTTTCTTCCCCACCCCTGTAATTATTATTTGTAAGGGGTATATTGCACAGCAAATGGAATCTCTCTACACTTCCACTACATTTTTTTGCAGCAGACTAATTACCCAGAGCATATATATTTTCTCCCTTCTAGCTCCCCTTATTCTGTTAAGTTTCTTTGAAACGGTGTGCCTAGTACTGCTGATGCTGGAATTACTCTTAGCCAGTATCAGCATCCGTGATAAACCCTAGCTAGTGTTTTGGTTAGAGGTCACTTGTAATTAGTAGTCATTGTCCTTTGAATTTAACAATGGAAAAATAAAACTTTATAGAGACAGATTAGCCTGGCCATCAAAATTACAGTACTTTAGCATTCAGGAGAGAGGATTACATGACACACTATCTCACGGGCTGATAACAGCAGATAGCTAAGGATTCAAATGCGAGACGCGGAAAGTCTGTAAAAGAATAAAAGGAGAGAAAGGAGGATTAACTGTCCAGATGTTAATGTGATACATGATACTGACACCTCTACGCTCCCGTTTTAGTGAGTCAGGCCTCACCTTGTACCCGCTGAAGACAAACTGGGGCACTACTACCAGTTTCAGTGAGAGCAGCTTCCAAACCCGACGTGCTACCCAGTTCCTCTACACACATCCCCACCTTCTGCAGCTATCTGGCACGTGTGTGCGTGCCTCTTAGCCTTGGGCAAGTGTGTTAATAAAATATTAATACTCAACTTCTTCACGAAGTTGTGTAGTTTGACAGCTTTGCGCGTATCCGTTTCAGCTGCTGCACGTAAATGAAAGCGTCTATCTCCAACTCGTATCAATTTACAAATCCTGATTATCATAAGGATTCATGATAAAATACATTTGACCCTTATTCCAGTCATTTTGCAGAATTACTGTTTATCAGCTTATGCGCGAGTTAAAGTGAAGAAGAAAATGTTTTTAACTCCATCACAAAGGACAGACGGGAATGGGAACTACTGCTAAACTCAGTAAATACAATAAAAGATATCCTTCTTGATACAACTCACTTTAAATCTATTTTTGGGCACGTTTATTTTAGCTACTATGTCAAATTAAACTCAATATCAAAAAGAAAACAAAAAACACAACAAACAAACCACAAACATCCCCAGCCTCTGCTTTAAAATCTAACAGGAAGCAAACACAAACCAGCCAGACACTGGTACTTATCAAATCTGAAAGCAGGGAGTTGTCTGGCTGGATTAAAACGGATGAGGTTTGTTTGAGTGATGACATTTGTCCTACCATTGCTGAGGGGAAGAATTTTGCAGCTCTTTCTTCAGCTTATACTCCTGAAGATGGGAAGATTACTCCTACCACAGAAACACATGCACATTTCCACGCATCGGAGATACTGAAAGTACCGAAACTTGCACTATCTGCAGTGTCCTTCCCAAATCGCCACAAACTTGAACACATTCCCGAGCCTTGCACATCATTTCCCACTTCTGCCAAGGCAGAGCTCATTCACTGAGAAGTCGACCATCCTGGGCTGAAATTTTTTTTTCACTAATTTATAAACCGCAAGTAATTAACAGTGCGCGCATGTGTGTGCGTGCGCATCCATGTGTGTGTCATTCATTTTTATTCCCGCTAATGCCTCTTCTAAAGTAGACCTGGCTAGCATCAAATAAATTTACCCATAAAATCCAAGTAGGAAAACACAGTTACCGCACAATATCTGAATTGTTACAAATGAGTCGAACTTTGAATTCCCTCTCCTTAGAGCTGCCCGGGCATGGAGATAAAATTACAACAATTCGTAATTTGCCACATCGTTTTTTGAAATATTGGCTACTTGCTAACAAGTAACGTTTTAACTTCGGAGCCAAAAAAAAAAAAGAAAAAAGAGAGAGAGAGTCCCGGTTTGTAGCTGGAATACAACCCCAAATCCCAGCAATTCTGCTCTGCTTTGCTTGGGAGCGTGTCCAGGAGCGGGATTTCTTGAACAGAAAATAACCTCTGAAAGGAAAAGTATTTCCAAACGTGTCATGTGGGTTTTTGGTTGGTTTGGTTTTTTGGGTTTGGTGGGTTTTTTTCTTTTTTTTTTTCCTCCTCCTTAAAGGAGAAGGAAAGACATCCTAACAGCGGGAAGACTTGTCAGCGTTTAGCCATCCATAAAAAACGTTTTGCTTGGTCTTTTTTTTTTTTTTAACCCGCGCTCCTCCTTTCGCTCGCAAGTCCTGGCGTCGGTTTGTCTCATCTCGCCGCCGGAGCCCCGGCCCCAGCCGCGGCCCCCGCCCGCACACCTCCCCACCGACACCCGCCCGG
>JAVJGG010000027.1:1030234-1072478 GCA_035590195.1 Aviceda cuculoides | reverse complement strand
GAGCCCCCCCCCGGCCCCGGGGCAGAGCCTCTGCCCGCTGCTGCCTCAGCAGCCGGCCCCTTCGCCCGCGGCCCCTCACACGAGCACCCGAGGAGGGCCGCAGGGGCCAAGCGGGGCGCAGGGCACCCTCGCCTCCATCCCCGCCACTCCGGGTGACGCCGAGCGGGCTTTTGGGGCGCAGGGGACAAAGCCCGGCTGTGGGGAGAGACTGGGAAGATGCCGCTCTGGGGCGGCCGGACGCCAGCCGAGGGATTTGGGGGCCGGGCTGTGCGGGGGCCACCAGCTCTCCCCAGGCACTCCTGGGGCTTCTCCAGCCGGACCCCGCGCCGGGGCTGTCACCTGCGTGGGGTGTCCCACAGAAATCCCCTTCGTCCGGTGTTGGCGCCAGCGCCTGGGGCCACGGCAGCCAGCTGCCGGGCTCCCACTGACGGCAGAGTCAGCGTCTTCAATCTGCCGTCCTGAAAAATCTTCCTGGCGATTTCGTGAGCTGGGCTCATAGGACCTCCACTTAGCTTTTAACTGCAGTGTAAAAAAAAGACAAACACCAAACCAACGAAAACATTTGTAAATAGGATTAGTGATACCTGCACGGGATTTTCGAATGGTCCCATCGGTTCATGGGACTGGTCAGAGAACAGAAAACTGGAGCCATTATTGGTGAGCAGATGCATTTTCTGCTCTAGGTATTACCTATCAAACCCTCATATTACCTATGAGCAACCATTTCTAGCTACGTAGCATATTGCATTAGCTGTAAGAAGGAGGGGCTGAAGGAGGAATATCAGGGAAGTCAAGTGGCTCCAAGGACACTAGAAATAAAAGGTACTGGTGAAACTGGGGCTCTAGGCAGGGCTACAAATAGGTACCGGCTGAACCTGCCACTGGTTGCATTGAGGGGTTCCAGTTAAACTAAACTGAGCCTTTTGAGGTCAATCAATAAATATGATTAAAGATACCATTTTGCTGACATTTTCGCCAAAATTTTTTACATTGTAAAACATGACAGAAAAGCTAATGTTGTTTGAGTAGACATCAAAAAGCCACAATGGAATTAGAGCTCCACAGCAGCAAATTTATCCAGGCATGTGTGTGTGAGCCGTGTGGTGGAACAGGGACACACAATGTAATGCCCCGAATACCTCTGTGTCCCACTTTGGCCCAAAATGTCTTAAAATACTAGCAGCTTCCCCACTGCTGTCTCGCTTCTCCTACAGGAGACTTCTCGACAGATGAGTGGCAGAAGAGATGCTGTTATTTATAAATCACTGTAAACATTTATGAAGTGCCAGTCACGCATTCTAACTCAGCATGACTTGAGATTTTATATCCATAATGCTGTTTATTTTTAACTGGCGAACTTAAGACACCACACCGCAAATGCTATACGCGCGGACAGTTAGGGTGGCTTGGCTGAGGTGTGGTGTGTCACTTACTGAGGCATGGCTCTCGATGACGAATCTGAGGGCTCTCATACCCAAGACCCGCCGGGTCCCGCTGCATCTCTTTCAGGTGTTGAAACCTCCAGTTTCTCGTGCCTCTGCTCACAGTCGCTGCTGCCAGCGAAGAGGTGGCGGGACAAGGTGGGTCAATCCTCTCGACTCTCCGGTGCACAGCCCGCGGTGCTATCTCCAGCCCATCTTCCTTGGCAGGGTGAATTAAAATGCCAGTTCTGCTACTGGAGTGATGCCAACCAGTGGGGGATAGTGGCAGAGCCGCTGCCTAGGTTTATCAGTCAGTTCCTACATCTTTACTTTAATAGGAGCTTCAAGTTAAATAGGCATAAACTATTTGTGAAATGACCGAATTGCATCCATATTTGCGTGGTGCCAATTTTAACCACACCAATTTGAAGAAGTCTAGGTAAAAGAGATCACATGGGGATATAACTAGAGTTTGATATACTACAGATTATACAGCAGGGAACACTTTTTTTGCATATAGTTGTATTTCAGATCATGTGGCATGTGCGTGTAGCTGTTTTGTTACAACGGCTGAATATATGCTGGTGTTACGTGTGATCTGCTAAACCTATTGAACTATGTGTCTTCTCAGGAGCAGGGCTCGTATGTCCCACCTCTCCTTTCCCCTCTCTCCACACACACTTTCAGACCCATCCCTGAGTCCAAATCCTCGTCCGCTGGCTTTCAAAGCCTGTGAGGCTCTGCTCTCCCCTCCTCTTGCCAGCGTGACTCATCACCTGTCACTCCTCTGCACCGCCTGGGCTCGGCTAATTCCATTTCTCATTTGCCATTATCCCTCTCAAGTGCCTCATTTCCCATCCTGTCTCTTCTAAGTGCAAACGCCCTCCCTTAGCCTGCAGACGGTGTAACTTTCCTTCTCAAATCCCATCCCGTAAAACACAGACCAACCTTCTTTACTCATAAACCAAAATCTGAGAGTATTCTCCTTTTTTTGGCCTGTATTTTGTCTTTTATGCTGCATAGCTCTGTAAAGAAAATAATTAGTAAAAGGATATGTAGAAGATAGTAAAGACTGGATGTAGTTGTAAAAGGGAAGGTAGGGTTCTCATTTTCTTTTAGCACCAAAACTGTGTAAAACACATGAACTTTCCACTTGGAGGGAACTGCAAGTTCCCAAGAGCTGTAAATATATCGACTCTGTGCATGTACCGCTCCAGGGCTCCGGCAAAGTCCTGGCACTGTCCACCACCGAACAAGAAATAGCCACTACAGCAGCAGTGTCGCGTGCTGTGTGACGGAGATACCTCAGACGGCTCCACGCGTGTGCCGGCGTGGGCGCTAGAAGGCTTCTAGCCACGGTATCACGGATTTACTGCGCGAGTTACATTTTCCTCACGGGCTTTCTCTAGGCAAAGACACAGCAGGCACTTGCCTCCGGCAGCAGATTCTTGGGAAAAGCAACACAGCCGTGGTTCTGCTGCCCGCTTTGCCTGTGCCAGAGCCCTGGAAAGCGAGGGCTGTTCCTGTGCTGCAGGGTGGAGTGAGGCGCGCGGGGCAGCGCTGCCGGGAAGCAGAAGCTGACTATTCCAGCAGCAGCAATCGCCATCGCTCTCCCTCGGCGGGTGCCGAGCCCAAGCCCCGCCAGCATGCCTAGCTCCAGACCTTTAGCTCCCCTTCCCAGGGTAGGACTGGGCCAGCCCCAGCCTCTCACCCTTGGGTTCAGGTAAGTTTGACATTGCTTGTGCTGTCTAGAAGCTTGGAGCTTGCTCAGTTTACCCTGCTTCTTATTCACAGGCAGTTTGGATATCTCGGGATCCTAACTAAGGTCTGAACAGTTTGGACACATCTGTATCAGGTTTAACAACAAACACGTGAACCGTTAGGGAGTCTTCTGTCACACATCTTTTCCAGCACAAGCAGGATAAAACATTTGCTCCATACAAACACGCTTCATGCTACTCACATCAAATTCCTGCACGTTTGTGGCTTCAGATGCTAATTCTCAGAAGAAAAACAGGTGGAAAAAGCAGCTGCAATCTTGTGCAACGCATTAGTGAATGCAGCATTGCAGAGACTGTGCTGGGCAGCTGGGTTCTCTGTTCCCTCACAGGAAAGGCATTAGAATTGCTCATCTCACTACTCTTTGCTTCAGACTCTAAAAGTCAAGCTATAAATTCAGAGAGGCAGAAGAAAGAGGTAGGCAGGCAGGTTTGGAGATGCATGCCTAAAGGGAGAGAAGGAAAAAAGGGAATCGGCAACAAAGTGGACATGTAGCAAGGAGCACATGAGAAGACTGTAAAGCAGTAGTTCAGAAATACTGGGAGATACAGAGGTGAGCAGGCTGAGTGACTTCATGTACTGCCACCAGAATGTGGATTCTGTGCCTTTTGGGTCAGACAGCCAGCAAGATCTAAATTTATCATTTAGCTTCATGGCACTTTTCATCCAGATTTGAAAGAGATGTCAAGAAGTGAATGAGCACACTGTGATACGGACAAATTAACTTAAAACATTCTTGGTAACTTTCAATCCCCAACCAAAAAAGACTCAGGGAAACATTTCAGCTGGCCAGGTTACTCGTTTTTAGAATTGGAAAGGATAATTTTCTACCCAGCACCTTAACTGAGCTAAAGATTTTTATTACTATGTGTATGTAAGTACCTGCTGAAGCAGCTGCACAAGAATGAAGTCATATTATTTGTGATTAAAGATTTTAGGGGCAAATTCTGCTCTGAGCTACAAGAACACAAGTTTTAAGTAATTACAGTGAAATTTGTCATTATCTTATTATACCCAAACTCCATAGACTCCCTTGGTTTTTTTTTTCTTTCTTTGATCCATCTACAAAGACTTGACTTTAATCCACCAAAGTTTTTAATGCATTGAGATCTAGCTACCTGTCTTGTTACTTGTGCCGAGTTTGTTCCCTGCTGCAGAGTGTATGACTTTGAGATGCTCCGAACAATATGACTGTTGGGATGTCTTTTTATTCCAAGAGATGTGGATTGACCCCAGACTAGCTGAGATTAGTTTGAAGTACAAGATCTCCCAGTTGACAAGAGTCTATTGCTTCCTCCTCAGAACTGTGAGACCAGGTGGAGGAAGAGGACAGAGACAAACTACTTTTGCGCTTCTTGTTCCTTTTGCATAACAGTGCTGATGACTTAGTAAACCTTAGAAAATAAACTCTAGAAGGATTCTGTTTCCATTCTTTTTAGGCAGCACTGGCTGAAATGTGTAATAAGAAATCACTTCCCTGCTGTTTGCTTGACCTGACTGATATGTTTCTGTGTCTCCGTCTCAGCTAGCATTGGTTCAAGAATCGCTGTAATCCCCTGCCTTCACCTTCTGAACTTTACACCTAATGTTGGGCAGAATCAGATGAACTGTCATCCATTTTATCTGAATCCACTCTTTATCTTACTAGCCTGAACAGTTTTCTTGTTGTTGAGGATTTGCTTGGATGAAAAGAAGCAGTATGGAAAAGAACCAGTATGCAAAGATTAATAAACAGTAAGAATGAACCACTGTCCTATGACTTCACACCTAGCCAGAAGTCCCAGGATTTCCCTGAACTTTGGCATCAAAGCCAATAGCTATTGTTGATATAGAGCAAATCTTCTGGAAAAACAGATTTTGAAATCTTTAGTGGTGGAAAATCCATTACAAGCCTTGCTAAGTTGTTCTGTGGTTAGGCTTATCCTTGCTGTAAAGAAAAATGGCTTCCTCTGCTTTGAATTTTTCTAGCTTCAGCTTCTATCAATTTGATCTTGTACCTTTACATGAGTCTAAAAGCTCATTATTACTACTTGTCTGTTTCTTTACAGCCTGTGCTTATGCTACCTTTTCCTTCATACACTTGAGAATGGCCCTTAAGTATCAGGTGATTAAATCATCTTAAGAGTTGTTGGGCTCTCCTTTGAACCCCTACCAAATTCTCAACATCAGAAATTTGAACTGTGGACATCAAGAACTCGGGGTTACCTGGAGTGTGCAGAAACATGCCTTGTTTTCTTGCACCAAGTTTACAAATAACTTCCTTATGGATGGGGGGGGGGAATCTCCCCCTGAAGAGCAGATTAGGCAAAAAACTGCCAAAACTGCTTCCTTGGAAATGGGGAGGGATGGAGTGACCTTGAGGTCCTCACTTGCCCTATTGACAATCTAACATCATCCCTTTTCAACAATGCCATCATTTGTGTCATTGGCAAAGTTCTCCGTAACAACTTCATAGTTTGTTCTGCATCATTGTTAAACACATAGTTAAATACTGTGAGGTCAAGAAATGATCTCTTTGAGCCCTCATTAAAACCCCATCAAGTTGATAAAATTTTCCCCATTTATGGTGACATTTTCAGAGCTAGGAACTAGTCAGTTTTTAATCAATTTAGAATAATATAAATTCAATACAGCTTACATTAATTTCCTAATTAAAATGTCAGGTAGCGTGAAGCTCAATATCTCTGAAAAGTCTGTAATATCAAACCCATTTCCTTTACCGGCTAAACTTTTAATTCAGTTTTAACTTCACCAGATATTTTTGTTGACTAGTGGTACTTTCATTGTCCTCCCTTAACTCTTTAGCAACTATGACCTGTGTAAACTGTTCCACTGTTTTCACCTGGAATTAACTTTAGCTCTGAAAGACCTCTAATTACACCACCTATTCCATATATCTCTAAAAATGCTGGCATAATATTAGGTGTCTTCTACTTTAACACTCCTAGCCTTCCAAAATCTGTTGAGGAAGTGTGCGTCGGTCAGAGAGCTCCTCCGTGCACACAGTTAAAATTCTTGAGAGCAAGGTATCAGGATCTGATGATTTCAAGATGTCTTAAGTTAGGATTTGCTTTTTAACATCATGTTCAGTTATCATTGAAATAGAAATTATGTTATTACCTTGCAATAAAAGTAACATATCACTTAACATTTTTTTCCCAGATATTTTTTGAAGTCTTTGCTTTATTATTGACAGTCCTATCATTTCCAGCTAGTACTGATACACATAATTGTTTGAATTACTTCAATAACTCCTTTCTTACTGTTAATTCTGCTAGCCATGGATTTTTCCTCTTTTTGTTTCCATTATTATTTTTTTTTTTCTAAAATCTCTATTTATTTTTTGGCTCCCATGTTTTATAGAATGTATTTGCATTCATACTCCTTCTGAGTCTGTCTGTTCTCTGTTAACCAGAATAGCCTCCGTTCTCAGTTGGATTGTGGTTTTGAAAGCATATCCTAGAATGTTTTAAGCAGTTCCTAATTATTATTGCCTTTTCTATTTATTTTCTTTCTTTTCAGCTGATTTAGCTTTTAACTGTTTTCAGCTTTGTGAGACTGGATTTTTTTTTTTTTTTAATTACCAAGAACATGTATAGCTGTCTGAGCTATCTTCTGGTCACACATCACAAATGCAATCAAGTCACAATACCTTGCACTTCAGCAAGCTCTTTAATTTAGTCAAGACTGAGTCTAACATGTATTGCTTTCATGTTAGATGCTGAATTTTGGGGGCTTGGGAAGCCACCCTTAGTGAGCAGAACTTTTCACAAGAAATTAGTGACCTGACTGGATATCCTTCCTGACCCTTTCTGAAAGTACATTTAAAAAGTACATTTAAAAGTGAATCCATAGAGAGATTTTTCACTTGGCCATGTTATCAGTGAAGAAGAGGTATGAAGAAGATCAGCATGTTTTGGAAATATTAAGAGTGGGGCCATATTAACATGCTAATTTCAGTTCTTGTGAGCCTTCTTCCATTTGAAACTCAGCTTAAACAGTTCCATCTACACAAGTTTGGTGCAAAATAGAAACAAAATACTTTTGTCTTTATAACGTTAAGGGATGGGCATATGGAAGCGTTACGGTAGTTGCCAGTGAACTTCTTAATAGTTCTCACCATGTTTTATCTTCATAAGCTGGCCACACGGCAGCTGTAATCCTTAAAAAGCCCTTGCGTGTTGTGTTTATTTCAAAGGTATGGTTATTTGGATCCTCACCCTTATGTGGTTTCTTCATAGTCTTGCTGTAGAAAGGGAAAAGAATGGTCACAACAACATTCTTTTTTCTTCCCTTTGTTCATGGACTTGCAAGCTCATTAACAAATGTCTCAAAACAGAGACTCTAAAGATGTGTTTCACTTTCAGAGAAAGCCCATCTCAGAATGTCATCTGAAACTCTCTTCGCTAAATGGTGTCCTCAGCCTTCCCTCTCCAGATGAAAACATGAAAAGATGTTCACAATTAATGTTGATGGCAAACACATCCTTAATAATGTTTTATTTTAAAACACTCCCATGGTTTAAACAAAGACAGTATATATGCTTTCTGGATGGGGGGCAGGGGAAGACATCTTCATAAACTAGACTATTTAAAACTCAAAATATAATGAGAAGGAAAAAAACCTTCGGTGAACCATTCTATGATTCTCTGATATCTAACAGACAAGAACATTGTACTGATAAGCACAGCTTATTTGTTCAGTGTTGGCATTAAAGCAGGATGCAGTGAGTGGAAAGGAAAATGCCATTTGTATTAGAAAACCCACTGTATTTTAATTAAAAACTTGATTTATATGGATCAGATTTATCTGTGTTTTCACTATCTGGCAGAAGTAAAAAGAGCCTCATAAACTTATAGTTGCTTCAAGCAATAGGGGTCAAGCAATGCATCATTTTACCATGTGTTTGCTTTTAAACAAGTTGGGGACCAACTAAATATTTTGCCTAGGGGTTCTGCAAAGAAAACCATTGCACTCCAATCCACTCCATGCAAATACATTAACAGTAGTTGCCTTGGAGATCATGAAGTTATTACTAGTCCATAGGACCAGTAGCAATGGTCTGTTTGGAGGTCTGTGCCTTTCCAAGGGAGATGCATTTGGTAATTGTCATAGTTTAAGCCCAGCCGGCAACAAAGCACCAGGCAGCCGCTTGCTCACTCCCCCAGCCCGGCCCTGGTGGGATGAGGAGAAAATATAAAGGCAGGCTTGTGGGTCAAGACAAGGACAGGGAGGGATCGCTCCCCACTTATGGTCACAGGCAAAAGACAGGCTCCACTTGGGGAAGAAACAAAATCAATTTAATCTGCTACCAGTCAAACTAAACCAAGGATATTATGAAGTAAAACCCAACCTGAGAACACCTACCCCCAGCCCTCCCGCCTTCCCACCTCAACCCCACTCCCAGTTCTCTCCCCCTCCTCCCCCCGGCGGCGCAGGGGAACAGGGGATGGGGTCAGTCCGTCAGACCTGGTCTCTGCCGCTCCGTCCTCCTCGGGGGGGGGGAGGACTCCGCACTCATCCCCTGCTCCAGTGTGGGGTCCCTCCTGTGGGAAACAGCCCTTCACCAACTTCTCTGGCATGGGTCCTTCCCACAGGCTGCAGTTCCTCACAAACTGCTCCAACATGGGTCCCTTCCATGGGCTTCAGCTCTTCCCGAACTTCCCTGGCGCGAGTCCTTTCCAAGGGCCAATCTTCAGTCACACGCTGCTCCAGTGCAGGCTTTCCCATGGAGTCCCGGACATCTTGGGGGGCCTCTGCTCCCCCGCTCCCCTCCGTGGGCTGGGAACCACAGCCTGCCACCTCACCACGGGCTGTGGGGGCATCCACCTCCTCCCCTCCTTCTTCACCAACCTCCCTGTCTGCAGAGGGGTTCCTCTCACACCCCACTCCCCTTCCCACTGCAGGTTTCCCCCTCTTAAATCTGCTCCCCACAGGTGTTACCACCATTGCTGATGGGCTCAGCCTGGACCAGCTGCAGGTCCAGCTCGGAGCTGGGGAAGCTTCTAGAAGCTTCTCACAGGAGCTGGCCCTGCGGCCCCCTCCCCTGCTACCAAAAAACCCCACGCCACATAAACCCGTAACAGTAATTTATGCCCTGATCTAAAGTTGACCGCAGTTCATGGGAACTACCACCATTTTCAATAAGTTATTGACGAAGCAGTTATTGAGTACGGATTGCAAGACTAAGCATGTGATAAATTCACTCCCCTGGGAACCACCTGGCACCAAATACCATGCCTCACATTTAATCAAGTTATCAGACAAGCTGAGTTGCATGAAAATCTGTTTTACTCTGTATTGGTTCAGTGACTATTTGTTAGACATCCAAAATGTACAAATCTTAAAGAATATTTTTATGCCTACAGTTTTTAGCCCACTCAATGCCTAAGACAAAATACTTTGAGATAGCACATTAGTCTTACAGCTTCTAGTCTTACCATCAGAAAAAAGAAATAGGGGGAGAAGAAGCTGCTTTCCTATGGAGGAAAATAGATCAACATTTAAAGATGTGCCACTAAAATATACCTCTAGGTATATCACTATATGAATTTTGGACAAAAAAGTTTTTATTCCTTAAGTCATAAACCATCTACTTATTTTCTAGAATCTTACCACATTTGCATTACAGGGATGTACAGTGGTGTATATACTGTTGACTTTTTATGATGTCTCTTCATCTTTTTCCACCTTCCAGTCCATATTCAACAAAGATTTCGTCATTCCTTCCACAGGCACATCTGCCCAGCTGTAAGACGGCCTTTTTTTTGTTGTTTTGTGGCTTCCGAACATTTACTTCCCTCTGTCACAAGACTTAAAGGCACCATATTCTGCAAACTAACACATTTAGATTCAGTGAAACCCTATGTTACGGCACACTAATGTAATAATGAGAAATGTAATTAAAGTCACTACTATAATAACATCTTATCGGAATGCACAATGAAGATAAACTTGCTTATTCCAGAGACAGAGGGCTTATTGCATAGGAAGCAGTTTGTTCTGATGGATTCTTTGATCTACAACTGGTATCTCTCTTAACTGGAGGGGTGGGGAAGGGCTTGGTATACATTGCCACATTTTCATTCATCTGCCAAGGGAAGAATAATTAAAAATAAGGGGGGGCTTCAGGATCAAAGAAATGGAAAAAGTTACACTGCCTATTGAACAGGCTGAGGAAAAAAGTTTTTAAAAAGATCTTCATTAGTGAATATTTAGAAGGCACAGATGCTGAATAAACACCTCGTTTAGCTACAGACTTCAGCAGTACAATTACTGTACGAAAAAAATCAAAAGACTCAAAAGAAAAATAAAACTAGGTTGGTGGCAAGTATGTAAACTGTGTATAGAAATACCACAACTATGCACAAGGTATCAGGTTTTCTTCATAAAGGGCAAGAAATTACTCTGACTCATCTCTCCACATTTTGTACACAAATGAGACTGTATGGCAACTGAAAGCCTCAGAGACATTTCAGCAGTCAGTCCCTGGGAACTGGTTTCAGCATACTGGCCCTTGGCACTGTGTATCTCAAACTGGGACGTTCAACCAGCTCCAGTCGCTTCCAAGGAGGCACTAACAAGCACACGGAAATAAAGAAGAAAAGGAGCGATTTCTTTTTTCTGCTTAAGGCTTGCCAAAGCTACAGCGCAGCATTAATAGTTTATTCCAAATACTTAAACACTCAGTGCATGGGTCCGTGTTTGCAGAGTCCAAGTGGAAATGACTCAGCATGCAAAAAAGAAAAAGAGCAGGCTATCCTGTTGTAATTCACATAATTAAAATATTCTGCCTAAATGCATTACATCTCCCCACACACATCAAAGGCTTGTGCTTCCTCAAACTCTCCATTTACATTTAGGGAAGCCAGAGTTCTTAAGCTCTTACGAGAGAGAAAATATGATGTGGTCTGGGCATCTCTGCCTTGGTGTGGATAACAAATCACAACACTGTGTAAAATACCAGGTCCCAGGCAAAGATGCATTCTGTTTAGTATATAGTGCCAGAACTCAGTTACCCTTTGCTGTACTAAGGGCTGTACGTCTAGTTCAGCTTGTACGTGCCTGCATTAAGGCATCTAGGTCCTTCGGGGACCTAGACCACCAGCAGCCCAGCTGTGTCGGAGAACGAGGCTGCAGGTGTTAAGGAACTGGCATGGGAATTCATGTCCTAGCTGGCAGATTTTAAAGGCTTGCTGGGGGTGAGTGATTTTTGGTTTACTTGGTTTCTGAAGGTTGTGTGGGGAAGTCCTGGGAAATGGAGGGATGCCTAGAACAGTGGCACTTCTGGTGTGAATGGGGCAAGGGCCTGCTGTGCCACCGATGGTATTCGGATGGGGCTACTCTCTTCTCCCGCAGGGTTAGATAAAATCAGTGAAGACTTTCTTCACCAGCATGGGTGAGGTATTTGCTGTCTTGCCCAGCAGCCTCCAGGTGGTGGAGAATGTGGGTTGGGAGGCTGCAGCTCAGGGAAATAAGGACTCAGAGATCCTGATGTGGGAAGAGCAGCAGCAGCAGTTGTGGGCTTTGGTCCAGTAATGAGAGTGACAGTCGTTGCAGAGGTCTACTGAAAGCAATGAGCAGCCAGCAGTAATTCTTGTCTGGGCTGCTTGCACTACAACTAACAGGTAATAGGGTGGATGCGGCCTTGTGGGGCTTTGCTGGGAAGAGAGATGGATGGGAAGATGAGGGGCAGGCACTTAGTGTTTGTTGTACCCTCTTGTATCAGGTCCAGGAGGCCAACTGATGTGAGCAAGCAGAATGATCAAAAGCCTTAGAATGAAAACTGGATGCTACTTTCCCCTTTATAGCCTAATTAGCTAGACCTAGACAGTGGTGGCACCATGTCACGGATGCTAAGAATATGAAAAGAGTGAGGGTAGGGGCGAGGGTATGGTGGTGATACCCACCACCTCTGGATGTCAGGTCGGGTTTTTGCCTTGGCTTTGGGGTCTCTGTTCCGGTTGACTATGTGATGGACAGTGTCAGGAGCTTTCTGGTGGGGGCAGCCACTCCACGAGCTCGAGTCTGTCACCTGGCCCGTATTCCCTTTGGCTGAAGAAACCTCTCCCTTCAGGTTTCTTTAATGTTATTTGGTACTTCCAGTGGGCTGGTGCCATTTACTGGGGTAGTGTATGGTGTATCTTGTGAAGACTTGTGACTGACTATGATAAACAACTACTGCACAGTGGTTCTTCAGGGGATGAAGAAATGAGACCATGGACTGAGCATATTTTGAAAAATTTCCTTGCTCAGCTTTTCTTTTCCCATGATACTCCCAATCTAGTTTTCTCTAGCAGAAGTAACTGATCATTCTGTTGCTTTTAGTTTTATGCCACAAAACAATGGCTTCCGAATTAATTATGCCTTAATGAAGAGTTGGGGAATGGATCTCATTTCCACAACATGGCTGTATAATCCCCTTCTGGTAAAGTTTTGATGGCAGTTGTAACAGTTCTCCCTGCCTGCGTTAGCCCCTCAGCTGGAAGCTGTTGAGAGTAAGAGTAGGTGCTTGATCATGGCAGGGTGAGTCTCCCAGTGTAAGGTAGGCAGCTGGGCCCTTCGTAATGGACAAGAGTGGGTGCTCCCACAGTGGGGTTGATGTGTGCAGCTGTGTGCAGCTCCCTGATGGCCTTCAGCTGATGAAGGCAGGGCTGTTGTCCTTAGGGACTGTCCCACCTTCCCCGGCTGTGCCTTCTTGTTCCTTCCCTTCTACAGGCACTTATAATCGGGTCTCCATGTGGGGAGACTGATGGGTAAAAGGTCCAGCTGAAAATGAAGCATGCTTCAAATGTGTTAGCATTCAGCTGGACAACATGCTGATGTAGGTGTGGTTGTGCAGTAGCGACATGAAGGAAGAGACGAGGACGACAGACAAGAAGATCACGACCACAGCTTACAGCAGGAGGGGAACCTTATGTAGGCTTAGTGACGTGACTGTCTCTCGATGGTACGGGAGCTCCACATGCCTCCGCACGGCAATTTCTGGTTTTGTTTTTATGCATGTGGGAGCAAAGCCATTTGGAGTCAGCTGCTAGAAAACACATGGTACATTTGAAACGTGTGCTTCAAGTGGCACTTGACTCAGGCCTTCGCAAGGGACTTGCACCTCTTCGTAGGAGACTGAGCGCCAGAGCATCTTCTGAGGAAGGTAGGAAGTAGGGACTGTGTTACCACAGCGACATAATGGTTGCAGGTAAATGGAGCAGAGGGGTTCTGGGTCCTCCTTAGCTTGAAGGAATTTAATCCATGGTACCTCCTTTCTGAAATAGCCACTGAGCTATGGAAAGGTCTAGCATGAGGTCACTGAACTCTTGTTGAAATTGGGCTGCTGTTCAGCAAAGAGTGCAAGACTCTTGAGGACACAGACTAAGTGGAGAGGTACACAGTCTGCTTTTTTACAGAGGAATGTGTCTGAGCTGGGGAAGTCTTGGTTCTTGTCGATGTGCTGGGAAGTGCTTCACAACACTTGCCTGACAAGCCATTGAATAAAATGCCTCTGCAGCACCGGAAACAAGACTGAGGACTTCTTTCCCAAGGGGATATTTAAACTTTTCATTGGAAAAGATTTAGACTTTTCATTGGACATATTTTGTCAGCAATTATTTTATTACTTGGTTGCTATTAATCATGTGCCTTACTGTGGCATTCATATTTCAAATCATCAGCTTTTTATTTTCTGGCAAAAATGTAGTAGATCTGTAAGAATGACTGTTCCCTGCTGTTGAGAAAGCCATGGCATCATAAAACTTGAGAAGCCTTGCACTAATGTAATCAATCATCTACTACATGACATCTATATTTGAAATACTATGTGCATGTATAATGCCTCACAACAGAAAACAAAATGCTGGTAGCTCTACCATGTTGTGGCTCTGTTCTGGCACTTGGTGAGTTTGTGTGAAACTTCTATTCTGCAAACTCTTCTTCTACACAAAGATCTGTTCCCTCTTACTTAGTGGCGCTTATCAAACACAAATTGTGTGTTGCCACATAACATTTTGATGGCAGGTTTGCATCTTAGCAAAATGACAAATACATTTTTTTTTTTTTTAATTACATTATCTCTCAGATGAAAGATAATGTTTGCCACTGACTTTACATCCAGTGCATGTTTCCTATAAGCTTTTTTGCTGTGTTAAGCAAAGCCCTGGGAAATGTGAGCCAACTTCTTTTGCACTTCTTTAGTGTCTTCCTGTCTACAAAGGCAACAGCCATCTTAGGTGCATTACTCACTTTGATCTATCCTCTTCTTCGAGAATTAGGAATTAATCTATACAGGGGACAGCCCTATCTAGAATGACTGTAAGGGATTCAACTATGAGTGAATATAAATGCAGATTAAATTGGGGGCAAAATGTTGAAATGTCTGCAGCAGAAACGGAAAGAATGAACCTTTTGCAGAGCTAGGAATGTGAGTTTCCTAAGAAACTTTTAGGGTCCTTGTAAATTATTATCTATAATAATACAGAATAGCAGTCTATATGCTTGCTGACTTTTCCTAATTCTTAAATATCTGACTGAATGCAGTAGTGGCTTTATGAATGACCACTCTGCAAATGTTCTCCCCAAACATCTTGCTTGGTGGAAAAATAAAACCTCCTGCACATTGCTCAAACTTGTGCAACTGTATTATGTGTTAGAGTTGCACTTAGTAGCAAAGATGGTATTCTCCCCAAAGTAATCACTGTGCATAATGAAACTTCTTTAAAGCGAGGAATGTAATTGCTTGGTGTTGACTGCACACCTACAGAGTTATATGCATAATGCTTACATTAATAGACAACATCTTAGGAGGAAGGGAGCTAAAACCCCAGGATTTTTAGTGCAGCCTGCAGGCAGGGTAATTGGGGTCCTATGTAATCAACAAAATCACTTCATAACCCCCTGTGAATGTTTGCTGTTCACAGCAAGGAGCTTCCATTCTAACATATTAAAATCTCTTGCCCTACCACTGGAAAATTCAGTAGGGGTTTTTTGAGGGTAAATAAATTATCATGCCCATCTTCCAGATTAGGGCTGGACTGATATACTGTATTATCTTGAGTAAATCAGAAGTAGCCAGGAATAGAAAGAATGCTTCATCATTTTACAAGCCAGAGAAATCAGTATATGTAAAATTAGATTCCCTTAAACATGCAGGTCTGTTCAAGCCACTCCTGAAATTCCTTTGTGATGGAGGAGGGTGCACGCAGCATGATCAACCTTCCCTTGCTCCTTTCTCTGAAGCTGTTTCAGTATCGGAGGCAGAGTATCCATGGTTTTAAGGAATGGAGTTGGCCTTGCACTGGATTTTCCTTCCTTTGATCTTCTCAGTGTAAGACGTGACCACATTCTCCCTCCTTTGAATGGCTGTTCAGGTGTAATTAATTTCTAGGATACCTGAGCAGTGACCCTGTATTTGGGATTTTACCATGATCCTCTTCTATTGTCTGAAGAAGGCAATGTCCAGGATATGAAGTTAGCTCTTCCTTGGTTAGCATGAGGCTTAGGAAGGCACTGGCAAGTATGTGAAAGACAAACATCACACACGTAGACAAAATTGTAACATCTCCACTCTGCAATATTTCTGTAGGGTCAGGCAAATCACAGCATTTTTTATTCCTTGTTTACCACTTAAAGACGAATGGCTCTAGTAAGTTGTCTAGTTGTATTTATTCATTTTGGTAAACAGTCTTTCCCAATAATTAATTCATTTGATAAGTGAACTGAAAAGGTCCAGATTTTTTTGCCATGGGATCACTTGCACTATATGCAGATACGGGTGTGGGTGCAAGAATTTCAGAAGTATTGTGGAAGTTGAGGCAATGCATGAAAACATGAATAGAGCACACAGAAGTTGCTTAAATCTAATATATTTTTGTGCAGTCACACATTCTTTTTTTCTGTCTTTCTAGCAAATACTGGAATGAAATTGCTTGCTGTCTCCTTTATGAGAATAATTGGTCCTTTTTGTAGTCCCATTGCAGTACTCCTGCAGAAAACTGTTTATTTTTCTTCTGTTCCTGTTCTTATGCAGCATTTCATTGAAAAAACAAATTGTCAAGAATAGTAAAATTAGACATCACATTGGAAAACTTTTTTGTGAGACCAGAATTTTATTGTTTGATTAAAACACAGTAAAGGTTGTTCTAACCTCATCTGTGCTTAAGCTCTCATTATTGTGAAACCTTCAACCAGGCAGAACCTAGCCAGACTTGTAAAACTACCAAAGGAAGAGCTGACACAGTTGATTACCATTTCCAAAACCTATGACTTGGCTTAAAGACTGGAAGATGGCCATGGATATGGTTTTTGGTTTTTGGCAACAAGATACAAAAGTTATCAGCAGTACTGTTGTTGAGACCTTAAATGGCATCAGATCTAGTCAGCCAAAAAGAGAAATTCCTTGTGGTTTTGACCTAGTTCCTAGTTTGACAGCAGTTGACTGAGAGTATGCAGGGGGGTGGTTTATGACAGTCTGTGCAACTGAGGTTGTGATGTGGCTACAGGATGAAGCCCGTCCTTGACATAATTAGCTAAACCTTTCCCTACTCTACAAAGATAGGAAGATAAAGATTTGTCCCACATGTGGAAGGCTGTTTTCCAGAGACCATGCAAAGTGAATTTGCCAAAACTGTTTGCAAAACTCAATGATTCTTCATCATCCTGTGTTTCAAACAGCTCTTCTGATCTCCAGTTCAAAAGCTGACACCCAATATTTCCCTTTGTTTTGTAATGGGATCTTTATACAGCTTCAGAATAACCCCAGATGAAACGTCAGAACATGGCAAAAACCAGATGGGAATTCCAGAGTTAATGTCACCTCATTCTTAAAGAATATTGCATAGAACATGCCAGCGACAAAGGCTTGGATTCAGTCTAGATATTGAAGTTCACTCTGCTAAAACAACAAACTGCTGAAAGTTCAAAGGAGGAAAGTGATCTTGACAGCAGAACACAAAGACCCAAGGAAGGCAGAGCCTGACTGATGCAAAGGCATGGACCTGAGAGGGAGTGAGGGTCACGTAGGCAAGAAGGATCACCTGTGGCTAAGCCATTTTGGGAGGATGTTTGTCTGCTCTGCAGCTGTTCCTTGAATACTAACAGCACATGTAGAAAGCGACTGTGAGTACGAGTAAGTTATTTATATAATTTGCTGCTTGCACGGGAATGCTGCGAAGTGTGGTAGATGTAGACAAAGGATAACCACCCCACAGCCTGTCAGAGAGCTTATGGCTGAATACTGCTCACTGATGGTAGACTGCGTCCTTAGAAAAGGTATGAGAATTAGGAGGCCTTAATGTCATACCTGGGAGCCACAGGAAGGTCGAAGAGGACAACTCCCTGCTAGTGTGGCTTTCCTCAAGGGAAGTTTGAAGCACTTCCCCTGGGTCTGGTGAACTGCTGAAATAATGCTTACTTTGTAGTTGGCCAACATGCCCGGCTGACCCACACCCCGTGCTGCTGCAGCTTGCTTGCTGCTGTTTTCCTCAAATAAGTCAGATTATTTCTAACAAATGCATTTACAGTGCATTGAAGAGCTGACCTGGGTGCTGGTTTGAAATGGGCTAGACAGTTCTTTTAAAAGGACTTATTTCTTTTAAAATGGGTGTCCTACATTTGGCAGGTATGGAGTGCTATTACCAGTGGATTCCACATCCAGCAAGAGTTAATTTTCTTCTGCAGAATGGGAGACACGGAGAACATTGCTTTAGCAAAAAAATATCTACCTTTTGCACAAACATACACATACTAAGGCTGTATGTGTGTGTGTGTAGTATAAGAATCTGGCAGATAGATGGACAATGTACGGACAGATTCACTATTACCTGCAAAATTGTACTGGTACTTGGAAGACTGCACCCAGCAAGAGGGACTGGAAAAGTTTGGTTTTGGTTTTTTTTTACACCAGGGAAATATCTAATTATGCAGTTAGGGCAGCTGAACAGATCGATGAACAGTATAAAGAAAAATGGATTAAAAAAATATCCAGGAAAATGGTGGCTAGTTAGCTCTTTTTTTCTGATGGATCTATTAAATGAAATCATACTCTAGCACACCCCTCTCAGCTATGATCTCACAACTATTACTTAAGCTTGGTCATATAAAAATACCATCTCTTTTTCCAGTAAGAAATAAAGGTTTGTCTGTAGCTTCTCCCCTGAGCCTAGATGACCCCTTGGGCTAGTGTGCTCGAGACTCCCTTATGTGCTGTTGGCTAATGCAATCAGCACAACATAGTAGCATCCAATTCTTAACCTCTGAATCCCTATTCCAAAGAGGTAAATAACTTACGGTTCAGCTGGCAGGGTGCAGCCTTCAACAATGCTGGAACACTAATTCATGCCCCTTGAGCTATAACAGACATGCCACTGCATCCCTAAGAAACATAAACAGATCATAAATAAGGTTAGATGTTATTTTAAGTAATAAACACCGAGATACAGAAACTTCATTGCAGCCTTCTGTCTTTGCCTGTCTCTTCATTTTGACTATTTTTAGTTTGCAGTCAGCATTATGACTGTGAACTCAAGGAACACTTGGACAACAGGTACATAAATAGTTATGGATAGGTCTCCAGAGCCTTAAACATTAACAGAGAATTCAAGTTAACTACTGGCTGGGACTGTTCAATGGCTTGGAGATGTTGCTGTGCTTATATATATTAATACAATTTCATTTCCCATGGTGAAAAACTAACCTGGACTCCTCTGCATTGGTGGTGGTGGAAGGGTCTGCACAGCAGCTTTGAGAGTTGTAAATTGATGTGTTACTGAACACAGTTCTGCAGAATGAACTGGAGCTGTCTTCTATGTTTGGCTGCTTATACTTCACAGTAGTGATCTTCGAGTACTACATATAGATTAAAACTGATTAAAGCTGTGTTATTACTCATTTAAGAGTTACCTGGCTTTGTGATAATGCTGCAGTGTCACTGAAACCAGTTAGGGATATTGAGTCAACTGCTAGAGTTGCCACAGAAAACATACTGTGCATCAGGACGTGCCTGAGAGTTAAAAGAGAGAATTTTTACTGTTTTTTCAAGTCCATATCTGAAACTTGAGTTAAAAAAAAGGCTTGGGAGGATAAAAGCTAACTGTGTATCAGGGGATTTTGCACTGCTGTTGCTTTGGGTTGTGATAAAAAATGGTAACAGTGAAGAAAACTTGTGTAAACCGCTGAACCTTTTTCAGTAACTTGGTTTTTTGCATGTGTTTTTCAAAGAGAAATCTTTGAAATTAAGTAGCCCATTGAATAAGTCTCTTATGAAGTGGTCAGAAAGGTAAGTTTTTTATGCAGAGATATCAAAATATTTTTTAAAACTTGAAATCTATCTTAATGAAAGCACTAACTATGCAGGCACTGATGGTGGTAAGAATGTTGCAGAACTACCATGTAAATTTTCTCTATTTGTTTTTATTTCCTCTGCAAAGTCTGTGAATTTACTTTGTTTTGATGGGTCTTTAGAGGGCTGGGTCATGCAGGACAGTGAGTAATCTAGAAGACTTACATCTCCATGGGTCAGCCCTGCAAATGCAAGGGTAGGAGGAGATAGTAAAGTTTAAGATTCCACTGAAATACAAACAAGGAGACCTTCTGTATCCCTGCAGGTCTATAAAGACAAGAGCAAGGACACGTTAGGCAGAGCATTGGTCTGCACGACAGGCTTTGCGATCAGGAAAGTTGTCTACATATGCTCAGAAGAACTTGTTTCTCTACACAGTCTCTGCAATTAAGTAGGACTGCATCAAATGTGAATCAATCAGCTTTTCTCCTAGTAGGAACGACCGGGAGATGTTCCAGCTGAGCTTCCCATTCTGTGTTGTGGCACTCCATAAAATCAAGTGTGGGCTCTGGAATACATCAAGAGACAGAGCCAGGACTTTCTTGCTGGAGCTCCGCAATTAAAGGTCTCATTTTGAGAAGGCAACAAGACCTCAGGTCTTGTCTAGGCTTAAAAAAGGAGGAATTTCAGTTCACATTTCTTACCTTAGAAAAGTGTCCTGGCCTGCAGGTGACAAGTCATTCTTTAAGCTTGTGGTGAGTTCACAGCTGTTGAAAGGGGAAGTCCTCCTTTTGCTGCTGCACCCTGTGCCTGCTGGACCACTCAGTGAGTCATTTTAAATCACTAAAATGGCAGAAAACTCTCTCACTAGAAAAGAAAGGGAAAAAACCCAAACAAGTGGAAAATGGCATCCTGCCATTCTAGTGAGCTGAACCGGCTTGAGAGAGACTCCAAGCAGCCCCAGAGCAGGTGCAGAGGGAGCAGGAACGCTCCTCTTCATGGCTTTGTGCAATTATACCAGCACAGCTGCTTCTAACTTCTAAAATGTTACCTAGGAGAATCTTCCACTGATCCTGGGATCACTGTGCAGCAGCTGAGATGCGTTGGGCCTGAAGGAACACAGAGGAGAATAGAGCTCTCAAGAAATCTACCACCTGA
This sequence comes from Aviceda cuculoides, assembly GCA_035590195.1. Taxonomy (NCBI): domain Eukaryota; kingdom Metazoa; phylum Chordata; class Aves; order Accipitriformes; family Accipitridae; genus Aviceda; species Aviceda cuculoides. Next base: position 1,051,853 of record JAVJGG010000027.1, on the reverse strand, counting down.
TACCCTAAGTAAGTATAGTAAATGTATAGTAAACAGACAGTAAATATCCCAAAGAGAAGGGCTGGAACCCAGGTCTTCCTCACCCTCAGGTGGGTGATATGCTAAATGAGGCAGTTAAGTTTCACTGCTGGGGCTTTATGAACGCCAGTGCCCAGTGGAACAGCTTAAATAGAACGTAGTTAGAGAACACCCCACAGGACGTACGGGTTTGATCTCCCTCCAGTGTGGGAATCTACTCTTGGTCTCCCATTTCTTAGATCCAGATTTGAACTGGTAGACTAGTAAGCAGGCTCCTGTGCTGCTAAGGGAAAGCTTAGACCTGTTTTCTGAAAGGCTTCTACTCCTTCCTACCCTAAGAAAAGGGTTCTCAGCTGTGCAATGAGCAGAGACCTCCCCACATGCTGATGTTAGGCAACTCCGACTGAAGCCAGCAGGCTCGCCTGGGATGTGTAGTGTTTCACGCAGGTAAAAGGTGCCTCATTCAGGATTCTGGATTCCAATAACCTTAAACGTAGGCACCTGAGAACCTGATACTTAACTTCTTAAGTCACATACTGGGTCTGGTCCAAAACCTCTGTCACCTGATGTGATCTTCATGGGAAAATCAAGATACATGATTCCAAAATTCCCATTGGTTCAGACAGCTACGCAGAAAAATAATGGTAATAAATTAAATAAAGTTGGAAATCAGGTAAACCGAGTAACTAGTAAGTATCTACAAATTTATGGATTTAACAAGAACAGCTAACTCTTCCTTTTAAGGTAAAAGCTTGGGAAAGATCAGGAGGTGAATGACTGTTAGGGTATCTATTTCATACAAAGACTGGGCATCTCTGATCTCTGACAGCTAGAGATTTCTATTAGATATGTTAACTTTTAAAGGATCTGATTTCCGGCAATTCTACATGAGTTGGGTTTTCTATCACTCTGCCTCTGACATTTCTATAAAGCTCTTAGGTTAGCATAAAATGTTTTCGTGTCAGAGACTGCTGCTTGTGTAATTAATACTGTAATTTGGGGTCTCTGACATGTGGTTATCTCTTATTTAAATAATTCATAGCCGTTGTGTAGCTGCTTTTCAAAATACCTGATCATCCTTCATATTTGCTTAATAGTTTTCAGTGCATACTTGTCATTGTGCTTCCTTTTCTCTGCATTCAGTAAATATTTGGATTAAGTTAATGTTGACCTACATATTGACACAGGGCTCAAGGCACAAGTGGACTTAAGATCTCAGACCCCAAACTGAAATTTGTCAGTGTTCAAAATCTTTGCTTTGCTGTGGCCTGACCTGAAGACATGTAAAAGCCATGGACTTTAAAAACTTTCAGAGTTTCTCAGGTGTACTAAATTTCACTAGGGACAGCCTCTTAAGCACTTTAGTTTTGACAGTGAAAGCCACTTTTTGCTAATCTTTTATTTGCTCCTTGTTGGGATCCACAAAGCAGATGCACCTTTACTTCAAGAGTGTGGTGTTTACATGTACCTGACCAAAACACATTTAGAGGAATGCTGATAACTGACTGCGAGCAAAAACCTAAAACCAAGCCTAAGTCTAACCTTCTGTTAGAGCATGTGCCTGGTGGAGTCCCGGTCTCCTGTGACAGCCTGTGTGTCTTGTATTTCATAATCTGCAAATAGAAGGAGTTAAGTATGCTACCCAGAAGACTTCTGATCACTACAGGAGTGACAGAAGGCAAAGCCAACCATCCTTCTCAGCTAAAGTCAGTCTCCTTTGCTGCCTCTGCTTCAGAGAAAGCTTGAAGCAGTTCATTTAACAAGTGCAGATAACTGTTCCAGACCTGAGATCATTCCACACAAAGAAAAACAGTACTTCCCATCTTCCATTTCACTCTCTGGCTTTCAATCTCAGCCCCAGATCAGTCTCCTTTTCTGTTTCTCCCCATTCTCCTTCTGTCCCAGTTTACTCCTTTTGTTTTTTCATCCCAGTTCGGCCTTTAACCCCACTGCAACAGAATGTGTCAGGCTATACCCATCCGAGTAAACTGCACTGCGCCAAGTGTCCCACAGCTGCCTCTCCCTGCTCTCAAAAATTTTTCAGGCATAGCGTGGCAGTCAGTGCAGGTCACGGACTATCTCGAACGGACAGTTTCGCTGCAGCCAGCCCGCTTCGAAAGGCATCTGAGAAGGGAGATGTAGGCGTATGGATGTGACCGGTGCCATCTATCAGCCTCAGAGCGAGGGAGCAGAATCTGGGCTATGAAGACATGTAGTGACCTTCATACATGGCTCAAATCCCCTGAAAGCATAAGAGAATTCCCTGCCACCAAGCTCTAGCATCCAACCCCACAAAAATCAAAGATGGTAAATCTAGCCTTACCTCCGCATCTCTGAGGCGGAAGATATCGAGTATTTTGCTGGACTGACATATGCACAGCTGCTAAAGGGCGCTGCTTAATAAGGAGAGAGCTACTGGAGAGTTTATCTGTTAAGTTTTGAAAAAACTTTATAGAAAATGCACAAAATAATTAAAAAAAAAGAAATCATAAATTTAGCAACCCCTTCCAAGCTTTGGCATCCAATTCAAAAGCAGAATTTTTTTAAAGTAGGTGTCACCAGAAGTTTACTTATCATGCAGAAAATAATGCATGACCTAAGTCTCATCATTTGAAAAAGGTGAACTATTTTGTTTAAAATTTAAAATAAGCTCAATTTTAAGGTAAGACATAAGGAAAATTTTAGGAATCTGTTTTTGAGAACTGGTTGGCGACTTTAACGAACTATAGGCAGAGCTATCATTGTCTGGGTTTGATCAGGGAAATTCACTTTACAAAAACTGAGAAGCTGGTATTTTATTCTAGCAATGGCAACGAGGAGTCATGTGATTGATTCTGCAGAAGTGTCAGAGATGTATGTGGACTAGGCAAGAGAACAAAGCCTGTGAAATCAAACCGAAGATACTTTTTGACAATTTATTCCAACACTTCAATTTATAGAAAACTGAGGTAACCCTAACAGGAGCAAAACTCAACGCAATATTGCAGAAGGAATAAGAAAAATCACCAGTGAAATCATATGTCAAAGTACAACCATATACCATTCATTCTTTAAATCTATTCAAATTTGTACACATTTCCGAAAGAAAGATTGGCTTAGTTTGTTGGCAATCCACAACTGTTTTGAAAGCACTATTGAAACTCGTGTACTATAACAGAGTATGACATGACTAAGAAAGACTCAAGACCCCTCCCTCCCTCTCTGATCTCATTTGAAGCATGAGAACTTAAAATTGGCATTGCTAATGCACAGGCCCCCAGTGTATATCAGGTCTCATTTTTGTATGCTCTGAATTAGCTTTGCATAACCTTTTCACTACAGATTTGTAGATGCCAAGGACTCCTAGCCTTGAGCATGCAGTATTAATTAGTACATATGAACAAAACATATTTATAAAAGACAACATTTTAAAACAAAGTGTGCTTTCTCTTGGACCTTCTACAGTCTGGAGACGATCTGCAGTTTGATCTCAGACAAACTATTTCAGCTTCAGACAAAAACATTTGGAATGTCAAGAGACTACTGAAAGTTCTTACAACAGCCTTATGAATATTACTGTTATAACTCGGTAAAACCCATTAATGTTTCCCATAACATTGAATCTAAACATGCATCAGCGCGAACCATGATTGATAATTCCAAGTTGCAATATGGCCATATATTTCCAGATACTACAGAAAAAAATGGCTGTGGTCATTCACAACACAATATTGCACAATGTAGAACGGAGTGCCTCTTTTTTATATGTATAAGGAAATTCCAAATGTATGATGAGACAAAAGCAGATATATTTATTTGAGTGAATTGATAAGACATGTTAAAGCTACTATTTAAGAAAATAAAACCTGATTACCAGATAAGAAAATCTTTTTGGAAATGCTTTCTCTTTTCAAAACATTGTACAAATTCCCTGCTGACAATCTTATAGAACACATACATGCTGCGAAAATGAAACATACAATAGGAGCAATGAAGAATTACCTCAGCTTTCATCACCACTTCACTTGATTGAAACTGTTCTCATGTTCCATTAAGTATAATAATATATTTGGAAAATGTAAATAACCTAATTACATTTTCTTGTTTCAAGCTGCCAGGCACCAGTCATATATCGCAGTCGTATAAAAAGAAGATCCCTGCCCATCTGCAGCCAGCTCCAAAAGGGAACTAACTTAGAACCTGTGATTAACGAAGAGAGAAAATCAGAAAGACGTTGTTAGAAAAAATGAGCATTGGCAAGACACAAATTTAAGCAGTCACGAACCTCTGCATTCTCAGCACATTCAGCCCCACAACCCAGACCTTAACATTAATAAAAATTTATATTGCGAAAGTTATTGCTTTATAGTAATTACATTATACCACATGTGGGAGATTCTAGTTTGCCAGCAGCACAGTAATTCCACGTATGCTGCAAGACGCATAGTCTTCTCTGTGACAAGGCTTTGTTCAAGTAAATAGGGACCTGAATACCAATAATTAAACAAATGATTTCTTAGCAACTTTGGAGAAGAGTACTCTTCCTGTACCATGCCACAGCAGAAGGCTGGCAAGGACATGAAATTCAAAATTTGTATGGAAAGAAGGTGGTGTGTTATCAAAACTGGGTAAAATACGGGAAGACCCTTGGATATTTTATTCTGGATTGACACATAATGAATCTTTCAAGAATATAAACAATTTCCCTACCTTCAATTTCAGTCCAGTTGACAGCAACTTCTGCTATAGGTATTCTCAAGTGCTGAGCTATATAAAGAAGTTCCACATCAAACGCCCTGAAGAAGAACAGGAAATAGCAAATGCACACTTAATTCCAGAAGAAAGATGGTGGCACTATTAATTAAACCCCTAGCCTGATTTAAGGAGGTTGGTGTTCAGTTATGAAGTTGACACCAATGCTCTACAGGTCAGATGCACATGAAAGGGAAATTAATTTCCCCGACTGAACGGCTCAGAACATAGCCAATGTACACACAGCAATACTTCACTGTGTCCTGTTCTTGAAGGTATAGGTCACGCTGTGTTCAGACCACTGCTCACTTTTCGTTCTGCCACAGTCATGATTTAAACATTTTTAAAGACCAAGCAGTCAAACGTGCAGTGTCAATCTACATCTCTAGTTGTTTCATCAAAGGGGACAACTACCTGCTGTGGCTTTATGCTGATCTGATGGTTTCTAAGACAAGACTAAAGGCAGCAGTGCAGAAGTGCGAAATGATTTATGTTACTGTGCATAACAGAACCTGAACAACAGCTGTACTGTAGCCAGTGACTGTTAATATACAACACAAAAACCCTCTTGAGAGATCTGTCTTTTTTGCTGGCACAATTGTTTGCAGGTTGTGCAGCAAAATGCATTGTGGAAGTGATCCTGCTCTAAGTCAGCTGCCCCTCCCTACCCAGTTTGTCCCAAATACACTTTAATCCTCTCAGTTCTCTGCACAGAGAATTGTTTGTGTGTTTCATGCTTGCAACTGCCTGCTCCGGTGGGCCTTCCGGATCTGAGACACTGAGGCTTTTGATATTAGAAAAGTGTTTTGGCAACTACAGCTTGTAATGCTCATGTAGAAATCAGCATATGAAACTACCAGTAGCTGCTATTGACAAAGGTGAATGCAAATCACGATTACAAAGATCCTGGTTAAATTTCTTAGATTTATTGGTAGCTGGGTCTTTCCCCCTGCCCCCCTCTTTGTAGTCTTCAAATGCTAGTACGGGTGTTCTTGTTCCTTAAATAAATTCCAGAACATCAAGAATTTAAGGTAAACTGCCCCCTGCCCTGCCCTGCCCTCCCAACAAAAAGCTTTTTAAAAATACTAGTCTGTATCGGAAAAAACTGTCAATGGCCATCCACATCTGATTTCTACTAGATTCAATACATATTCAAACAGAGATTTTTTCTCCCAGGGAACTAACCCTTGAAGGTTAAGGAATTGGGAATGTTTTAGCCAAGCTGTTGGTAAGGTTTCTAGTTTGAAGTCAACAGAACAGATGTTCCAAACCAGCTTACATAGGTCTTGAAAATGCGGCTGTGAGGCAGTCAATTCAACACTAGTCCATGTTTTCTCTCAATAACTTCCTAAGTTTAGAATCTCCTTAAATTCTCATTGCTAAGTCCAAGACAATTTTATTTTGAAATGAAAAAAAATCTTTTGCTACTGGAGAAAATGTATGCAATAAAAAAATAACGATTTTTGTTCATGCTTCAAGGGTTGCTTGAATTCAGGTCATTGGTAACCCCATTTAACACTACAGAAATGGCAGAAAGGGACAGACAGGTGACCAAGAGCAGGCAAAAAGATATACTTTAGCAGGTTCAGATGTCACTTCCTTCTACTTCAAGCCACCCTCTCCTTTTAAGCAGTACAGTGCATTTCTGCAAAACTATTAATGAATGCAACAACAGAAGTCCACTTTGAAACGTGCCCTTACGTGCGATACAGACATGCAGGTTCCCACTGAAGTACAGACCACAGCGCGCTGGCTGGCTGGTGATCTCACTGCCACACACGCATCAGCCTGGACTGAACTTGCGCTGCACGCCTGTGTTTACAGGAGAGCTAGTGATATCACTCTGGACAGTGCTGAACGTGCAAAGGCAGCATAAACGGAGGTTATCTACAGAGATTACAGTTATTGTGTATAGGGAATATAGAACCACTTTGTAAATCTGATTTTGACTAGGACACAGGCCTTTTAATTGTCACAAAAAAAGTTACAGGAATAAATGCGGGGGTTTTTATCTCAGTGAACTGAATCTGCTCCAAGCAGCCTTACCATTTCACTGTTTTCTTTAAATGAGTGTTGGATATTATTTTATTAATAATGACACGGTCTCTTCTACCGAAGTTGTATTATTTAATTTTTTGCTGACAGTTTACATTTGTAAGCCAAACTCCCCATGTATTCACCTTTGAATGTTTATGAGTCATGTGTATTAAGACTAAATCTAATTTTGTAATACTACTTAACTGACTAAAAACCTTAAGAGACAGAATAATTGTCTGATTAATTATACTATATGAGCTGCTCTAAAAATATCACTACATAAAGTATTAGCCTAGTGAACTAATAGTTATTTGCAACAATTCCTATGGACAACCGATTACTGGAATGTCAGCATATACATCACAGTACAACAACATTAAATAGTTCGGTGAACCACAGCGCTCAAAGTAAAAGATTAAAAGCACAGGAATTAGTCAGGTTAAACACTAATATCGTTACATGTGGTTGCAATCTGTGTAACAGTGAACATATCCTGAAATTAAAAAACCCCTATTCAAAGCTGAAAGGAGAATGGCATCCATAGCATACTGCTGGGACACCATTTTTCATCCCCTGTTCCCCACCACCCTTCAGTATACCTCATACACATACTAGAATAGTTAATTGGGAAATACAGATGGCAGTGTATTCGATACGCCGATAGTATTACGCCCATTCTGCAGATCACCAGGTCCAGATGGCACAGAAGAGCCACACAGAAGTTTCCACAGTCGGGATTTAAGCACGGGTATGTTAGCTGGAGCTACCCTGGAGGAGACCAAAGCAGCACCAGGGGATGAGTTGGTGAGTGCAATACGTGTGTTTTGAGACGAAGCCATTTGTGACCGGTTAACATCTGACAGAACCGCTGTTAGAAACAGCAGGGAATTATTCACACCATGTACTTCAACGGGTCCTGCTGCAGAGAGTGAAAGTAGGTGCCTCTGGGGAGGGGGGGCACAGCTCAGAACACCTACGTTTAGCTCCAGCCTGCACGAAATCAGGCTCCAAGCTAAGTATCCAAAGTTAGACACCCAAAAATAGATGCTTTCCCCAACTATTTCTAATAGTGGCTCCATTATGTGTTAATTAACACAAATATGAAGTGTGAAATGCAGAAAGAAAAAAACTCCATGTGGCTGTGTTTACGCTAAGGAGTACTTTTGGTTAAGTTACAATTTAAGACGATGCTGGCTAAAATTCAACTGAATACCAAGTTGGTAGGTGTTTAATTGAATTAAACCCTTTTAAACTGCATGCTTAAAATGCCTCAGTTTATAAAATATCTATCCTGTGTTTTAATTGTTCTGTATTATAAAATTGCACTAGGACTCTTTTTTTGCTGGTCCAATATGAAGTGTTTCAAGTATCAAAATTAGGCCTTCAGTTATACTGTTTTAACTGGAATTTAGGACTTTTCTACACCCAAGAGATGTAGTTCCAGCAAACTCTTAATGGGCAGAGAAAACTTTCAATGGCCAAAAAGGTCTAAGAATGAAACAGGATGTCAAGAGGGTTAGACTGCCAGTACTGCTCTAGCTGTACTGGGGCTTTTGAAAGTCCACATACATCTGCCAGGAGCAGGTTTTTTTACAAGACAAAACAGACATAGTTATAACAGCAAAATATTTTTGTGTTGATTAGATGTTCATAAACAAATCTACTTGTTGTGCACACAACCAGGAAAAAACAATTCATTCCAGTGCTCGTGTCAGTCTACAATGCCAAAGGAGTGGAAAAAAAAAAATCCCTGTAACAATATGAATGCTCATTTTTCTGTAATTTTTCAATAGAGACTCACATTTAGAGATTAGTGACAAACTGGAGAAACAAACATTAATTTTTTATATTGAGCTTTCAAGTTTTAAATGTGAAACAGCACAGCTTGTCCAGTGCACAAGGCAATTTTTATAGGCAAAAGTAATAGCAACGATTTGATCTAATCAGTGATCTGCTGAATTATGCAATATTATTATAAATTGCCACTTTACAGAAGTACGTCAGTCAAACCAGAACTTGGATTATGTTTTGAATTTCCCCTCATTTTATCAATATTCCAGTTAGGACAGTATCTGCTGCTATGTCTAGTTCTTCTAGGTATGGAAAGACATTTTCTAACTGGAAGAAGATTTATGATTTTTTTTTGTAGTCAAAAGAAATTAATGACCAAATTTAGGGTAGGAAAATTCTGCCAGTGAGACCATTTAATTTTCCGGTTTTCCTCCTATGCACTAAAATTTAACGTAAATAGTTACATTTCTCAGGTCAAGATCGTAGATGCTTTTAGAGTCTGAAAGTGAGTAATTCCAACCTTCTCTATTATGTTTTTAAAATATCCCTTTTAATTTTAACTTTTAATTTAAAAAATGTGCTGCATCCATTTCTGAAAAATAGGTCAGTGGTGTAATCAGATTCAGAACCTAAAAACACAAAGCATATGCTTGCTGTTCAAAAGGTTGCTCTCATTTCAAACTAATATTGAAACTTTGTTATTTAGAAAGTAACTCTGAAGAATGTTTGGTTTGTATTTGTATATACACAGCCAGCTCTCCAAAGGACAGTTAAACAAAAAAGTCAGCAAGAATACTCACAAAAAAAAGCTAGTTTAGGATGTAAGCATGATTTCTTAGTATCAAATATATAAACAGTTTCCAGCTTCTATTAATTTTCAAATGCTTTCTAAACTTCAGGGTTAGATTAACAAAATATTCTCGGAAATATCTCGGTCTCTCTTTAAGAAGTGTTACATGATCCTTATCATCATAATGATAAAACAGTATTTTTCCTTGTATATTTCAGTTTGCTTTTAAGACTTCCTAAATATAAGCATCTATAAATCAAATTCAGCACAGCAAGAAGAAAACTGTTTTCTCAGGTTTTTTTCTCAGTTTTCTAGTATTTTTAACATTAAAGAAGTGCTATTCAATTCAATGTCAACTGGAATAGAATCATAGTATCATACAGGTTGGAAAGGACCTACAAGATCATCAAGTCCAACCGTAAAAAAAGAAAGAGCATGAAGAAAGCAGAAAAAAGTAAAGGTCTAAGCAATTAGTTTTTCATTCTTAATGCAGCTGATATTGGGTTATTTCCATACGATTAAACTAATATTGACACTGTCAAAGAGGCACATAAGATCATATAAGGGAAGGTCTTGATGTTCTCCCTTCTTTTTCATATGAAAGGTGAATATGGAAACACAAGACTCCATTTTATTGGTGGTGCTGGTGAAACACTGAAAACACCATATGCATTTATTTTTGGTGTCTCTCATAGCTATGTAAGTGTGGAAACTTAGAAATCCTTCAGCCTGTCCAACCTAGCAGCAGGATAGCTATATTGTTTACACGGACGTATCTATTACCAGAGGGTAAGATGTTCAGCTGCCAAGAGAGGGACTGCGCTCCTTACACTTGCGCTTTGAGTTCAGCCTGCTGAGAGACGCAGAAATAAAACCTGTATTATTTCTTGAGTAAGTACTGCTCTCCCTTTTGGAGCAGTATTGACAACATCCGTCACTTCAGGGCAGTCTCCTACTGCCCAGTGCTAATTCAGCACTTGTGTTCTCTTGTATGCAAAGACAATATGGGATTCCTTTATCCAAAAGGAAGAATTCTCGGGGCTTTTTGTCTACAGAAACAACGGGCGCTGCCTATACAGCCCAGAAAACGAACTGTCTTTGATACAGAACTGCTTCACTAGTTTTTCTTTCAGGGTTTACTGAATAGTTTATCCTTTTGATGCAGTTCAGGCACCAGCAACCTGACACGTTTTTTTCATACTTATTACTACGCTACGAGTTGAATTTACCCTGCTGAACTTCAGTCACCTACAGGAACGATGGCTCTTTCTGCACAAATTGCCTAGAGTTCCTTTATAGTCGAGGGAAGGAAACAGGCATTTGTCAGCTGCACTTCATCTGCGTATTTTAGAGGCCTGTATTAGGATGAAATGAATTATACCCTAAAATTGTCCCTTCTCCTATTATCTAAGAAGGCAGGCTAGATGATAAGTAGATGCAATGAAGCAAATCCTGTCCATCGTGTGTGTGTATTTATATTCTAACTGAGCAGTAAGCTTAACAGCCCAGGGCAGGAATTATCAGGTAGACAAATTTATAGACAGTTTATATTAACATCATGAGTAAATAAGTTATGTATTAATATTTGGTCTAAATATTTATTATGTCCTCACATAAGAATTCACTTAACACTGTAGTACCTTGAAAAATCTGAGCCTGACAAAACTTGAGCAGACAGGACAGATGAGGCTTCTGCAGAAACCGAATCGCGTGCATACTGCTCAACAGCTGACCGCACGCTCCGGTTCGGCAGTGGGGAGCCCTCGGCAGACCCAACGACAGGGTGCTGGATCTCAGATGGCTTCTATCCTACTAAATGCCGCTTGTTTGCCGAGTATTCCCCAGCACTCTTCTCCAGTATTACCAGAATATCCGAGCACTGACCACACTGAACTGAATTCTTCTTTCAATACCTAACAGAGCTGCACTTCACTAGTGGGATTTTAAGATTCAAAAAGAATCAATTAATTTCTTCAGATGTCAAATAGCCCCAATGCCGTGACGCAGAAGTGGTAATAAACCCAGATTCCAGAGCCTTTTGTCCAATATCAAGATAGTGGTTTCTCTGCAACCCCCTGCTGACGGTCTCAGTACGAGTAAGTTGTTCTGTGACCCGGTTAGGGACTCACCATTGTTCAAAGTCAGCAGAAACGTAATACTGACTACTATTTCCTCCTCTTACATCTTCATTCTCATGACATGTACAAAACCTCCATGGCACAATGTCTAACCAGTTTTTATTCTCTTTTTTACACAAGTGCTATGCAATGGAAAGATATCGGGGCCAGTGTTGTTTTAAATAAGAAGTTTCCATTATTGGGCTATTTCAGATTCTTACATTACCACATATAAAAGAATCCAATGTATGGTTCTATGGGATGAATGTTTGATGTACCTGTATCATTTCCTACTGCAATTATCCCAACTGTCTGCACATCGCAGACATTTCACTTATGACTACCATTTCCTTTAATATACCCATTTTCCCCACATGCTTTTACCTCCCCACCTCCCACTCTTCTTTCCAGATGTTATGAATATTAACTGGGAAAGGGACAGTACTCTGTTTTGTGCACTGAAATGTTAGCTTCCAGTTACACATGCTGAATGGCTATCTATGAAGCTGATGATAAGCAACTTTTGAGTCCATACTGTAGTTTTTTCTTTCAGCAGTGGCAATAATCTGAATTTCTCTCCTCTACTAGATTTTCAGTTGCCACAAAAGTTGCCAAAGCTTTCCATCTTGAGATCTCTACTCTTCTGTCAGATTTCATTGAAATTAGTCAGTAAGTATGAAAATAAAGGCAGGGAAGTACAGGGACTGCCTGAAAGACAGAGGAGGATAAAAGTAGATAATATATTGTCTGTTTTGGCAGAAAATTAAACTCTGTTGTTTTAGGCAAATCGGTGACTTGGAAGTATCTGAAGAGCTGTTTATTGGAAGAACTTGAGTTATTCTTTTCTTGACTAACAAAACAAACTTTCTTCATCACTAACCAGTAAATTTCACACAAACAGGAGAACACTTAGGGGATTAGTTTATGGATTACTGTAAATAAAAGAGCAAGAATAGAAGGCTAATTTTATAGCAGCACATATAAACACAATGAATTAACACACCAAGACCTGAAGATCCAGTGTGTTCCACACCAGCAACGTAATTACTATAAAATAAGTAAGCAATACCCTTTTTTCACTGCCTCTATTCCTGAATAATGGGGTACAGATGACAACGTACAGCACAATTTTTTTACTCTTTCATTCCTTTGTTGCTAAATAATCTGAGTAGCAGGAGAAAGCTTGTTAAGATTTTTTTTTTAGTAAAAAAACCTGAACGCTTTACATAATATGTCCACTCAATAAGTACAATTATATTCAAAATCTTCTGTTTACAACAGAATAAGATTGAAGATTGCATTTTTACAAATTAAACTGATTATCCTCATTCATTTCTTTCAGTATTTCTTCCTGAGGCCCTTCCTTTAGAGAGTGAAGTTAAATAGGGTAATTTGAGATGTGCACTTCTGAGCTACACATACACGTTTGACCATGTATTTAGAAAATTCTTGTATATGAAATTTAAAGAACTTTATACATCAAGTTTGGTTTTGGAAGTAGCAGCAGAAATCATGTTTCTTGTTCAGCTATAGTTTTCTTTAAGGCAATAAGCAAACCACTCAGCTAGGAAAGTGATTTTGTGAATGCTGACTGCTCACAATTCCAGATTCAATTGAACAGAAGCTCCATGTTCTGCATCAGGTTTGAGCACCCAAACACTACCTTTGCGACCCCATTCTGTGGGAGCAATATAGCTCAACTATCACTGCCAAAGCTCAACCTAAAACTAGATGTATTGGAATTGACTAGGACTGCGGGATTACACACATTTTCACATGAGAACATTGTTCAGTAATTCTGTTCCCTGTCAGCAAGCAGTAGTCCAGGAGAGATTTTCCTGGATGAAAACAATAGTTTGAAAAGATTTGATTATACTTAATTAAGCCTGGGGACTGTCACCATCCTTTTCAGCAATAATTGTTGTGTAGGAAACTTACAGAAATTATGGTATTTGTGTGGAAATAGTGTTTCAGTCCCGTAACAGTAGTCATGACTGCATATCACTCTCATAAGGGAACTGTTATAGCTAAATTATAATAAAAGAGAGCTCTAAAGTAATTCAAAGACTATGCATCATTTTCTACTGTCTTGAGACAGTCACTGAGATCTATTGGTAGTTCTCTTATTAAATATTCTAGCAAGAAAATAAGCTAAGAGTAGGCATTTCCTTTCACACTGAGCCTTCAGCAATTACAGACGTCAGATATGGATTTTAGGTAAAATGTTTTCGTTAAGCAGCACTGAATTGTGAGGTTGTAATGCATAAAAATATGCTGATAAAATTTTTGAATAGGATTAGTAACTCTTAACTTTCCTTATTATTATAAAAGCTTCTCTCAATTTCTTACTCTGCTTGCATGGCTTATATGTGTAAAAGGAGAAAGGACTCTTAGAAATAGGGAGTGAATTACAACACAATCAAAAATTGTTCGTTTGGGATTTCTTTTAGAGGTGAAGAGAGGACAGAAGAGTTCTTTGGATTTTCTTTTTCTTTACTCCCCTAATCAATTACCAGTTGCTCTGACAAGGCAAAACCAAATGTCCTACTTCTCAGTATTGCACAACTCTTTCTATACCACGTGACAAAGTAAAATGGACTTGCACGGAGTCAATTATTGCCACTCAAAATCTCAGCAATGTAGTCTTAAAATCCTTCTTGCAGTTTATGTTGGATGCTCTTTTAAAACTAAAACTTAGTAAGCCCATCTGTTCCCCTCCTCCCTATCATCATGAGTAGAAAGAATAAAATTAAATACTCAACTATTTTGTAAAGTATATCTTAATAATGAAATAGTATTCCTAGCAAATACCAGGATAATTTAGTGTAACAAGAAATCTAAATTGCCAAGCAATTAGTATTATAATTGCTTAAAGTGAGCAGCTACGATTTATACACAGACATCACATGCTTCATAGTAGCTGCAATAATGAAATTACTTTTTCAAAATCATGTTCAATTACAGAAAAAAAACAACCACCAAAAAAGAAAGAATTTACCAGCGTTCTATATGAAGAGTTGAGAAGGTTCGCAAGGCAGCTTCTCTGGTTAAAAGTTTAAATCCGCACTGCGTGTCCCTGATCTCTTTGACACAGAGAAACCATACAAGGAAGTGGAACCCGTACATAAGAAGAGTTCGAAAGTAAGAGCGCTGTGGACAAAAGGCAAGAAGTTAGATGGTTTCATTTAAGTGATGAGTGAAGTGTTTGAACAGAGCTGGCTTATGGGACAAAAATCCTGTTTCATGATAGCTTTCAAAGTCTGTAAACTGTTTTTGTTTTGCACTGGAATAAAACCAGAACTCTTCAATTGTTACAGTGAAACAAGATTACAGCTGAAAAGGAAAGACTTGCCAGTCAAGCACATGGTTATGACACTGGCCTAAGATACAAGAAGCCCAAGTTCTTTTTTCTGCTTTCCCTAATTCAGAGCAAGAACACAAGACTACTAGTCCCAAAAGGGAAGCTCTAAGAGGCTGCATGACTGTCAGACAGTGAAACTGTGCACTTACTTCACAGAAAGGAGTTCTTGGGTTATGTTCATCACTCCCAGGACTATTTATTCACGTCATACTAGGGATTCATTAAAGTACATTAACAATTTTGGAGGCAGAACAGAATTCTTGATGTCTTGCAACTGAATTTAAGGATGAAATTCTGGTCTTAATAATAAATCCCATACAGCTGCTTTTCACAGCTTCATTCGACTGTTTTAGATGCCACTAAGCCCAGAGAGAAATCCCAACTTCTCAAAGATTGTTCTGCAGTTTGTTTTTTTTTTTTATACCTATTGCACTACTCAACAGTCTATTTCCAATGTTGTAAAGGCAGTCTTTCCAGTCTAAGGATGGCTGGGTGATGAAATAGTCTACATATTTCAAACAGAGCAGTACTACCTAACCAGTTGGCGATTCCTTTATTAAAAAGCCAGAAATATGGGGACAAACAGGAAGCCAGGATGGACACATCCTAAAAATTGTACTTTTGCATTAAAAGAAAAAGTCCTGTTCCAATTCCCCCCCTTCATGTACCAAGACCTTCAAAGATGAAAGGAAATGTGAATGCACTGAAAAAAGTTTATCTATATTCAGTACCTGACCACACAATGAAGCATTTTTACTGGGCTCAAATTTATCAGCTACATGGTCTCCATGTAGTAGCAACATTTCCAGGATACACTGGCTGCACAGCTAACAAATAACTGCAAATGGTATATTCTGTACTACAAGCATGCAAGCACCATGCCAAAGATTTATCCTAATTTCTGATAATGATGGTGGTTTTGGATTTGGTTTTTTTGGTGAGGATACCAGCATACATGCATCAGTATTTACAAGAATTCTTTCCAGTGAACCACTCCAACACTACCTGATAAACCAGAAGAAAAAATTAAAAGATCTACCAGGGGCTGAACATTACCAGTGTAACTTCTTTTGAACTTTTGTAACTATTTTAGCAGTTGTGTATATATTTTAGGATAATTTCAAGCATTAAACATCAGTATAAACAAAGCTTACTCTTGAGAACATTCAACATGATGAGCACATCCAATGATGCTGAAAAAATTAGTCCAGCAATGCGTCTGTTGCAATACAAGTTCCATGCCTGTGCTTTGTCAACTACTGCCTGCCAAGACATCAGAAAACCAGATGCAAGATAAGAGTGTGCGCCTATGCATCACTGTTTATTCCACAAGAGCCACACACAGAACAGTACTGTCTGTGTGTTCAAAACAAAAATTTTATTATGAGTAATATGGAAAAATTACAGTTTCCCACGAATTCAGATACTATTCAGACAGTTTGCTGCTAATTATGCCTAACTTATTTTAAACAGGTTTCAAGATCTGCAGATCAAGCTCTTGCACTGGAAGGGAATCAATAAAAATGAACTCAGCAGTTGCCTTCCACTCCAGCCCCAGTACTGGTCACTAGCTACCAATTCTGTCAGGGATTAGAAGCTCTGCTTTTAAGATGTTCTCAACTAGGAAAATCAAATCCATAAATTGGAACACTAACTGACATCAGTTCAAAGTGCCTGAAATCTAAACCACATCCTTTACATATGATGGAGCACACACTACACTTATGACAAGCTTTCCCTTTTTTTTAGCTTCCATTCTTTTACAAATATTGATTATTTAATTTTAAAATCTGTAGAGAAGAATCAAGTATTTGAGTATTAGTACACAGCAGGAAATGGAAACAAACCTTTGCTATTGAGTCCTTCTCCAGATGAGCTCTAGAACCACAGGAAATAGCCATCTGGTTCTGCACAGGAATACAAATTAAAGAGATATTATTTAAGCTAACGTTTTCTGAATCATTGGAATCTTGTGCTGAGAACTGTATAACTTCAAAGCAGTGTACTTTCTGCTTCCTGCAGCTGCACTTTTTCTACTGCTAGATTCTGAGGCTAAAATCAGTCTTTTCTACAATTAACAGATCATCTAAAGGGTCTTACTTTTGCATATGGCGCATACAAGTTGCTGCAATTTATTCAGATCTTCTGGTTTAGCTTGCACTGTTCCTCTGAGATATGCATACCAAAAATGTGTTAAACAGCACAGATAAGCATTCAGCATTCCTAGGCACTTAATGTTATAATGTATGTTTTCCCTGAATATTGCACTATGGAAGGGAGAACAGAATAAAGTACTTGTTGCACTGATGTACCAGCCAAAGAATAAAATCGCAAATTACATCAAAAGATGTGATCAAAACAAAAGGTTTAAAATTATGCTCATGCTATGGTATCAGCCAAAAATAAAATCGCAAATTAAATCAAAAGACGTGATCAAAACAAAAGGTTTAAAACTATTCTCATGCTGCTACTTCTCACATGAAATCTCTCAGATCTACTATATTTGAAAGTGCAGGACTGATGCTGGAGAACCAGCAACTGCTGCTGCCCTGGTAGCAGAGAGCATCAGGGAAACGCCGCTGCCCGGCAGCTCCCGCGGTCCTGCACTCGCAGACCGCAGCCCTTCACGCAGGCGCATCCCTCGCAGCTCCCGCTGGAAGCCTACACATCGCTTCTGGCACTTCGGGAAACTAGCTACAAGTACCTCACTCACCTGTATACAAGCAGAAAATAAACCTCAGTTCTTTCAACTCAAGCACCCAAAAGAGAATGACTACACAGGGAGGAGCTCTCGTCCCACAGGTTTTTGAATTTTTATTTACAATAAAAGTTCTTCCAAACACTGTCATTAAACTAACAACTCTGAGAAAAGAGAACCTCTGTAAAACAGGGTGAAATTCAGATGCATCCTTAAAGGTATTTAGGATGACATCAGATGAAAAGAAAATACAAAACAGTTAACACAGAAAAAATTGTTTTTTAACTGAGTAGGCAACACGTGGTATTTATACAGTAGAACAACTTCAAAGGAAGAACGGTAAATAGAGCATTATGTACTGCATTGAAATAGGCACAGTGAATGCAAAGGAGGTAAGCGCTCTGCGAAAGCTACCTTCTGACAACCCATTCTTACAGCTTCTAAGCTTACACTTAGGTCTGCAGACTTACACCTCGATCTTCAACCAGATCTCAAAAAACTCAAGTTGAAGAGAATTATAAAAATCAATCTGTATGCACGTGTATTAAACTAAAACCATGAGAATTCATACTCACAGGCCATGGCTGAAGATTTTTTAGACCTTCTTCTACTTTTTCAATATCTTCAAATTTTGTAGCTCCATCTGCATCAGCCATAAGAATTTTTTTCCCCCGAGAACTAAAGACACCCTGCAAACAAAATAGTCAATAGAAGTCAACACCTTTGAAATCAGTATTTGTCTTAAGCTAGCTGCAAGAAACTCCAAAAACCTAATGTAGTAACTAGGACAGTGGTATCTCAAAGATTCAACACAACAGGTGAGTCAACATTCTGCTACTAACGACAATTCATCAATTTATATTGTAATAACAGCTAGAGACTTCACACACCAAGTAGTGTCCCACAGTGACAGACAATGCAGGAACACAAAAGGCTAACAATCCCTCTCCAGAGAAGCTTGCAAATGAACAACCCAAACCCCAAAATCCAGAGAGACAAGTTGCTACAGTCAGCTATACAGGGGAGCACAAAGAAGCAGAGATTAGGAGCTGCCACTGCACTGGGTAGCTTTTCTTTGTCATTAGAGATATGGAAAGGAGGATGCAGTCCTATTTTTTCCTAACACTGTTTCAAGAGAATTCAAGAAATAAATTAGTTTTGAGAAATAAGTGTCTAGTCACAGTATCACTGCAAAACATTTGTGATGCACGGCCTCTCAGCTTGTTTTGCCATATTCTTGGTCAGACATCTTTGACAATTTTTGAAGGGGTCCAGACATAAGAACAATTAGCAGTGGGTTTTCCAAAAGTACTGTCGTAACCAAGCATGTGTGACTTCGGAAAAACCTGTCAAGAAGTAGTAGTATATACATCCAATCTACACTCTGCAGTGTAAAAATATATCACACAGAGAATCACTCTCCTTCTCTTGGAATAACTTTAAAATAATATCTCTTACAAAAGCTCCATACATTCTAATTTAATGTTCTCTCCAATTGATATGGTTACTCATGTTTCATAAGAAAAATTAAATTGACATATTAAAGATAGAGCTTAAAATGCAGATAAAGACAGTCACTGATAACTCGTAAGTGATACCATCCTTTTTCATAAAAGTAAGGTGTCACTCATCTTAGGAAAAAATGTTCCTCCTAAATGTGTAACAGCTATTTTATTTATAGAACATAATGATTTTATGACAATATCTATGTGAAAATTAATATGCAAAAGCATAAATTGTGCTGGTTCTAATATCAAGTGTGGGCGATAGCAGCGGACTTCAGTTAACACAAATTTTGCTGGATGAGAGTGTTTGTTCATTAGCCATTTTCAAAACCACTACTATGACCTAGAAAGCAATGTTTGCAAATTTAGCTGTATTTTCTCTAAAAAAGCTTCACTTTAATCCGTAAAGGGGTTTTTTTTTGGTTGGTTGGTTTTTTTAAATGCAAGCCTATTTCTAAGTGGAACTAACAGGAACATGAAATTCAAGTCTAACTTTTTTTTTTTCTTTCTAATTCTCATATAAAAAAATTGTTATTGATCTTCCTCGCAAGCAAATACTTTTTCCAAGATCTAAAATAAGCTTATTTTGAAAATAGTTTTTTGCCTTAATTTATAGAACCTGTACTTGGTTTTCTGATAATCATTTTGTTACTGTACTGAATTCAAACTGTCAACCAGCACAGCTCTATCTTCCGCATATTTGGGCACAGGTAGTTCAGACAGAGGAGATGAAAGTGTCAATTACCATCCTGACTGCTCCTCCTTTCCCTCGATTTTTTACCAAAGAAAGCACTCGCACTTTGTCGCTGCCATATTTCTTGCAGTACTTCATTGCAACCTGATAGACACACAAAAAACCAGCATAAAACAAAAACAGGAATCAAGGTAGAAGTTTACATTTGCTCACCCTTTCTTAAAAAAAATTTAATAGCACAGAGCTATAACCACTTCAGTCGGCACAAATACATTGCCAGTGTTTGCTGGAGTCTGTTTGGGAAAATAAAAACCAGTTCACAGTCAACACAAGAAGACTGAAGAAGCTAGTCATGTTCAATAAGAACAGGATATTCCCCCACTCACCCAAGTCCAAAAACCTCAATACTAATGTAATGTGTATCATACTACTACAGACCTTTTATACCAACACCAATAGTTAATCAAAGAAAAATAATTTTCTACTACTGCTACCTATTTCTCACTTGTCTAGCTGCTATCTGTGGTTTTAAACAAAAATTCACAGTGATCTAAAATCCCATTCACACTGCAGGGATGTGCACATTTTGTTCCATGTTGTGGGGAAGAGAAAGCATGAATTTTCTCCTCTAATTTTTAGTAAAGGTTGTCTCAAGTGCTTGTAAGTCCAGAGGCCCATGGCCATAGTATGCTCAATTAGAAATGATACTAGAGGGAATGCAAAGCAATCAAAAAATATATATGAGCAATCCTTAATGGACAAGCTTAAGTTGGCCAGCCTTCCTTTCCAGAGACATACATCAAAGTCGAAGCAGAAGAATGCAGAACTATTTTGAAAATAGTGCTACTGGCATGGGGATTTTTAAATGAACAATGCCATGAACAGCACAGTAAGGAGCTAGACAACATATCAGCTGTTCTCTCAGTCGCAGTATAGATCAGCTATTTTAAAAGGCTTTTTAGCTTCCTCAAGTTCATATTCACATCACTATGCACATGTAGAATATTTCGTATGAAATTTCTTGAAGTTAAGATTAGAATTTTTAGAATCTCAGCTACAGGAAAATGGCTGTCACAGCCGCCAATTGAGAACACTAGTATTTGCAAAATAATTATGTGCGTATGCATGTGTGTATGTGACATCCACACCGCATACAGGACAATGACAGAAAGTATTCAGAAACATGAATTCTAATTGTCAACTACTTCAAGTACCAAAATATAAATGAAAAACATTGTTATACACCACTAATGCAGTACAAAAATCCACACCTCTGATTACTTGGCGAGACACTTCTTTTTCTTACCGTTGTAGTTTGATCTTTACTACCATCATCAACAACTATTACTTCGTAAGTGAATGAAGGATCTCGTTTCTTGAAAATAAAAACAGAAATAATGCATTTCATTCCATTTCTCAAGTAGGCAGTAGGTCTTTCAAACATCAGCATTCTTTTCTCCCTAGCAGTTTTTAACTCATTCATGGCTGCCAACAGATGCCAATATGATGTAGTAAATTTGTTAAGATAGCACAGTTAAAGAACTTTGCCATATTTGATGTGTGTTCCAATACATCGGCTTATCATAGTTTTCCTCAGCTACCATCTAGAACTGAAAAATCAATTCAGTTGTAAAAGATGAAAGCTCAAAACAACACCAGTGTTAAGAAAACCCAAATGAAACAAAACCCCCAAACCTTCACAATGGGCTTCTTACCCAGAAAACAAATCCTAATGAAGAACAGAACACAATCATAGAATCAATCATAGAACAGGGTTTGGGTTGGAGGGACCTTAAAGACAATCTAGTTCCAACCCCCTGCCATGGGCAGGGACACCTTCCACCAGACCAGGTTGCTCCAAGCCCATTCCAACCTGG
>JAVJGG010000027.1:1009065-1023429 GCA_035590195.1 Aviceda cuculoides | reverse complement strand
GCCCAGCCAGCAAGAAGGCTGGAGGGGCACAAGGAGTTGGGAGGGGACACAGCCAGGGCAGCTGACCCAAACTGGCCGAAGGGATATTCCATGCCATGGGATGTCATGTCCAGTATATAAAGTGTGGATTGCTGCTCAGGAATTAACTGGGCATCGGTCGGCGAGTGGTGAGCAGTTGCGCTGCACATCGCTTGTTTTATATATTCCAATTCTTTTATTATTATTATTATTGCCATTGTTATTATTATCATTATTAGTTTCTTTCTTTCTGTCCTATTAAACTGTTCTTATGTCAACCCGTGAGTTTTACCTTTTTCCTTCCTTTCCTTCCGATTTTCTCCCCCATCCTGCTGGGTGGGGAGGGAGTGAGTGAGCGGCTGCGTGGTGCTTAGTTGCTGGCTGGGGTTAAACCATGACAACTGGCCAGTGCAAAATTGATGCCCTAGCATGCAGAAAGAGGCGGTGACTCCTGGCTTCTGCTTTATTCTAAGCTTGATGAGCAATTGTCTCAAGCAGAGGCAAGATGCCTCTTAGGTAGTGAGCACCAGCACCTTACCTGCCTTTCTTACACCTCATAATTTCTAAAGGTAAAATACAGGTTAATGTGCCACCATGGAATAGTTGCTGATTATTGCTCAAACTTGACACTGCAGGTCTCTTCCATTTTACAACACTGCCTTCCATTAGGTCTTGCTGTAAGTCAGCCAGAAGGTGGGCTTACAGTAACCATCTATGGTTTCTGGTTTGAAAAAGTACACCAGGGATCAAAACTGGGTCCAGTCCTTCTCAACATCTTCATTAATGATCTGGATGATGGGGCAGAGTGTCCCCTCAGTAAGGGTACAGATGACACCAAACTGGGAGGAGTGGCTGATATGCCAGAGCGTCCTGCTGCCATCCAGAGGGACCTCAACAGGCTGGAGAAATGGGCCGACAGGAACCTCATGAAGTTGAACAAGAAGCACAAAGTCCTGCACCTGGGGAGGAACAACCCCATGAGCTGATACATGCTGGAGGCTGCCCAGCTGGACTGCAGCTTGGTAGAGAGGGACCTGGGGGTCCTGGTGGAGCCAGAGAAGTGACCCTGCTGCAAAGAAGGTCAATGACATCCTGGGCTGCGTTAGGCAAAGTATTGCCAGCAAGTCAAGAGAGGTGATCCTTCTCCTTTATTCAACACTGGTGAGGTCACACCTGGAGAGCTGGGTCCAGTTCTGGGCTCCCCAGTACAAGAGAGAAATGGACATACTGGGGGGAGTCCAACAAAGGGACAAGAAGATGATGAGGGACTGGATTGCCTCTCCTGTGAGGAAGGGCTGAGAGAGCTGGAACTGTTCAGCCTGGAGAAGAGAAGGCTGAGGGGGATCTTATCAGTGTATAATACCTCAAGGGAGGGTGTAAAGAAGATGGAGCCAGGCTCTATTTGGTGGTTCCTGGCGACAGGACACGAGGCAGTGGGCACAAACTGAAACACAGGAGGTTTCCTCTGCAAGTCAGGAAACACTTTTTCCCCTGTGAGGGTGACCAAGCACTGGAGCAGGTTTCCCAGAGATATTGTGGAGTCTCCATTCTTGGAGATACTCAAAAGCCATTTGGATACAGTCCTGGCACCTGGCTCTAGGCAGCCCTGCTTGAGCAGGGGGGTTGGATCAGATAAGCTGCCTCCAACAGTCCCTTCCAGCCTGAACCGTGCTGTGTGGTTCTGATTGACTGTTTAATAGAGAGATTCTGTTCCCACTCTGGATTCATTGAGACTTTGCTAACTTGTGTTTAGTATAAAATGATGGAAAGTAAACACCTTTTTGAAGGTGGATGTTAATTAAGGCCCTTTGAATGGAAAAATAGATTTTTATTGAACAGCACTTTCTTTCTTCAGGTTCAATTACAACTGCAGATGGTTCTGCCCTGGTGAAGTTAGGAAATACTACAGTGATTTGTGGAGTTAAAGCGGTATGGTTGGTTTTTATTTTAACTTAGCTGTTAGCTGAACTTGTGCATTTGTGTTTAGAATGAATCTCCTGCATAGTTACAGTAATACGCCAGTCAGACGCAATTACAGTCTTTCACCTGAGTTACTTTCAGATGTGAAGGTTAATATACAATTTGTCTAATCCTGCCTGTGTAGTCTGAGAACATGTATTTTTTTGGTGTGTATTGTGTATGGGGAAAGATACGTAAAAAAATAAAAGTCTTTGTTATTTCTAGGTAAAAGCTGTATAATTGAAGAGTTACTGAATATTGATCAATAAGTGCATTGGTAATTAGTTGGCTGGACTGTTAAGTGCCTTGTAGCTTCAGCTTCACTGCTGGCCTGCCATGAACTATGAAACAAATCAATTCACGTCCCTGTATTGTGTTTTCCCCCAGGAAAAATACAGGCAGGGACCAATTAAAAATGTCTCTTGTAAATCTCATTGTAAAGATAACTGGGAAGAAAATTACCATTCGTAGATAGAATAGCTGGAAAGTCTTTTGGTACAAAATTTGGCTCTTCATTTTTGTCTTTTTTTCTCCAGGAACTTGCTGCACCTGCAGTAGATTCTGCCAACAAGGGATATATTGGTAAGCTTTTCCGTATGTATCTTACTCTGATCTTGTATTACTTCAGCTAAAAGGCTGTAGTGATGGGACAGATTGAGTGTGTTGTGAGGACTTCTTAAAAGAATGAGTTTGGGTAAAATTGTATTACTTTCCTTCAAATTGGTTTCCAAATTGACATATAGGAAGTGGAGCTTCAGAAATTTCAGAATCCCCCCTGTTCTGCTTGTGAGTTTTCCGTGTAAAGCTACCTTCTTATTGCTGATTCCAGGCCAGGCTGAAAACAAGCCTGCAGCAGGGGGAAGTATGTATGTTAAGAGGGGAAGGTAGTTCGTCTATAAAAGATTGTGGCATGCAAGGTTGTGCAAAGGCACATTAACTTTTGTCTTGAAGTCCCAGTAGGCAAAAAATATAACTCTTAAAAACAGTGAAATCAACCCTGTTTATTTCTCAGAGAACTGTAGAAGTCTCAGGGGTATGTCCTTGCTCTGGTTTGGAGTTTCTTTTGAAATAAAATAATTCCACAGAACTGAGAGCTTAGACTAAATCCCCCTTTTATAAGGCATCTCCAAAGTATGTTGTTTTCAGTGAACTTGATTATGCCTAAGAGTTTTTTCACAAATGTTTATGCATGTTTTTGCTTCAAGTCTAAAGCATCAGGTTTTAATGGTTGATGAAAAGCAGATAGCATACCAGTAAAGTCAGGCAGTGGGATGAAAACACTGTTGTTTCTTGATCTGCTTAAGAATGCTTAACACTTAAAGAAGAGTTTGGGACATGGGGCGGAGTCACGATATTCATAGCAGGATTACAAACAGAAAATGGTAGTTAGGAGTATGTGCTTCTCCATGGAATATATAGTTTCTGAGTACAGAGTACTACAAGTTCTTTAATACAAACTTGTGCATAACTTTATATTTGAGGGGAGAAGTAGGAAGGCTTGGTTGAAAAATTCTTGTCTTTCCTCTCATTTGAGGTACATAAAATGATATTAAGAGTGTGTATTGTCTTATTTCTACTTTTGATATCCCATTGCCTGCTTGCTTTAGTTTTATGACTATGATTCTTGCTACCTAGTTCCAAACGTAGAACTGCCATCCCTCTGTTCAACGAGGTTTCGCTCTGGACCACCTGGTGAAGAGGCTCAAGCAGCAAGCCAGTTCATTGCAGATGTGATTGAAAAGTAAGAATCATCTTAATGCATTTAAAACACAGACAGCACTGCAAGACAGTTTTCTATTTCCTGGTTTACTCTCTCATTTTATTTTAGTTCACAGATAATAGCGAAAGAAGATCTGTGTGTTGCAAATGGCAAGGTAAGTTGTATCTCAAAACGAAGATGGACATACTAACAAGATCACAGTGTTGAGAAGTTAAAGATGGTATTTGGGGTTATACGTTGTTTTGTTGTTGTTTTTGCTTTTTAGTCTTCATAGCTTAGTTTATATCTGAAATATAAAAATCGTATGATATAAATATGTGTCTTTGTTCACGTGCCGAGCATTTTCTTAGATATTACACCATTTGCTTACCTGCTGAAATATCTCACATGTGCAAACCTTTTTTGATAGCTTGCTTGGGTGTTATACTGTGATATCATATGTCTGGACTACGATGGAAACATTTTGGATGCCAGCGCCTTTGCTTTGTTAGCAGCATTAAAAAATGGTAAGTCTTCTCTAGAGCAAGAGACATGCTCTGATTAGTGTTGCTTGGAGAAATACGTTAGTTTTGAATGATAATGAATAGGTAGCTGGTTCACAATTCCCTAAGACTGCTTTTCTCCTGTCATTTGAATGCTAAGTTACTAAAACGCAAATACGAAGTGGCAATGATGGTATGGATGCCATAGATGTGTAACACCTGGGGAGTGGGATCTTTTTGTGTGCATATTATTGCTCTCTTCTAAGACTAATAGCTCTTCTGCCATGTATTCTTCTGTGTCAGAGATCTGAATCTTTCGGCAGTGGTTGTAAATGACTTCAATGCCTAGATCAGGGTCTTACCTGGTTAATGTATTTTGCATAGGCAGAATAAGTTGTTGAGGGGCTTTGCGTATTTGTCACAAGAGAATGTTCCTAGCTCAATGCATTATAGTTTGAAAAAAACTGTTTTCATGCATGCAACATACGGATTGATTATTCATAGGTGTGTGGGTTATAAATGCACGTAGGAGGTGGGAAGGGAAACTTACAGCAATGCCGGCTTTTCTAACTGTGAATTGCTTGCCTTTGAATTCCTATAGTTACTTTGCTCTTTGATTTTCCTGTCTCCAACACTGTATGGGTTGTCAGAGCAAGAGTTATCTGAAGATCAGGTTGCATTGTTCCTGTGGATATATAAAATTAATGAGATGAGACCATACTCCTGTTTTTTGTATGTCCAGTAGGCTTTTGGTGGAAAAAATACTTTTTGTTAAATATGACTCTGAAGTATTGTAATTGTATGCCATTTTGGAAGCAGAAAATGGTTCTGTATAAGGAAGAACTTGAGAAAAATTTAATACTTCCTTGGACGGGTAGTTCTAAGCTAAATACTTTCCTCAAATTCAAGAATGTTTTTGCACAGAACACCAGTAATATAGCCAAAACTCTCTTCTGATTGATTTTTCAGTGGCTTAAAAGATCAGCTTAAATATTTCAGTAGTCTTGGACATCTCTAGGCCTACTAAAAGCTGCAGTGTTTAATATTATACCATTGTCTTTTTTTCATCTCTTCAGTACAATTGCCATCAGTTACTATAAATGAAGAAACTGGTTTATCAGAAGTTAATTTAAAACAGAAGAATCCTTTGATTATCAGAAAGCATCCGGTTGCCACGTCATTGGCTATATTTGATGAGTAAGTTCGTAACCGTTTTGTACTTACGAAAACAACTGTGTCTGTGCAAGAAGTGTAAGACAGAGGACGCTACCAGTGGTGTTTCTGCGCTTGTGAGCGCTGCTGGTAGTGAAGAGCACGCAGCCTCGGGCAGCGCCGCTGCGCCCGGTCTCAAACCTGCCGCCTCTGTTGTGGGCTGACCTGTAGTTCTGTGGTCTGGGCGAGTATGCAGAACAAAACTCAGTCTGTCCAACTTCTTCCTGGGACTTAAAGCAGAACCGGTTCCCAACCTAAAAAAAGTGCTTGAAAGTATGGGAGTAGGTATTGTTTTATGCTTTTGCAGCATCTTTGAGACGAAAGAACGTTACCAGTGCAATTAACGTTTCAGAAGCCTAGGTCAATAACAGATAGAAAAGACGGTAATTTTTGAGTAGCTTATACCAAGGATTTAGTCAACAGAGGACGAAAGAAGTAATGGTCTAGTTAGAACAACAGTTTCTGGATAACTGAAAACATAATTACCCAAGATGAAGTATAACCAGCACTCTTAAGTGATTGTTCATGAAGGTAAAGAATCTGATTATGAGAACTCAGAATAATCACATCTGATAACTTGACTCCTCACCTGAAATTGTTTACTCTTCATTAGTCCAAGCACGTTAAGTATGTGTTCTGCTGCTGTTTGTAAGAAATGCAGTTATTTATGGTGGTATCCATTTGAAAAGTAGAAAATGACAAATAAGATGCTGCTTGCTGTGCCATGAATCTGATTTAAGATTTAGGTGTATTTAGAGACAGCAGGGGTTTATGGCACAATAATCTGTATTCTCAGAGATGATTAATAGGCCCCTTCATTCAAACACGAGATGGGGTGGGGGAACACTAAACTCAAATGTTGACCAAGTGATTACCAAAATGAATCAAAGCAGAAAGTTATCAGTACTTTAGAGTGCTTCTGTTAATTGCTTTAATACCAGTTCTTGTGGGTCTGAAGTTTGATGTAGACTGAGAGAGTTTGGACAGCACTGTGGTTAGACAGTTGTCAGTAGGATATTATCTGCACACAAATCACCCATACTTACCAAAAAATTGCCTTTGGAGGAGAGCTTTCGGTCTGTTGGGCTTTGTTCCCTTCACTGAAACCAACTGTTGCATCAAACAAGTTACTGAAGTCTCCCTTTAGTTCCTAAAACTAAATATTGAGGGTGTGTTTGCACCTGTGTTGTGTGGCTTGGGTTTTTTCTTAGTTCTGGTTTATTAGTTTTTCTACAGCTGTTGACACAGCCCTCTAAATAATATGCTTTAAATGGCTTCCAGAGACATTTTTCTTCTGTGCAAGAGCCCTCCATGAATAAATAAAGCTTCTGGGTTGCTGGTTAGTGTGGCCGTGGGTGAGGAACGCTGGTGCAGAGCACGGTGCAGCTCCCCAGCTGGCTCCCGTGGAGCCAACCTGGACATAAATGGCAAGTCTGACGCATCGAACGCTCCGTGTGGTGTCGTGCAAAGGGCTGATGCTGCACAGTGCATGTGGGCGGAATTAAAAAAAAGCAGTATTTTTGAGTAGTGTAGCTAAGGATTTAAGTTTTCATTATGCTCTTGCTATTAAATGGCAATCTGAAACTATTGGTGAAGCTTTAAATTACCCGGAAAACCTTTAATTATGTGTTGTACAATTT
This sequence comes from Aviceda cuculoides, assembly GCA_035590195.1. Taxonomy (NCBI): domain Eukaryota; kingdom Metazoa; phylum Chordata; class Aves; order Accipitriformes; family Accipitridae; genus Aviceda; species Aviceda cuculoides. The sequence continues at coordinate 1,016,398 of JAVJGG010000027.1, read as the reverse complement.
TAAATTGAAAAATCCTGTTACCCTTCCATTTTGTATCAGCTCCTCTAGCCTTGCTACTGACTTCCCCCCCAACTTGTCATAAACATCACGTAGCATAGGTGTACTCCAGCTGCTCAATTGAGTTTGATGACATCAATACTAAATTTTAGTTGACCAGTGTAAACTGAGGCTTCATGAAAGCTTCAGCCGAAGTCCTTCCTGTCATGATACCTGCACTTCAGCTAAATGTTCGTAATGGTAGTGATTTTTTAATTATTATTATTTTTTTTAAAGAAACTAAGGCTGAACAGTGGTTGTTTGGATTTTTTTAAGTTCAAGTTTTTCTTGTTGTGCAGAGTTGGCTTGTAGTTTAGATCCTTTTTTTTTTTTCCCATTGGTTTGCTCTAACTTACTAAATGGTTCAAAAGTAACACTACTTAATCTCTTTTAATGATGTGCATCATGTGATGTATGACAGCTTATTTTGGCTGTCTTAAGGAACCCAGTAAATCCATCTTTGAAGGACTGACTCCCAGTCCGAGTGGTGTTAGTGAGTTCTCTGACAATAACCTGAGAACTCCTTTGGTTAATTTACCATTGGGAATGAGTTTTGCCATGAGGTGTGGTAGAGATGAGCGCAGCCTACACCTAAACCCAGTGCTTTGAGTAACTACCAAGTAAGTGACTGCATACTGCAAATGGCAGTTTAATGGCATTCTCCTGCAATACACACAGGTGTCACAAATCTGTGAAGCTTGGGCATAAAGCTGTATTTTCAACAGCTAGTATTTTAACAAATACATGAACTTGAGTATGTGGAATCTCCCACTTTTTTTTTTTCTTTTTTTAAATTGGTGCATTTTGGTAAGAAGACAGATAAGCCTGAGCACTAAATCCACCTACAACTATTTTGTAAGACTACAACAAGGGTTAGTAAGTTACGTGTATTTTGCAGTAATGTTAATGGAGCAATGTATACTAATATGTCTGTGTATGTTTTTCTTTCACAAGCACATTACTCATTGTTGATCCAACTGCTGAAGAAGAAGACTTAGCAACTGGAACAGTAACTATTGTAACTGACGACGAAGGCAGGCTATGTTCTGTCCATAAACCAGGTACTTCTATGTTTGTTACACAGGAACCTACAGAGATGATAATCTTTTCTTAACCTTCTTTGTAAAATGTGGGTGCTTTGTGGTAACAGACCATCTGCTTGAGTACTTATTAAATTACTTGCTCTTGAAGTTCATTTTCAAAAATGTGGCATGACTGAAGTGCAAAAAGAAGTCCCAGCTTGGGTTTTCAGCACCTCTCCTTTGTTTCTGTTTTCTTTGCCTGAGGCTGGAGTTGCGGAAGCTGTATGCTCCCCAGGTGAAAGTTGTTGGTCATAAGAATTACAACACTACTTAATGCTCATTTGGAAAATGCATTGAGAGATACAGAACTGAAGTCTAAGTAGAAAATCAGATTGTTCCCTTTAATTTTTAGGTGGAAGTCCTCTTACAGGAGCCAAGCTTCAGGACTGTATCACCAGAGCAGTTACAAGACACAAAGAAGTAAAGAAGCTGATAGACAAAGTAATAAAAAGTATAAAGCCCAAGTGAACAAAAGGAGAGATCTTTTCAAAAATGGATTTGTAAAAATTGTATTTGTTACAGTGTTCACAAACCTTTTATACTAAATAAACAAATACCAATACTACATTTACAAAGCTCATTTTTTCTAAAATGTTTTTCACCCTTATACTATGTACAATGCTGCTGAGTGGTAAAAAATACAAGATAAAACATTCTGTTAAAAAAATTTAACTTAAGGAAACCAGGCCCTAGCTGCTTTACAGATGAAATCTCTAAGTTCTGTAGGGTTGGCTTCCAGAACCAGTTCATTTATTTCAGTGTAATGTCAAAGGTTCATTTTCCCCACCAGTAAGATAAAACACTGATTTGATGTTAAGCTTTCTCCTTTTTAATCTGGAAATAAAAAATGAGTTTTGTGGGTGGGTGGGAAGCAAGCCTCAGGAGTTTGGAGGGGCTGGTGTGCCTCTTTTTCTTTTACTTTTTGAGTGGCTGCCTGAATGCTGTTGATGACGCAGGTGAGCTGCTTGTGCTGCTGCCGCCGCCGCCATAGCCATTTGATGCTGCAAGAATCGCAACTGCTGCCGTGAAGAAGGGGGAGAAAAAGCTTGTTAGTGTTGACTATAAAGCCACGTGTCGCGTCAGGAAGAATGAGAGGAAGGGGCAGGGGGGGTAAAAAGAAAAAAAATGAGGCGGCACCAGGCTGACAGAGGGAATACACCATGTACTGGGGCAGTGAGTACAGTCAAGCAGCACCAGTGGCACAGAAGCCTGCTGAGGGCACGTGGAACAGCGCACACACGTACTTGGGCAGCTGCGTTTCTTTGCCCTTTCTCTCCAGTGCAGGAACTGCAGTAACTCAGCAACTTCAGTGAATGTTTGGGTTACACAGTACATGTTTAACATAATACCTTCTCAGTGCCTGCTTTGTACGTGTTTTCTGTATGTATCGCAAAGAGGAGACTGTGTGCTAAAAAAACATTAAAATATTTTCATTAAGCATCTGAATGACGGAATGCTTTGCCAGAGCTGTTGCTTCCATGTACTGACTGTAGCAGTGCTACATTTGAACGTGCAGGTGCTTACACTCGGGCTCTTTTGAAATCTACTGGCACCTGGCAGAGCTTATCCAGATACGTGCCACAAGCACTCCTTGAATGTGAGCAAATCAGGAAGGTGGATGGCTTAAGTGAATAAAAATAAATTCAGTGCTCCAAGCTGAGAACCACAGATTTTAAATCTTTCATGATAGAGTTTGCCAAATTCATGTTTTTTTCATTTGCGAGACCATAAAGATACTACTTTAAAAAAACAACAAAACAAAAAAAGTCAAAGGGGCAGGATTTTTGGTTTTGGAGCCAAGAATTGTATTTTTAAGTTATTTTTTTCTTTTTTTTTTTTTTTTTTTTTTTTTAAACAGTCAGAGTGAAGTTGCTGGATTACTTGTATCTGTTGCTGCTGCTGCTGCAAGGCTTGTTGTTGTTGCTGTTGTAAGGCAGAAGAGAGCTGGAGTCTCTGCTGAGGGAGGCTTTGCCCAGGTCTGTTCACGGCAGAGCCAAGCTGAGACAACACTAAGAAAGGAGAAGGGGAAAGCAGGCAGGTCGAGTTGGTCAGGGTCAGGGAGGGAAGACATGGGAATAGAGTGTCACAGGAAAGGGGGAACAACAGAATTAGTTTCAGAGGCAAATTGGAAACAGCGCAGAATAAAGTATACAAGATATACATACTTCTCGTTAGAACATAATTAGATTATGAAGTGCTTGTGGAGACACAGAGGTTTCTCATAGTGGATGTTAAGCACACAGTTAAAGAAACATTCCTCAATGAAGTCTGGCATGGAAGTTACCCGTGTTTGTTTTTTGTATCAAGTGTGACTTATTTTCATGTGGTATTATGGATTTACTACACTTAACTGCCAAACAAAGCAGAAAAGTGCATGCTTGGGAAGTCCAGTATTTCTTGTATAATTCATGTGCCGATAATAAATAGTTAAGTTGTTTTGATCTAATGTAAGACTTCTTTAAGACCAAACTTCATTTCAGTGTGAATTTATCAACATACACACGTAACTACAAAAGGAGGCTCAGCAAGCACATACCTGTGGCTTGAGGTTGCATAAAACTCCCTACTCCCGTCAGGTTAATTACAGCAGCTTGTTGGGCAGATAATGCCTGATCTTGATTGGATGGACCTTGGTCAGACCCCTAGCAAAAATGAAAAGCTTGATCCTTATTACCAAACTTTGGTACCAATGAATAAGTAAATAAAGCCAGTGTAAAGGCAAACTTCTGAAGTGCCATTTAAAACCATTTAATTCTACATCTTCCAGTGTGTGTAGATACAAGCTATAACGTAGTCACGATTAAAGTGGAACGAGCAGATGTCAAATGCCCCAAACCAGCTCTGTTTTGGCAGAAATGGTATTATGCCCGTTACCCAGCAGAAGTCCCATGCAGTTGTCAACTTCCCTGCAGGCAGCAGAGTACAGTTGATGGCTGTAATCTTAGGACAATTTCCTGTCCCATTCCCAACCCCAAAGTCTTGAGGTGACACCTGAAACCATCCATGTGCAAAGGTCCTCATCAGTCAAAATGTGAGAAGTCTGAAACTTACATTCACATGTTCATATGGTGCCACACACTCCTTAATTTCATAAAAAATACAAACCCTGCTTTTAAAATCTTATTTTCAGAACAGAATAGTTCTCACAGTAGTCTCTCAAATGGAGTTTGTGGAGTCTGATCTAGTGTCCACTGATGCCAAAGGGTACTGAATTATGACCTCTTCTAGAACTTAAATTATACATCGATTCATAAGGTGGGGAAATAAAGTGATATTATGTAATTCAAGCAAACTGCATGGCTTATCAGTCAGTGAAAACAAAAAACAAAACAAAACAAAAACCAAAACAAACCCCAGCTTTTGAGCTGGTGCATTTCCAGGAGTTGCAATGCTTCTTTAGAATAACCATATGAAATAATGCCACTAAGACCTAGGTAAACTTGACCAAACTTGACCAAGCGCATAAAAAGATGTCATCATCTCCATGAAGATGACTAAGGAAGACTTACAAAGTCACAGAACCAACATCTGCATGAGATGAGAATGTGTATATTCTGTTGGCAGCACAGAAAATTTTTGGTCTTTTTGGGCTTGGGTTTTTTCCACTAAGCACTTGGATTACAGCACTGTGAAGGCCTATGTTCTTGTCCTTAGTGAAAGCTAAGGAATCTAGTATTCCTAATAGCTCATTTGAGCTAATGACCCTGGTCTATAGAGTGTGGTAAGAGAGAAGTTCCTCAGGGCAAGTCAGCCAATGCAGAGATTGGTTTCCTCCAGAACTTTCTGCCGCAAGAAGGACTAGGCTTACGTCAGCCTTTTTGTAAACGCCCTTGAAGTTCAGTGTCTAGAAAATAAAACCCAATAGTACAAGTGTGCATGACTTTTTTTTAGCAATTACACTAGTAACTGACATTTGGATTCTGAGAACAAATCTGAAAGTTTCCCATTAAACTGTGCCACATTCCAGAACGAGGCCTGTGATACAGGAGACTATACACCATAAAAACATTTGAAAGAGGCATCTTATTTATGGACAGCCTAGAGTAGGACAAGAAAAATTATTAGGACAAACCGAGTATCCAGTAGAGACTATCTGGTAAACAGAAGTCTTGCATGTCTGGGAAGACAAAAGATAAAAGAACTCAAAAGTGGAGCAGCTGGTTTTCCCAAATTGCTGCATTTGTGCTGCTAAAGATTTTTAGGCGCAGGTAGAACCAACCGCTCAAAATTTGTTGTTTTGAGAACAGACAGATTGGTCTCTATGAAGACTTTAGACTTCCTTCAGTGACTAAGGCCTTAACACTAATTGCAGGCAGCAGTAGAGCAAGTGTCTGAAGATTACAGCTTTAAAGCCAACCGATACTTTCTCTGGTGCAAAGAGAACAATTCTGCTGAACTACAGCAGTGAGGATCATAAGGCAGCTAACAGCAGCGTAAGAAGTTTCACTTACTATGCAGTAATTCGGATTGTGTTTTTCCTCTGTTCACCTGAGGTATCTGCTAGTTATGCCAAAGAGGACAACACTAAGCAGATTTTACACCACTTGTAGAGTGGGCCGGCTCTCTTCATGCTGGAGTTAGTGCTCGGCCAGTTGTTCTGTTACAGCCCTTCTGTACAGGATATAAATAAAGGAGTGTAACCCAGCTCCAGCCACGGCAACAAAGCCACTGCAGCCTCCGCAGTTTGAGGAGGTTTTGCGGGAAGACTTCCCTCCCCTCCTGCTCCAGATCGGTTGGGTAAAGGCTCATTTACTTGCGGAGATGGGGAGAACAGGAGAAACTGTTGCATCCGCGCAGCCCCGACTGCGGGCTGTGGGCAGGGTCCTGTTCTCCCTGCTGCTGAGGACTACAGGTTGTGGCTGCTGAGATTGTTGCTGTGGAGAAAACTGTGACAGCTGCTGCTCCTGCTGGAGTGGGTTAAAAATAAGGGAACCACCTGGAAGCTGTTGAAGATTAAAACAAAAAGCATACTTCAACCAAACTGCTGAGTTTCCCCACTGTCTGAGGATGAACATGACACTGATAATGACCTCCTCCTTGGAGGTTTGTTTTGTTTTTGTTTTTTAAATCCTTTAAAATGAATCCATTTACAATTGCTTTGTTTGTGAAAAAGCCTTATGCTCAGAAAACAAACCTGCATTAAATTATAGCAAGGTATTTCCACAGGAAAATACATTTTTATTATTCTAATTAAAATAGTAGATTGTACTGATACTGGAATTGTAAAGGCTAGTCTTCAAAAGCACTGTACACTATTTTCACTTTCAGAATCCTCCACTGAAGTTTAATAGATGTCTCCCATCAACAAGATGCAAGGTCTGATGCAGAAAAACACGAATCAAGACTTTATTCCTCTCCCTTACCCCAGCTTTAGTTGCACTGATTTCAGCCAAACTATTCTTGGCTTACATGAAATGGCAGAGGTAGCTTGAAAGGCTGTATTTGTGTGATTTAATTTTATAGAAAAGCTCTACTCTGGCATAACTGCCTCCTGTGCCTGCCCTTTTCCACGTTTCTGGAGTGTGTACAGAAGTGGGAGGAGGAAGTAGCAAAGCTACAGCCGATCTTTTACTGGTATTAATTTTTTGAAGCATGGTGCAACACCTGTAGAACACTGAAGCTGCAATTCCACACCTGTAACTTGCGGCTGGCTTCCAGATCCAGGAACTCCAGCCGGTTCCACAAACACTCCCTGTTCCGCTTTTAAACTGAGCTCTGACACAACCGGCAACTTTTGCTCATGTTTGTTTCTGTACGTATGCTTAGTGGAAAGAAAACATTTACAGACCTTCTAAGCTCCTTATCTTACATGAACTTCTATTTGCATTACCAGAAGCTCTTTAAAGCCGTTATTGCACCTACCTGCACATGTTGAGCTCAGCTTTTAGGCGTTACGTGTGTAACCCCTCAGTGATTCTACTGTACTGTTTTGTACTTCTAAAATAATCATAACTTTGGTTTAAAGAATGATTTGCAATAAAAGCTTAAGCAAGTCCTGAAAATAGAAGTTTGTATTTTAGGATTAATCTCTTGAATTCAAAAGTCAGCATTTTTAGATTGTTACTGAGAACTAGCTGCTTTGTTGTGAGCTAGGAATATCATTTCCACCTGGTATCTTTACAGAAGTAGCTTTTTCTCTTATTCCAAGCATTTTAAATAAGCAATTAAAATTTGCAGTAAATGGTTTGTCTGATCAACTGCCTTCAAGATCTGTG
>JAVJGG010000027.1:992815-1004050 GCA_035590195.1 Aviceda cuculoides | reverse complement strand
TTAAAATACTTCTTACCTGCATTGTAGGACGCAAAAGAATGTGCTTGCTTTGATATGTTGGAGATTTCATGTTACCAGACTGCCTATAGTCACGTATTTCCGCTATGACACATCCACAATGAAAAATATTAACCTAGTTGAAACAAAAGAACCAACTTTTAAATAAACAAATAGTTACCAATCTGCCTCAGCCCCTGTCTCCAAAAAGGAGCTTGTTATATATCATATAAAATTCAGTGATACTATGAATAGAACTAATCACTAATTTTGTCAGATCAGTGTTCTTTGCTACATACCTAGACATACCTAAAATACAGGCTTCAAATGTAGCGTTTTCATATGCCAGCAACATAGTTTTAATAAATTCCCATGTCAAATATTTCATAATGACAAAGAACAAAGGACATTTTGCAGACTTGAAGTTGTTTCGTAGCCTTAACCATAGCAATCTCTCTTCTATCCCTTTCTCGACAATATTTTTTTTCCCTATGTATCAATAAAATATTTATTTGGGGCATTAAATATTACAGTTCCAAATGCACAAGTGTTTTATATCTTGTGGTTGGAATCACCTATGAAAAGCAATCAAAAAAATCAAGGCCTATCTGGGTATAAAACATAAGTTCTTTTTGAAAACAAAACTTTCAAACCTGAGATTTTTCTAAAAGATCAACCAAAATAGGTGGTAGTTCCTCTGCATCCAAATATTCAAGCAGCTCTCCTTCCTCATAAGGCAGCCGAATGGTCTCAGAATCTGAATTTAAACAAAACATATTATTTTTCTTTTGCCTTTAAAGTTCAAACTTTAACCGTGTGAAATCTAAAACAAGCTTGCCATGGGAAAAAGCAGGGCCGTTGGAAACCTACACAAACGGGCAAATTTTTTGCATAGTATTAATTTTTACATCCATTTCTGTTCCCAGAGTTTGCTTTTGCTCTTCTTGTGCCAAAAGGCAACATGCCTTAATAGTTCAATGGGACAAAATTTTTGCTCCCAGCAGTGGCATGACGGTGCAACCAAAGTGGAACAGACGCCTTTAGTCAGACCTAGGTTTAGGAAGCAGTGAAAGAAACAATTTGGGAGGAGGAACCTGAAGCAAGAGAAACACAGATAAGCAACTAAGGATGCTTAGTGGCAATAGGAGCATGGAAGACCATTGAAAAGTCTCCCATTTATTGATTTATGCTGCATTGTTAGAGACATTTCTGAGCACCTCACAGCCTTATGTAATTAGTTAGTTCAAGTACAGTTGTTTTGGTTTGTTTGTTTTGGTTTGTTTTTTTCTTTTTTTCCACAAGGGATTATATTAGAAGTGAAACAGTTAAATGTAAGAAACAACACATTCTAACTATTTATAGAGCATTCTGAGTATTGCTAAAAATTAAAGAGCAAAAATATTACCTGAGCCATTTTTTCCCCTGAGCATAAGTGAATAACCCTCATTTCCCGGATAGAGGTTCACTACCAGACATGACAACGTCTCCTGCATAACCAGCTTCTCAAGTAAATTCACATTTCGCCTCAGCTTCTGCTTTAAAAGTAAACATTGCTCATGAACATAATACTATCAAGTAATTAGTAGAAATAAAAACAATTGCTAGAATACGAGTACTTTTTAGATTAAAGTTGAAGTATATATCTAAACAAGCTCAGTTAAATTTAATTGGGCTGTATTCAGCAGAGAATATACATTATGTACTGTTATACATACTTATACACACAGATTTAACCCCCCCTCACTTAAATTAAAAAAAACCCTTGAATTATAAGTCCATAGACAACACAGTTAACAAGAATGACCCTATGCTACAATGTTGTAAATCTACAGTGCACTATTATTTGTGTCACTTCTATGATCATCATTTATACACCACATATTGTTTGACAACAACAAAATATTTAGTACTTTCAAATATGCCTAACAGAAGCAGGTTTTTATTTCCAGGATTAAAATATTGAATTACAGCATTTGGAAGTTTTCTTAATTGCATTGCCTTGTCTGTATTTGCTGAAATCTGATCCAGCAGCTGCAGAGACTATTCCCTTATTTAACTGTAAGAACAATCTTTTCCACATATAACAGATTTTTAAAATTAATTAGTATGTTTCAAAGACCCCGCAAACATCCTACAAATCTAAACGTTTTTAAAGCCCCCTTAGAACTTAAAACCATGAATTCTAAACCTCAGATAATTTTACACCTTCTGGTTGGAGGCTGGATTTCACAGCTGAATGCCAGGTCCGGGTGGAGCCATTCACTGGAAGTTAAGCCTAGTGCTCTACCACGCCTGCCTGACTACTCATTTCACATACACCTAAGTCGCAGTGGGGATCTCTTTTTGAACAGATCTATCCTTCCAGAGATACTGAGAAGACAGAAAGCAGAATTATTACTTATAGGGGAACGAACTACGAGAAAAGGACTGAAAACAAAACCCCAAATCCCACAGCAATATAATCCAACAGATCATTTTAACAGGTATGCAGAGAAAAAGGAGGAAAATCTCTTCCATCTCCTGCTATGCAGTTTTAGAACCACTGCCCAAAGTTAACTCTTCCCCATACATCATGAATGATGATGACTACATCTTACTGGCTTTTACAGTTTAGACATCATGGAAACTAACACGAAGAAAAGGACAAAGTAGCACATAAATCCTGGAGAATTAACGGGGGAAGAACTGGCGGAACAGGGGAGATCGGGGGAAAACACATCATGGCAACAGCAGAGGCAGAGACTGCTCAGGAAAGCCGATTCCTCACGCAGGACTCCGGAGATACAGCCTGTATGCGAAACCTCCTTCAATTAAAACTCCTATGAACCTTCCCCGGCGTCTCCGCCGGAGCGGCAGACTGCACGCGCGCTGCTCCCATCGGCAGGGGAGGCGGCGATGGGGCTTTCACGTAGACACGGCACGAAGCAGCCCGAGGCACAGTAGACACCACTGGAGAGCAAAGTCAACGCTCAACTACTCTGACATCTTTTCTCCCAAGAACTGAGATACTGTCATCTTTCTGATGGAAATGTTTTGGTATTGCCCCCCCCCCCCCAGTGTTGGGTAGGTTAATACTTTTATAATTATTTATACTAAAGTTATACTTAAAAATAAAAAAGGCGGCAATTAAAAAAAATTCCATTCCCCTATCACTGGGACAGAATCAATACAGCTTCTAGAAGTTGTTACTAATAACACCGTTAACATTTCTAATTCAACTTTACTATTTCCACGAGCTGAAGAAAAGGGATCATTCAGTTAAGGGCATTATTTGATCCAAAATACAGGCACTGAATAATTTATATTAACTAGTAACCACTCAAGAGAATTTCTAGATAAACAGTTCATCTTTTTTCCCACAGAAATTTGCCTATGCATTCAAGAAAAAGCCATGAGGTTTATTTTATGGAAGGCCTCTGCTCCTTAAACACCTCATAAGCAAAATACATAATGGTAATTCAACTGTAAATGTAATTAAATTGAGTTAATCACATCACTCTCTAATTTAAATTTATTTGGTGAATGACATGTTAGTTTTATTTTTTAATTTTTAGGTTTTGTTCAATAATAGCCAGTTACAACTTGGGGTCGTTTGGTTTTTTTGCTCGTTTCATTTTTTTGGAGGTTAGGATGTTGAGGGGGGAAGACAGGTAAAGGAAAGTGGAGAGGACAATCACACAGGCATAAGAACATGTTCGACCCTGCATTCATATGGCCTGAACCTCTCAAGACATATTCTAAGCACATTTTAAAATATAAAGACTCTTCAAGACACTGGAGTAAATTAGCATTTTAAGTACGAACATTTCACTAAGCATGAAGTTTTTTTATGACTACAAAAATCAGCTCTCTCCTTTGAGCTGGCTATTAGAGGTACGAGCTCGGAGCTGATATTCAGCATTTAGCTCAGGTCTTGCTGGAAAGGTTTTAAAGATGAAAGAGTGGCCCGAGGTGTATTACACTTCTTAAGCGTTCATTGCAGTATACTGCAGCAGTTCAGATACCAAGCAGCCAGGCCGGTTACACCGCTCTGTTACACCAGCTGAAACCCCTACCCCTCTCCGACTCCATCCACAGGGAAGCAGCTCTCCCCTCCTGAGCACGCACCGCGGTGACTGCGTGACGGCGCGGCAGCAGCACCGAGAAGGCACAGGAGCTTCCTTCCACTTCCAGTGACTCTGATGATGACCACTGAAAAAAGAATGCTGAGCCCTCCTGCCTGACAAGACTGAAGTAGTGATCTGATGCGGTTTGTTACTCCTCCGTCCTTGGCTACGAGTGAAATGTTAATTTTAATACCTACTCCTCCAATGGTGCACTGGTGTTACACAAAACTATGATTTTATCTTTACTGTGAGTGCTTTTCTTGTCCCTCACTGTAGCACCTTAAATCGATCTTCCCACTTACCTTTATGACTGAAAAGTTGGTCAAAAACCTTAAAATAAACAGACCACCTCCATAAAAAAAAAAAAAAAAAAAAGGTTTTGTAGCTATTTAGTATATCTCTGAAATAGAAATCAAAAACAACCACCCCAGGCTCTCCTCTTGACTTTGGACATGTTTCATTAATCCCAGCACCACTTTATGAATGCATAAAAGATGCACCTTGGAAAGTACAATTTTGTCTCAACTTCAACAGAGCTATTAACTATCTGAGAATCAACTTCATGAACAATGCTAAGCATTGTTCTTTCAGGAAGCAGAAAAAGCAAAGCAGAGTTTTGTACATATTGACTGCAAAATAAAACCCAACTCAATAAGACAACCTGAGGAAGCATCATTTTTTGATTACAAAAACACAAGGAATAAACTGAAGCCTACAGATGTCTGCGACCTAGCTGAACCAAAATCAGATGCCGAGAGAAGACTGCAACGCATGACTAAGTATTCTTCTACCAGTATGTAACTGGCTGTGCCAATCTTTAGGCTGCCATTCTAACAGAGACCGGTATTAACGCAGCTCAAAGACAAGGGCCATGCAGCCTCTGTAACGGAGGCAAGAAAACATTTCCGTTCCATAAGCAACACCTAAGGTAAGTTTTTGAGATAAAACTTCAGGGAATACTGTGGTCTGAACAAAGTCTGCTTGTTTCACCCTAATGAGGTTAGCTGTGCTTTAAAGTGCTTTCTTACAGTCAATTGTTTCCTCAGCTTACACATGCAAGTTAGTTACATTTTCTTCAAGAACAGAAAGATGCACGTAATACGACGTTTTATACAATTTCCCAGATACATCCAGCCCTGCACATCATGCATCACCATTAAAGATTTATCAAGGACCAAAAAGCCCCAACCAAAACAAACTAACCCCCCCCACTGTTATTTGGCACTATTTGGTTTATTCATGTATCATAATTACTCCTCACAGCTACTAGTGTAGCTCTTATCTGCTACTTCGTTGTAAAAGTGCTTTTACGTGCTTTATTATTTTCGCACTAGTCCAACATAGAACTCAAGTGACTTTTATTACTCTGAGATGTTTTCATGCTTGCACAATGATGCTACTGTGTGCAGTTGTCAGAAGGCACCAACTGAGAATAGGTAACTGATAAGTGGTTTTTAATTTTTTTTTTTTTTTTTTTAGTGGAGCTCCTCAGATTTACGTGCCTAGTGTAGAACTTCCAGCCCGCAGACCAGGTCTGTTTCCACATTCACATTTAACACCACTTCCAAAATTACTGTTTTGATTTTTATTTCTTTCAACTTTTAGGTACAGGAATGCTGCACCCTAGAGTCCAAATGAAACAAATTGCTCTAGAACATCACCTCAGCATACTTGGTTCTCCCTCTAGTGTGCATATGCACAAATAGAAGAGACACTGAGAAGTAAATGAAGCTGGGCAGACTGGACTAATAGAGGACAAGTAATTAATCAGTACTTCGTGAATTACTGTGGAAAATCTGGTATTCCCTATGAACACCAAGAACAAGCATATAAGTGACCAAGTAAATGCAGGGTTGGAAACAGAACACGGGAAAGATGCAGTATTACAAGAGCTATGATAAAGGGAGAAAGTTAATACTGAAAAATAATATTTATTGTCGATTTAAAAATTGCTTCTGAGTGGACAACATAATTGCAACTTGCACCATCAAAATGGTGCAATACTGGAATAGAAACTTTGACAGCTCTGTACACTAAAACCTTTAAAAGCTACATTCAAGTCGTTGGCCAAATTCTAGTCAGAATACTATTTCCTTCTTCAGTTTTACTGTGCAAATTAAGAGATAAACATTTTTATTTCAAACTGAACTAAGCTGATGCTATTAAATTACACAGTTTAGACCACAAAAGTCATAATAATAATTTTTCCTGTAGTCTTAGCCTTACATAACTACTACAGTAACCAGAGTCTATTCTTTTTTTAACAAAGGAATTAAGTGAAATTAAAAAAGTATTTTCTGAACCTGCCTGTTTAGACAGCAATGAAAAGCTTCTCAGCAATTTCCACTTACCTTTATCTCAGGCTCTTTTTCACATTCTTCTATATATAAATCATAGAGTTTTTGAAATACAGATTTTCTGAAATTAAAAAAAAGCTTAAAATGTAACCAAAATTAAATCAAAGAAATGCTGTTTAAAAACTAAATATTGAAACTCTTACTACCTTCCACTGGATAAATATTTTCTTTTGGGAGGTCTCTGACGGGCACTTTCAATTATATACTAGAAGAGAAAAGTAAACCAAAAAAATAACGTATATTACAAAGAAATTTAGTTCTAGCTACCATGCAACTTCAGATCATTACCAGTGTTCTATGTATACAGAAAGCAATTAATAGTTATGGTATATAACTGTTTCAAAAGTATATTAAACATGATCTGGTGTATGTTACAGTCATCAGCTCAATTCAGCTGCAAAACACAGCACTTCATGGCTATGGCATGAGTTGCATGCGAAGTCCTGTTTTCACATTCATGTTTTTTAATTACAGTAGTAAACGCTACTGTAGTAGTAACACTACTATACTTAGTTAACACTACTGAAGTTAACATGCTAGGATACAATCAAATTCATGCATACTGGCTCAACAACATTTACAAAGCAAGTACTCTGACAAAACCAACTTCAGGAAGTTTAATTTTCCCCTTGTCTCCTGCATTTACACTGGCTTTCTCTACAGAACTGTGTATTATAAATACAATTAATGTATATTATATATTTGATTTAAAAAGGAAGAAGAAAGATATCACCCTACATTATATGTAGCTTATATTCTAACAAGGTTTTTCCAAATCTCTATTGTTTGGCTGAAGTATGTTGATTAACAGCTTAGTTCAGAATTTCAATGAAAAGAAGTTCTCCCACAGAAACATGTATTTCCCATAAGACGATTCAAGTTAACCATTATATCAGATGTCAACATGAAAGAACATAAACTAAGGCACTTGCCTCTTTGTTCTAATTGGCCTAACCTTAAAAATACAAACAGGATTTTGTCATATTTCCACCAGCTGTCTCTGTATAGCTCTGCTTATTTCACAGCACACAGATTTGTCGGTTTAAAAGGGGAAAATCGAAGTCCTGCATAGTCTATCATCGTTGCACCTGATGATGTTCTCATTACAATGGGTAAGACACAAATACGTGACACAGCAATTTTAGTGAGAATTTTGCAAAACCAGTGTTACATGTATGGGTCATTATTTATACACACACACACACACACACACACATATATACATTTACATAACATGCTCTTTGAAATAAATATAAAAATACAACAGTTATTTTTTAACTGTGAGACCAATATGTTATATGCAAACAAATAACTTGTCTACTCCTTACCTCTGCACGATCCAATGCTAGTTCTAAAGCTTGCTGCTGCAAGAATTACAAAGGGTTTTTTAGAAATTACATTAACTGTTTAAACATCCTGATACATAAAAAACCCCACATATATTACTACTGATATGAATTTATAGTTAGAAGATGGGCTCAAACATTCTTTGGCACATACTAAACTTAGCAGCTGAAACCTGATTTAACTGCATGAACAGTAATTAATCCCACTACCAAGTGTCTATGCTTGCAAGGTTTTGGATAAATTATGAAGTCTTAGAACAATAAAAGGCAACTAGAATTAAAAGTAGGAATAGAAATTACGCCCAGCAAAAGCAGCAACGAATATTAACCAAAACAATTAGAGATGACAAGTAGAAAATCTGGTTTCCTTTCTTAAGCTGGTTACTAATTCAACTGAAAGACTAGGCCAAAGTACCCCTGAACAGTTGTCCAGGAGGAAAACGTTTAACTTTCAGAAGCTGGTGCCTAAGTATTAGTACAGTTATTTTTCTACAAAATGGAAACAAAGATCTTGTGCTTAGAATGTTACTTCTGCACACAATACAATTTGAGAAGAGTTTCTTACGACATACTGTTAGGTGCCTAAGAAGCAAATACA
Organism: Aviceda cuculoides; assembly: GCA_035590195.1. Lineage (NCBI taxonomy): Eukaryota > Metazoa > Chordata > Aves > Accipitriformes > Accipitridae > Aviceda > Aviceda cuculoides. The sequence continues at coordinate 995,646 of JAVJGG010000027.1, read as the reverse complement.
GCCTCCACTCCAGATTTCCTCCAAGGCAGGCTAAGAAGTATGCCCAACCCTAAGACAACGCACCAAAATCTGCAAAAGCTTCTCTATGTCCCATAGCCTAGTATACTCAATAGCATTTAACAGATTTAGCTCCTTTGCAATGTCTTTCACTTCAGTATACCTGCAGTGCATATACATGTATTTCAAGAAAAGCAAACAGCTTCATCGATAAGAATAATGAGTTCTTGGACTAAAATTTGACAAGTATTTGACAACCAGAATAAACAAGCACCAGTGCCAAAAAAAAAAAGAGAAAGTCTCCCTTGGCCCCTAACTTTCCTTCTCTGGCACTTACTTTAGCTCTGAGTCCTACTTTGTGTGGGAATAATGTGCAGCTGCTAAATGAACCAGACAATGAAACTGATTTGGGGCAGGGAGGAGAGAGAACACAATACTAAGAACTAAAGTCCTGTAGGAGAACACCTAGGGCTTGATTCAGCTCCAGGTGAGTCGAGAGAACTAATGCATTCACTTCAGTGGCAGGTGGATAAAGTCCTTAAGAATGTATTGGTGACAAGCTCTAATAACAGTAAAAAAAACCAGTTACTTAAAAAAAGAACAACTTACATGTAATCCCCACAGCCAGAACCTTTTAAATAGGCCACACTATTCAAAAAATACAGAAGTGTTTTGGACAATCCCCCACTATTCAGTAAAGCTTAGAAACATTTGTAATAGGTGCTTAGAAACATTTGTAATAGGTACTTCTTCCCACATACATATTTGTGTTTTTTCCTCAGTTTAACCCAGCCCTATCAGCTGTTCATAAAAGCCAATAACTTTACTCAAACCTCAAGGAACAGAAGGCACAAGAGCTATGTCCAACACATGGCAGTACCAGTTATTTCATATATTAGAATAGAATTCAGGGGAGAAACATACTACAGTAACAACAAAGAAGTATACAGCAAAAAAGCCTCAGGCCTTTTACCATTCACCTACAGTGTCTCTAATAAAAAATTCCTTACCTGTTCTTAAAAAAAAAAAAAGCGCACTTAATGTGCTATTACTCATTAGAACCTGCCACTACAGAACACTTAAATTTTCAGGTGTCTAGGTGTTTATATGAAAGTGCCAAATACTCATGCTTTCTATATAAGTCAAGTGGATAACTGTATGATTTCAGACATTCAATTCACTGACTGCTTGACATTAGGTAAAAATCCATGGCAATATTATCATCTGTGAATAGAAGAATACTATGTGGAAGCAGGATTTACACGTACTCAACTGCCTAACACCAGTTCTGACTGAAAACACACCACTAGCTTTATATGATAAGTTACTGTCCAGTGCATCGTAGGAATAAGTGTTTAGAAGTACTCACAACACAAGCTATGGAGGAAGACATCCACGAAAAGAAATATCAGAACTCAGGAGTGACAAGCAAAATTTTTTTTTTTTAAGAAAATGCAAAACATTAATGGCATTCTCCTCATCAGCCAAACAGCCAGCAGACTAGAGCAAAAGGATCTGGAAATATGTTATCTGAATCATAACTTACCATTGTAGTTGAAGCCAGTGATCAAATGGCAAAAAAAGTACTTAAGAAGTATCATGGAGCAGGCAAAGAATCATATTTTATGGTCACACTTGGGGTACTGAAAAAAATCAAGGAGAAAAAAAATATTACTAAGAAATTAAATATGCATTTTATTTAAATACAACATTGGTGGTTAATTGTACTTAAATCGCATTTGCATAGCATCCTTTCCTCCAAAAGTAGAAACAAAAAAGCTCCATTCAGTGTAAGTGCAGAGGTTTCTATTCTAATGCCTACTACCACTGTGCACAATCATTTTACATTAGTTATATTAAAGTAACAATAAGCATACAAATGAAATTACATAGCCAAGTACTCTTCTTTATTGCAGCAGTCTACCCAGACACCCCAAATATCACATCCACAGATGTGCAGAAGGCTAGAACATTTAATTGCAAGCAGCCAGAATACTTAGCATACCCTACTAGGTCGTTTGTTTTGCTTTTATGAAGATATTGCTCCACAAACACCACCTCTACTAGCAGTGCCTTCTAGCACTATTTTAAGATATTAGTTTAATACTGACTCACAGTAGGCTGTCAAGTATGAACTGAATAAAATTTGCACGGCACTAGCACGTTCCTTAGATGTCCTTGCCCTCAGCTACTGTGTGCCTATGCCACTTCATTTTTAAATTCTGCTAGATAGTTGTACGAAGAAAACACCGGCTCAACCCCCTCAATCTTTAAATCCTGTTCTTCCTATCATTCCCAACAAAGAGATGCCAAAATTTAAGTCAGTTTTACTTCCACAACGGAACGCTACAGTGCCTCACTACGCTTGAAGCGTTCCTTTAAGAAGTTCCACGACGCATAATTTTAAGTTGCAGAAATGCTACATTCCACACCAGCCTTGGTTTCCGCAGACACCTTCCTAGATTTCGGACGACATACGCCTGCTCCCTCACGCCTCCCTAAGCCTTGCCCGGCTGCTCCAGCGGGGAACCGATTCCAACAGAAAAAAAAAACCCCAAAACCCAACGAACCCCCCCGCCACGGAGAGTGACTCGGAGCTCCCCGCAAGGCTGAAACCTGCTGGCGTCTGGCACACGGTGGGCGAACAGGAGCCCGCACGGGATGGCCCGGGGCGGGGCTGGTGGTGTCTCCGTCCCTGCCTCCCGACGGGCCAGCGGCTTTCCGAGCAGCCCCCGCGCCCCCGCTGCAGCCAGCTGCCGGCAGCGGGACACCCGGAGCACCCGCCCCGGCTGCGAGCGAGCGAACTCTCCCTCCCACGCCGCCCCCGCCCCACG
>JAVJGG010000027.1:967879-992339 GCA_035590195.1 Aviceda cuculoides | reverse complement strand
GGGAGGGCGGGGCCCGGAGCCCCGCCCCTTCGCGGGCGCTGCGGCGGGGCGGGGCCGGGGCTGAGGCGGCTGAGGCGGGCGGGAGGGCGGCGGGACGGAGGCGCTGCGGGGCCCGGGGCTCCGCGGGGGTTGGTGGTGGGGAAGCCCCGGGTACCTCCGCAAGCCGAAGGGTTAACGGCGTCGGGGAGGTCTGAGCAGGTTTCCTTGGGACTCAGGGTGACGCCGTGAGGATAGTTGACGGTTTTCGGTGTGTGACTCCCGGCGTTTCTGTGAGGAGAGGGGAGGCTGGGTGGCGGGTGCTGCGGCAGCGGGGCGAGGAGTTACTCGGGAAAGGCACGGTGGACACTTGGCTGCTTCGTGTAAGCGCAGTGCCTGAATGTAAGTTTTACTCGGCCATAATGCTCTGTGTTTTCCTAATTCCCGTTTGAAGTATACAGGAATTATTGAGAAGAATGATGCCAGGAACACTTAAGCCTCTTTTTTCTGCCGTAGGTTGTTGTGAGTGGTTTAGCAGCTGCTTCTGGGTAACTTGCTAGAGCTGCTAGGGGATTCATCAGATCATTGTGCAAACAACCATCAGTTTGAAGTGATAAAAGCTATTTTTTAAAAGTGCATTAAAAGCCTGCTGTTTGTAAAGTGAAAAAATGACTGCCTGGTTTTGGGGGGGTTGTTTGCTTGCTTGTTTGTTTTGCTGGAATGATCAGTTTTCTGTAAAATCAGACAAAATAGATACAGCACAGTACATATTGGCCATTTCTTTGAATTACATAGTAAACAGCAAAGGGATTGGAGGCAGCTTGAGGAGAAATTTACCGTGACCTTTCCCTCCAGAGAGGTTAAATAATGTCTGTATTGGTTTTGGCAGATACTTGTCTAACAACGATCAGATCTGTCTGCAAGCAAAGTTAAATAATATGTTGTTACAGATTAACAAGCATCAGGATTACTTGATAAAATGTCTTTGTGATAAAGGATTGAAACTTCATCATGTTAGGAAAATGGTTTGAAGTAGGATTTCTATTCCCAAAAGAATAAGAATTGGGGAAAAAAAAAATATTTTCAATTTATCGTCCCTCAGTGTGGACAGGAGAGTCAACTAAAATAAATTACTCCCGGGTTCACATGAGATGCCTACAGTGCTGTGTCAGGTTGCTTCTATGGGTGTCCTGGCAGGAGGGTTCCTGGCTGGGATGCACTCCCGGTATCCATACTCTGAGTCCAAGTATGTCCAAGCTCTCCCAGGCACATCTACACTACACATTGCACATACTGTCCCTGGGCACAGCGCTTACCCGACTCGTTGCCTGTTATTCCCAGGCCTTCCTAGCACTTCTGGCTGAATCACCATTTATTTGCTTATAGCAATGAGCAAATGTGCCACCCTGTGATTCAGCAGCCAGCCCTATACGAAAGACTACCCCTAACACCGCCCTCCGACGCCTTTGTTAACCTTGCGGTGCTGGCATGTCCTGACAAGGGGTGACTTGAAAACTCAAGGAAATTTAGACACGGGGAGCTCCAGGCAAAGAGTGGAGTCCTTCCTGTGGGACCACCCAGGTGCTCCATCTTGTTGGTGCTGACGCTGTTTTGGTTTCAGCACTGGATTCTTCTCAGCCCTTCTGTGTCTCACACTCAGAGCGTAGCCAAAATGTTGGAAGTCATAATTGCTGGTGATGCCTAGAGTCTCCCAGAGGTTCTCAGTACATACAATAAAAACCTCTGATAGGATCAGTGTTCTTCAGCTGTGGGGGTAAACAAGATGGGCGCCTAATTTCAGCATGTGAAAACTACTTTAATGGTTTGGTAGGAGCCCACGTTGTTCCTGAACACCAGAGAAGAGTTGGCCAGAATCCCATCTGCTCTAGGAGCAGGTGGCAGGTCTTCCTGGACTCATCCAGGCACCTAACAGATGCATGGTACAGCAGCTGTGCAGCTGCATTTGATCCAACTTTGAAGCTAGCTCACCTTTGAGCAGGCAGTTGGACTGCCTTTCAACCTGAATTTTTCTATAATAGTTCTGTGTTGTATGCCATCTGCTTTATGTTACCCAGTAACTATAAAAGTTATCAGAACAGAATTGACATTATGGAAGCCATTTTTGGTCACTTTTTTTCTGTGATCTGAAGAACACTGGGAATGTGAGAGTGCTACGTTGTTAGCTAGGCTTTGTTTTGAAAGGATTAATAATATTTTTTTGATTTCTGCTTAAGTCTAACTTTCTGTATTTTAATATGATTAGGCAGAGTTGAACATGGCAAAATACAGGCATAAATTGAATCTCATTTCATCTCAGCTTAATCTGATGCCTAGAGCAACGTTATGGGGTGTTGGCTCATCACCAGCGTGGCAATCTGCAGCAAGTTCTTGTGTTTCTGGACTCCTGTAACATGTCACTTGGGACAGGCGGGCAACCCCTTTCTGCCCAGCAACATCATCATCCCCTTTGAGAGACCTACACACCGACGTGTTCTTGTTGCCACGGTCTAGCTTGGTGACCATGCACATTCTGTCACTGCTCAGTGCCCACCTGAGCAGGCCTTCGGCTGGCTCGTGTGGTGCTGCCGTCCAGAGCAGCTCTGTGCCAGTGTGCCAATGCCGTTAAGTCCCAGAGGGATTCACCGCAGAGAAATGGGGACTCGAGTAACTGCAGGAGAGCTAAACATTTCGTAAGACCTCCTATCCAAAGGCTTAGTTGATACAGCCAATGTCACATTTTCCTGCCCATTCTTGTAAAAACCTTTATCATTATGTGACAAAGATTCTCGCTTTACACTCAGCTATTCACCAGGGGCACTTCGGGGAGAACTTAGGGCAATACAGATACAGCTGAAAATTTAAGTATGAGTCTATGATGCCAAGCTTGTGTAATGACTGTAGCATGCTAGCATATAAAGGGAGGATTGCCTTTAACCATCTCTTACATTTTGAGGGTTTCAGGGGAGAGAATTTGTCCAGTACCAGTTAGTATAACATGACAGATCATAGCAGTCAACTTGGCTTTACTAAACAGTGAGGTTGCCATGGCAAACCATACTGGAAAAATGAAATGGGGTCCTCTAAGGCAATGATGTCTGAATGCAAGAATCTCAACATAACAAAATTTAGAACAGCCTCAGAAATCCCTAGAAATTTTTGTCAAATTGTTCTTCATTTGGCAAAATATATATATATATGTACTTCTATTACGAACAAAGTTGATGTGGATATTGAGTTAGTTAATCTGTAATAGTGAGAGTAAAAGAATGTTTTCTTCTTCAAAGATTAAAAAATGCACCTTTTATTGAGCTGCTTCTGTAATAAATAAGCAAAGAAATGTACCAGTTCTACATAATTAATTTTTGGATGAGCTGCTTTGGCTGAGTTTTCCAGACTTCATAAGATTTGTTGGTCTTCTCTTGCAGTACTTGGAGTATGGAAGACATATCTGCATATTTGCATTTTGAACATATACAGATGATGTGAAAGTGCAGCACATTCGTGAATCTTTGTAAGTGGTATCTTTGTTTTATTTTTTTATCATATTTTATTCCAGTAATGATGCCCTTGTTATGTTCCGTCTGTCTAGTTTGGTCTGATTCCCTTTTGCTTAGTTCATGGTAAATCAGAACAGCATTATTTACATTGATGTAGGTATATAATGTGACTAAGAGAAGCAACTGTATGATTGCTTTCATTAGCACTTCTGTGCTGGAGACTGTAGGATATATGGGGAGGAGCACAGCAGAGTAACTGCAGCTCTCCTGTTAAGACTGTCCATACATCATTTATCCTGTGTCAGGAATTTGAAAGAGACAGCCCTCATTCCCATCACTTTGTGTCTTTCTTTGGCCTTCTGGATGAAGACAGCTACATTTAATGTTGTGTCTTGCGTATTTTCTGCAGTCTTCATGTGGAAGCCTCTCATATTTCATTGGAAAATCATTGCAGTAATCTTTTCAGAGCTCTGGATTTAATTTTCACTGTAGGACAAAAATAACAGGAAACCTAAGGCCCTTAATCTTTGAAGTCTGGAGTGTATCATGGAAGTGTTAAGTTTTCACTGAATGTAATAGAGGTTCATAAGTCTTTGCAGCAATCAGATATTCTTGTAAAAAAAAATTTGCAATGTACTTATCCCTAACCTGACTTATTTGTTTTCCTGAATCCAATAATAGATATCTCCTGGGCAAATGTAAGTTAACCAAAATAAGATAAGTCAACCAAACTATGCAGATAGCTAAGAGACTAATAATGAAGTTTACTTAATACAGAGCTCCCAACAGGAATGAGCATTCATCTGCTGAATATCATAAACACCTCATCAGTCAGATGGATGTTGGTATAAGGCAAACACTGTACTGCTGTTGGCCTGTAATTAATTTTCATTGTTTAATAAAACAGCTAGCCCTTGGCGGATTGTATGGCTTTGCTGGAACTTCTACATTTTCCAGCTTTAAATAAAATTATTTATGAAACCAAATTAGCATGTTATCCTGACTGCAGTGACTGTTTCACTCAATCCACTAGAGGTCAGGGCTGTACTGCTAAGGTAGATGGTTAAAATCAGCTAGGAAGAAATCTCTTAAGAAGTTGCCAGAAGTGAAAATTTTGTCAGAGGCTTCTAAATTTTAGAGATTTAAAAGATGTTATATATATTATTCAGTTAATATTAAATAATCAATTGTATTTAATGCTGGTGAAGTAGGCCTATTTGGCAGATCCATGGTTATTATAAAATTAAATAGTTTGATTTAGCAATGACAAAAAAAAATAACCAATATGGTTTTTTAATCCATATAACTAAATTTCTATTTAATTGCTGTTGAAGCTTTATTTCCAGCTTTGTGATTGCATTTTATACACTGGTTATTTAAGTGTCTACTTAAAGAAGATCAGAGACAGGTATAAGCAACATTTCTTAGTTCTGTAGAACAAGGATTAATTCCAGTCATGTAACCTCCTCAGCTGCATTTTGAGGGAATGGGTTACAACAGTAATGGCTTGTGATCCAAAGGATGGGCAAGGTCTTTGTCATAATATTTCATAGCTTGACACCCAGTCTAGGGACCTCTGCTCTTTACTTGCTGGTTATAAGAACTTATTTCATCTTGTTATGAATGAATAAAAATTAGCACATGATCAGTACTTTGTTAACATTATTTTATTCTGCTCTTTAATAGTATCCTTTTTGTAAAATTCATGCATGCTAAAGCAAAAGGGAGCCACAAGACTCATGGCAAACCTATACGAAGGGTTAATTACACTGAGCACATCAGTATATATCAAAGCCAGGGGATGGCAGACAGGGGAGCTTGGTATTGCTTCTGGTGTAAGAAAGGAGACATTCTTTTTCGTGCTGTGCTGATTATAAGCCTGAGATAGCTAGCTCCACCTTGTGACAAGAAAGGGAAACCTGAACAGATGAGAAATTGGTGTTCGTCCTGAGACTAGTAGTCACACTCATTCCTTTGGCACTGTTTGCTATGAGATCAGCGTCTAAAATATCTAAACCATCTCTCTCAAGTGATCAGACTTCAGACACACAGGATTCATTTGTCAGATTGATGTCTGCTTGTATTATGGATGTGTGCCTGCAAGTGGGGGTGAGCGGCAGCAGCACCAGCTCCTTGCCGTGCGTGTAGCACCGCAGGCGGGACGCACGCCGGCGTTTGGAGTAGGCGCACCCCACGGTGTGTGTGCTGGGGGTGCCGCAGGGAAGGGCTGACAGCGCAGAGTGCGTGGCTCTAGGAGGCTACGTAGTGGGTCGTGCTCCTGGCTTTGCTGGGCCGTGCAGTGGGATCGTGCTCCTGGCTTCGCTGCCGTTGTACCAGCCCAGCCGCCAATTTGCCAGAGCAGTAGTCAACAAATCCCAGACGAGGGTGACATGTGACATCTGACATGTGGGGGTCTGGTGTAGTGAAGCTGCAAAAACAAAAACTGAAGGGACCATGGCAGAGCCAGCAGATTGAGTGTTAAACTGAATGTGAGAGGTTTGACGTATCTGCTAGTATTTGTTTTTTAACATTTTTCATAGGGTGAAACCTCCCTCCTTCCCTAAGTTTTTGAAAAAGTCAATAATTTAAAATTTCACATATGCAGTTGTGTATTTATCCAGAACAACTAAGATTCTTTCCATGATATTTAGCTTAATTATTGTTTTAGAAATCTCAGTTAGAGATATCAAGTTAGAGAACTTGACAAATTCGAACAACAGAAGTTGTCATTATGTGTCTGAGCAGCTCTGATACTGATATTTGCAGGAGAATGCAATGTGATGGGTTTGCACATTTGTGAATAGTCTGTAGCAAAGGAAATCCTTTTGACTATGTGCTGGGATTTGTCAGCCTTCCGTTTTCAATTTGTCTTAGTGAACTAAAGTTGGGAAAAAGCAATATGGACTCTTCTAAATTCTTCACAATACTGTAAGATGGTGCAGAACAAACTCGTCTATCTCTGTCAGCATGAAGGGTGATATATATTGTGACAAGAAAAGGCAGAGACCCTTTTCTATAACATGTTTGTGAGGAACACTGTAAAACAACCTGTAAACTTCTCATAGCTTGAATTCCACCAGATTAAATGTATACTTTGATATGCTGTATGTGGAGCTTGTTCGCTACAAGCTCCGACAAAGGAGAAACAACTGCATGACACAGCATTGTCTCTGGAAGACAGTTTGCTGTTCCAGTAGAAGGGGACGACAAATAAATCAGTGAGGTGATTTGTAAGGGAGCCACTGACCAATTGATTATTTGCTATCATAGATTTTATTCAACTTTTGCTATAGCATCTTGGCAGCCCAGGATCATCTCCTTTGTTTTTTGCCAGGCCTGGCTGACCTGCCCTATGTCTCAGTATGACCAAATTGCCCCTCTGAAACCTCGATTGCTTTAAGGCTTTTGGCTCTCACATTTTACTTTTCCCATGACACTGTCTTTCAGGACACTCAATTTAAGAAGAGTTACTTGTTCAGTGCATCTTTGTCCTATTACTTATGCCAAAGTAAATGTCAGGTGTTGCTGCGACATAGTAGTCACGTACAGGTGATGTAGCTGACAGCCTTAGCAATCTCATACACCTTCCTGCATGTTGGAAGCTTTCTGAAACTAATTTGGTTACCCAGTATTTGGCAAGAGTTGGGATAGTGAGGCTCTAAAGGGGGAAGAATGACAATCTTTTTCTCCATTGGGATGGGCTGATGGATTGTGACGGTCTCAGGCTGGATATCCAGGGCCGTTTCTTCATGGAGAGTTTCAAAGGTGGCCCTCTGTACGGGGAGGTTCTTCATCCATTACTAGTCGTCCCAGTGGTAGCACAATGTAGCGTTGCCAGTGGGTGTTAGTCTTTTAGACCTTAGACCTCCCCTCTCTTAAGAGGTAACGTGTAGCAGTCTTGGACCCTCCGTGTTGCTGGCCTTGGCAGGGAGGTCTGGGCCTCAACAGCAGTTTTCTTTGGTTCGTTGCCAAGTCCCAGAACCAGGTGTGGGATGCGTGTGTTGTGGAGCCTCTGCTGACTAACAGTTTTGTTGGCCCCAACCAAGAAGGCAAGCCTGAGAAAGCACGGGAGGCTGTCCGGTATGGATATAAGTAACAAAACCTCAAAGCGGTGGGAGCTTTGGGAATATGAGCATCCAGAGGCAGTATGCTAAGACACAGTGTGCTCAGTAAGTGCCCACTTGAGAGCATCTGTGGGTCTGAAGTTATCCGCTGTGTGGGGCAGACGAGGGGGCGTGTGGCCTGTATGACATGCTAGAGAGGTGGGGGGGTAACTTCAAAGCTCTGAGAGGTACATTCTGTGCCTGGGTCTCTGCCACCTACCTGGCATCTAGCACAAGGTCACTCAGTTTTGGAAGGTGGTGAGTTTACTGGCCTGACTGCACACCACGCAATGCCAACTTGCCGGAGGGCCTGAGCAAGTGCTTTGGCATGTTCGTTTTACTAGTGGAAACATACTATAGCGTCCAAATTAGTCAGAGCTAAGTACCTGTGGATGTTTCATAAACGCTGACATGCTGACTGGGAAATCATATATGCTACATTGTTGAAACTGTTTAAAACAGCAACATTGTAACTTTTCCCACCTTTCTCTGCAGCATAATCACTGCCCAGAAATTCCTTTGAAGGTAAAGCCATTGTAACATTGTAACAAAACTGAGGAGACATCAGTCCTTTCTCTCAAAAGTTGATCAGAGATTAGATACACATTTTATCAGTCCTTTCTCTGGAGTTTTGCCTCACTTTCTTCCATGCTCTTTTCTCCTATCTGCTTTGAAGAATATTTTCTTATCCATGAAAAATGGCCCAGTTTGAATGGAGCTATCAAAAATAGCTCCAATTTTCTTCGCTCTTCCCTAACCCTGTCTTATGCTACAAACATACATTTTTCTGAACCTCCTAAAGCTGTGGGGAGGTGATTCCCTAGGAAATCAGGAACGGTATCCTTAATCATCCAAGCAAGGAGGGCACTTACATGCTCATCAGCCTCATCTTTGGTAATCACACTAACCGTTGTGCAACTGCTAATGATGGGGAGAGGGACACTTCATTCTTCTTCACAGAGAGATTGATCAGCTGCATATGTTCTGAACATGCCTCGTGAATTGAGCTCTTAAGGTAACAGGCCTGGGACTGGAGGAGCACCTAATCTGGTTTAAGCATGAAATAGGTGCTGAGCTTCTCAGAGCTGTCAGGAGTACATTTCTTCTGAGAATTCCCAGGTGCAGCATTCTAGGCATCAGGTGAACTCTGGTACCAGAAGCTTGGCCAGCTGTGCATTTTCTGTCCCTCCAGATTGAACAGATACCAAATGGTGGTTTTGCTGGGCTACACTTTCAATTAACACACCTAAAATGGCAGTTGGGACTAATCTGCAGTGAGACTTAGGCACTTAAGAGAAATCTGGATTGTTATTTAATACTAGTTTTAACTCTATTAGAATTAATAACTGATCAATGAAATAGCTGAAAGCAAGGCCTTTCATTTTTTCTCAAGCCCTGAAAGAGTGCCAACACATTATACTTCTCTTTGCATGCCTCAAAATTTTAACATTTTCAATATGCCTCTGTGTTAAGTCAATGTAAAATGCTATTTGGTATAAATAATAATATTTTTATGAAGAAGTAGTTCTGAAAAGAAGTCAGATTAAATTTTGCTAAAGTGACATAGCATGGAAAAAATCATCTGATGAGAAGGCCAAGTATCCTTATGATGTAACTTTGTCTTATATATCAGGTCATAATTTTGTTTGAGAATATATGTTGCTTTCCAGCTACTGGCAGCCTCTGCTTTTCAGCTTTATGAGCCTCAAGTGTGTCTGTTAAGAAGAACACTGACTCAAAGCCATTTTCTTTTTGTTGGTTTCCAGATAGAATAGAGTCACTGCATCTTCTTTTTTTGTAGAGAATCCAGAAACTTTTCCTATGAGAATTTGCTTCCTTTTCATTTTGGCTTTTTATTTTCATTCTTTCATGTATTATTATTGTTGTACAGTATGCTGTAAATGATAAATGAACCCAAAACTTTGAATTGATACTGAAATCAAGAGTATTTGGCCATTTCTTACATGAACAAAGCCAATTTGTTCCATATGGTAATGAAAAGTTGGTTTGTAATTTCTGTTTATCTGTTAAAATGAATGTCTTATCAATACTAACACCTACTGCTCATAGTTCTAAGGACTTTTTCCTATAGAATCCATTTAGTCCTGGAAGAGTGTATAGCCAGATAGCCTAACTGAAGAGACTGGCCAGCCCAAGGTCTGTGACCTTAAAAGAAGCATAGTGCACCTTTCACTAACCTGGGTCTCTCCACAATCTGAGGTCCCTTTTGTTTTGTTTTGCCAGAAATGTTAATTACTATGTGGAGGACAAACTGCTGCCTGGGGAATAACATACTTCTTGACTTTGCAGATCATACGTATTCAACTCCATGGTGCTTTTAATTATTGTCTAAGCTCTTGATATGTCAAGGGCTATTTTTTGGTGCTTCTAGTCTTTTGTATTAATAGTATCACATTTGGTATGGGAAATAGGGTGAGTGTCACAGCTTCTGGTGTAAGGGCAAGGAATGGATGTGTCTTACTTAGGACTTGTTGTTCTGTAGCTGTGGAAAAGTGGACTTGATACCTGAGGGCATCCCATCCGTTCCTATATGTGTGTACATTTGTAATCTCTATGGAACTCTAGACAGGATATGTTATTTCTATTTTAAATTCCTACACATATTTGCATGTATCATTCAGGTATTTGTATCTTCAAGAACCCAAGATGGGAATCATGTCCAGGCTGTAAACACCTAAGCTTCTGTGTCTCAGTAGAAGTTTCCACATTCACATGAGGTGCCTTAGAAGCTGATAGAGTAAAGAGAGGGTACAGGGTGGGATTCAGTTGCCTGAATTCAGCCCAACAGTCTTAGGAGGTTGTTCAGCTGATCACCTGTAGGTGTCTCTTTTAAGATAAACTGAATCACTCTATAAGCTGAATTGATTAGATAGGCTGGAGGAAGATTTAGTTTCTTAAGCATATAAATTTAGTGTCCTTTTTGGCGATAGGAGTACATTCCTGGACTTCAGCTGCTGCTCCGCATTTTTCCTGCAAGTCCTGTGACATATCTGCTAGCTCAGTGCAGATGTTTTGGTTTGTCCATGACACTGGAAATCTATCTTAAGGCCACTGGATCCCACCCTAGATGTGGTAAGGGAACACCAAAATGTCATCTTCAAAATCTGAAACTGATTCCAGCCTTTGTCCTCCATTGTTCTGCTAATCACCTCTCTGTTAATCTACTCAGATTTTTGTGTCATGTCCAAAATGGTGGGTACTGCTGTAAAATCCTGTTTTAAGTTCACGATACTACTCAGGCAGTTAAACATACTGATAAAGTTTTAAATAAGAAATTTGAATCAGAGATGGTATAACTGTATGTTCTTCTTTACAAAATGCCTTATGAATAGTATAACAATTTTTCAAGTATAACTGTGCTGTATTTCAGTTACGTGTGAAGTGACTCTTAATTGCAATTTTGGGATCCTTCTGAATTAGTATCACTGGTGTAGTTGTTATTTGCTTTAAATAAGAGTTTTACCACCAATGCAATTTGTCTAGTGGTGTGGGTTATAAATACTGGATGTCCTTTCTCTTGATTTCATAACTTCATCTTTTAAGCAGCTCCAGCATTATTCTGATGTAGATGGCAACTATCCAGTTCTGCAGATGCTATGAACAGGCTTAATTGTAAAACCTCACTCTTCTCAGCAAAGAATATTCTGAATTGCTAGACAAAAAAATCAGGTTTTGAAGTCTGTCCAGCTGTAAGCTGGAGTAGTCTCTGGCATTGCCTTTTGCTATTTCTGTCTGAAACTAATGCCTTCTACAATAATTAAGCTTTATATCATTCCAGACAGCTACCTCTTTCAAATGCAGCATTTACTACATAATATATGAAAAAGTATACAACATTTCATGACCATAAATGAGTGAGGATGCATTGTAAGGAATAAATAGAAATGCCTCAATTTGAGTTTATCCAGGCATTAGGGTTGCCTTCCTGGATTTCGGAGACTTACAAAAAGTGGTCAGAGTATGTGGGGCCTAGGTTAGTGTTTATAAGGAAGAGACACCTTTAGATTCAGGTTTTATTTTAACATTTTGCTGAAGATTTAGTTCAGTACTGATTGACCCATATCAGATAACACTCAAATAATGTCCCAATTCTATATCATTCACAGTCCAAGCAAGATGTTGTAGGAAGACTGCTGACAGGGCAAACAGAAAGACTGAAGAGACACTGCTCATGTGGCTAAGTGAAAAGAAATAGAGGTTTATTCACTAGCTGTGGGACTTTACATACTGTATACCCCTAATCTTCCAATGCTTTCCTGTCCTACTGTGGCAGGTCGACCTTTGCTGGCCATGAGGTGCCCAGCAAGCCTCTCTATCACTCCCTCCTCATCAACAGGACGGGGAGAGAAAATAAAATGAAAAGCTCGTAGGTTGAACTAAGGACAGGAAGATCACTTATCAATTACTGTCACAGGCAAAACAGACTCAATCTGATGAAACTAATTTAATTTATTGCCAATTAAACAGAGTAGGATAATGAGAAATAACAACAAATCTAAAAACACTCTCCCCACACCCCTCCCTTCTCCCCAGGATCAACTCCACTCCTGATTTTCTCCAGCTCCTCCCCCCAAGCGGCGCAGGGGGATGGGCAATGGGGGTTGAGGTCAGCTCATTGCGTGTTGTCTCTGCTGCTCCTTCATCCTTATGCTCTTCCCCTGCTCCAGCGTGAGGTCCCTACCCATGGGATATAGTCCTTCATGACCTTCTCCAGCATGGGTCCTTCTCACGGGCTGCAGTTCTTC
Source organism: Aviceda cuculoides (assembly GCA_035590195.1). Classification (NCBI taxonomy): domain Eukaryota; kingdom Metazoa; phylum Chordata; class Aves; order Accipitriformes; family Accipitridae; genus Aviceda; species Aviceda cuculoides. The sequence continues at coordinate 979,997 of JAVJGG010000027.1, read as the reverse complement.
AAGAACTGCTCCAGCGTGGGTCCCTCCCACGGGCTGCAGTCCTTCAGGCACAGCCTGCTCCAGCGTGGGTCCCCCGTGGAGTCACAGGTCCCACCAGAAAACCTGCTCCAGCCTGGGCTCCTCTCCACAGGCCGCAGCTCCTGCCAGCAGCCTGCACCAGTGTGGGCTCTCCATGGGCTGCAGCTTCCTTCAGGGCACATCCCCCTGCTCCGGCGTGGGCTCCTCCCCGGGCTGCAGGTGGAGATCTGCTCCAGTGTGGTCCTCCCTGGGCTGCAGGAGGACAGCCTGCCTCACCGTGGTCTTCACCACGGGCTGCAGGGGAATCTCTGCACCGGCGCCTGGAGCACGTCCTGCTCCTCCTGCACTGACCTGGGGGTCTGTAGGGTTGCTTCGCATTTTCTCCATCCTCTCTCCCAGCTGCTGCTGTGGAGCATTTTTTACCCTTTCTTAAATAGGTTATCACAGAGGCGCTACCAGCGTCACTGATTGGCTCAGCTTTGGCCAGCTGTGTGTCCATCTTGGAGCTGGCTGGAACTGGCTCTGTCTGATGTCTTCTCACAGAAGCCACCCCTGCAACCCCCCTGGTACCAACACCTTGCCATGTAAACTCAATGCACCTACTTTAGGCATGAATTAGTTCTATCTGCAGCAACTCGCTGGACCCACAACTTGCTACTGAAATAGGAAGGTTTCTCTTAGTAAATATTTGCAAGAAAAAAGTTATTTTTATTAGTTATATGTATGACTGCAACCCTGGAGAATCCTGTGTCTGTCATGGCTGTGCTATGTCACTGGAAGACTAATTTTCTGGTGCTCAATAAATGGGCAACAAATGGCTGCCCAGTCTGAGATCTTACGATTATGTTTGTAGAAGCGCTACAGACTCTCAGCTGGATGGAAGTCAGTGGGAGCTGTCCTTTGAAATGTCACATAATGCTCAATACACTCAGGAGAGAGATTCAATTTCAGTTACCATAAATAACCATGAAAAATTACCCAGAAACATACAGTTTTGCCTTCAAAGCAGTGTTGAATAGCTTACAATGAATAATGCATGAGAGTGAACACAGAGTAAAGAAAACATTAAACTGTTGGTACATTGGTGGTCTGTGTGTGGAGTGAGTGACAAAGGATTTGATAGAAAATGAGTGGTTACATGATCTGGTAATCAGAAATCGTGTTGTAGCCGAGGTCACCTTCACTGCCACACTGACTGTGGGTTTCTCTCCAGATGTCAGCAAACCAGCATCACACCGGCACCAGCTTTCTCTTGTGTAACTAATGCACTTTTTCGCACAGATGTTTTTCCACAGAAGTTTTTTGAAAAGTGTTACTCGTATTGCTTGGTGAATATTACAAGTTTTATTTCCAGATTTCCTCACACTTGAATTAATTTGGCACTCTATTAATTTTATCAGCATTAATTATTACAGTCAGGAAAAATTGCCCCCGTGACTGTATGAGAAAAAGTTGTTTAGCTAACATTAACACTTCTTTCCCTGTTTGGAGTTCCTCGGGCTAATTTTTCCTTCCACCCCTTTTGATCAGTCTCACATGTTGTTCCTCACATAGGTTGTCTGCCTAGTCCTGACATAGTTAGTCCTGTGTAACAAAAGTGTTGCACAGAATGGACCTTTTTTTATTAGCTTAAGGTATTATCTTTTTTACAGCTGAGCAGTACTGAAGTAACTGCACTGAAATACAAGGTAAAAAAAATATGATTACTGCAAGTGATTGATGGCACATAAAATACATAATGAAATCGATATGACCAGTAAGCTTTGCCTCTTTATTTCATTGCTTCAGAGTTGTTCTAACTATCCAAAGAAAAAGCAGCTGAAAATGTACCCAGTAAGAAATAATTGTTTCGTATTTCCAGTTGTTATTTCAGAAAAAAACCCCACTCTTTCCAATCAGTCTCACTTTAAGAAAAAGAGCAGCCTCTAAATGTGGAGGAAGTTAGCCAAGCACTTAAATGGAAAGCTCAAAATTGCATGAAGGAATGGGAGAAGTTTCAGTAAAAAACGGATTATGTCATTCGCTCGTTATATGTCTGATTTGCTACTGATAGATTTTCCTTTCCTGCCCCCCACCCCCTCCCCAAAAAACCAAACTGCAACTATCAATTGGCTTTCATACCAGATAAACTAGATATAATTTTTAAACATAAAATATAAAAAAAAAAAACTTGGAATATAGTCTAGCTAGGGTTTCCAACTGGAATTATCTTGCAAACCCAGCGAGAGGTGGACTAAATGGTTTAGGGATCTTTTTTCACCACTACTTTTTCCTTTGTTCCTTTTTGTTTTAGAATGAAATAGAATAACATTTAAGATTCGTACTATTTTCTTTGTGGTTTTTTTTTCTTTTTTTTCCCCCTTTTACTCCTCTGTAAGTTTTAGAACCTTTTAATTGGAAAAATGGTAAAATGGCAAAAAAGAAAAGGAAGAAAAAGAAAATATGTCCATATGTGGGGGGAAACTTCTGAACTTGACTAACTCATTTGTAGTCAGTGGTGAAAAGAGGAAAAGTCATTTCCAGTCATTAATTTTCATGCTATCTGAATACCTTTTGGTAGAGAGGTTGGCTAAGAGAATGATTTTGCACAATTTCTCATCATATAAAAAGAACAAAAATGGGCATTTTTGATTAGTCAAATGGATGAAAGATGGTCTGTGTAACTGTTAGAAATGGTGGCCTAGGTACAAACTCTGGCTCAGCATGTCCCTAGACGATGATTGTGGGGAACAAAGAAAATATTATTAAAAGAAGATCCTTCTATACTTACATTTTCCTGCTCTTTTCCTTAAATCAGGTGTTAGTGGCCACTGCTGGAATCAAATGAACCTGTTTTTGTAGCTGGAAGGGCAGTTCTTATGTTCTTAGGTTCCCACACTGTCCTCACTTTTAGAGTATTTTATGTGTTAATGCCTGTTTTAACTAACATTACACTTTTCAAAACCATGCAGATTGCCTTATGAATGAAACATTGTTCTTCATTTTAGATTTCCAGTCTGAGAGTAGGAGGTTTCAGAGCCCATTGTTTGACATATCTCTCTGGAGAGATGCGTAGCAGTCGATAAACTCTGTGTCGCTGACTCACATTCATCTGTCTTACATGCTTCCTTCTGAGTCACTGTATGGCTTTCTCACTGACTTTTCATGTTTTAGTGTTTTCATGTTTGAGTGGGAAATTATTTTGGCTGCTGACCATACATTTCTGTATTTCTATGCATTATGTATGATGAAGAAACTTGATGTGAAAAACTGGGAAAAACAGCCACGGGGTGATCACAAGAAAGTCTTTTTTGAATGAAACAAACCATTCATTTAAAAATGAAGGTAAAACTGTAAACTAGTCTTCTTGCCATTGACAAGGCACATGTTGTAGTAGCTGGAAGCAAGTGACCAGAGAATTCAGTCTGCAGGTTGCCATTTGGACAGAGGAGATCCCCAAGCTCACCACGCTGATTTACAGGAACACACTGAGCTGTTAGCTCTGTACTTGCAACTCTCCAACTCCTGTATCTCCCAGACTACCTGCAACAAATCTGCCAACTGAAAGGCTGGATGGCGAACTAGGTGTTGTTGAGATGAAGAACTTTATGTAACAAATATGGATTCTATTCAGAAGAAAATGTTTCTTTTGGTGGTTTTCCTCTGTTTCCACTTTCTTCACAGCTGCACGTCTAAGTCTGCTGGCATAACTCAGCTGAATTAAATGGAGAAAAGAAATCAGTTGATATTAACTTAAAAGGACAGATATTTTTATGTTCATGTGGATGACAGTATACATTTGCACTGCTAGAATAATAATGCAATTAATAATTAATAAATATTAAATAGGTTTAAAACTGGAGCCTAATTTTCTATCAATGGAATTGTGCTTGGTCTCTTGTTGTGAGGGAAATGTTACAGACTTACAGACCAATGCATTGTTCCCTCTTTCTTTCACTTCCAGGCTTTCCACTTCAGTACCTGAGTTCTACTCTCTCTTCTTTTTTCATTCTGGGGAAAGTTTTAGCAAATGAAAGGGCTTTTTATTCTTAGCAAAGCATTTGAAAATAGGGGCTTGTATTAATATATGGTAGCCTATTACTGAGAATCCTCTGTCCTGCAGTCTACCTGCAGGCATTTTTCTGTTTGCAGTGTTTCTGCAGATTATCTATGTAGCTGCTGAACTGCCTGAGTCTATCAGGTCCTAGCACTCTAAGGGCCTTGAATTAATGTTACTACTTTGGCTCTAAGAAGCAAATGAGAAGGTAGGAAAACCGTCTGCATGGAGGTGGTGTATCAATGCTTAGTGTCAGAGACCGAAGGAGTTAATGTCTCAAACACTGTGGTGGGGCAAGTTCTGCTTAATGGTGCACTCTGCGTAACAACGAACCTGAGCGGGAAAGGCTGTGGATGTTGTCTACCTGGGCTTCTGCAAGGCCTTTGACACTGTCTCTCACAGCATACTCCTTGAGAAGCTGGCAGCTCATGGCTTGGACAAGTGTACTCTTTGCTGGGTGAAAAACTGGCTGGATGGACGAGCCCAGAGGGTTGCGGTGAATGGAGTTAAATGTACTTGGTGGTGGGTCACAAGTGGTGTTACCCAGGGCTCAGTATTGGGCGCCGTTCTGTTTAATATCTTTACTAATGATCTGGACGAGGGGATCGAGTGCACCCTCAGCAAGTTTGCAGATGACACCAAGTTGGGAGGCAGAGTGGATCTGCTGGAGGGTAGGAGGGCTCTGCAGAGGGAATTGGTTTAGTGGGCATGGTTGATGGTTGGACTCAATAATCTTGAAGGTCTTTTCCAACCTAAATGATTCTATGATCTCTTTCCTCTCTGTCTTATTTAATCCATTCTTCTCTTATATTACTTGTTTACCCTTCTCTCACAGCATCTCCTTCCTTCCTATGATTGGGGGATTTGTTTGTGTCCCTGCATACACAAGCCCCGGCACTTCCTTAGGCTTTCTGGAGCGCTAGGTCTGATAAGCAGGAGAGAAAGCATCACTTTCAAAATAAGATTAATGCTTTCTCAACCCAATTTCAACCAGCAGGTATTGGCAGGTTCTGGGAGGCCATGGATAAGAAACTGTGTCTGAACTGGGACTGAGCTTAATGTGTCATCAGCATTTGCATTTAGCAACACTTCATGGAGCTGATTAAGGATTTAGGGCATAGAAGCAGCTATCCTGATACAGCATTGACCTACTGCACTCCCGCATGAGAGAACATCATCCCTGTGGGATACCCAAGACCAAGTAAGCAGACATGTTTTCCAGAGCAATACAATATTGATGTCTGCTTCTAATTGTATTACTAGTAGAATGGAATAACTTCAGGTAGGATAGGTAGGAATCGGTAGTTGAAATGAGGGGATAAGAGTAAATTAAAAGGACAATCTTAACTTGATGCATCATGTGTCACCTATATCCAATCTGGGGCTGCATAGACACTTTATCATCTCTCCCGCCCCCCCCCTTTTTTTTTTTTTTTAAGAATTGCAGGATTTCACAGCTACAGGGAAGGATTCTATACTTCATGTCTGCATTCAAATGCATAAATTTGTATTGTGTATAACAGGTTACGCTCTCTGGAAAGAAGCTGGTTTATATATATTTTCTTGTTCAGTTGTGCCATATACTGAATATATATTGGCACCTTCTTTAGCACTGAGAAAGGTGATTCAGTCAGCAAACTTCTTGTGCAGCAAATGGTTCTTTTGCTAATAAATTAGAATTTGATTTACTTTTGGTGATTAAAAGTTTAATGCCTTTTGATCTCATGCATACTTAATGCATATATACTACTTTGCTTTTAATGGACTGGATTACAAAGGCTAATAGCATTCCTAAAGTGTTTTACAATAGCCAATTTGTATCGGTGCAAGAGCATTTTCCTTGTTGTGAGGTTCAGTAGAAATTGACAATAGAGTTAAACAGTAAATAATTAATCTGATATGTTATGAAGAGTGAAATAATTTCATCCTTTTGTCGACAGGTTTGGCTATATACCAACAACTTAAAAAGTAGGGATGAGAGTAAAAATTTATAAACCAGCCAGGCAATAAGATGCCTAGAGGAATACACATTACTCTTGCAGAGCAAAACAGGAGTTGCCCAGATTGATCTTTATGATACCATAAACCATTGTGTTTCTCCCATAAGCTGCTTCTTTCCATTGAATCAAGAAAATCTATGCCTCTGTTTTAATGGAGAAGTTCTGCTCTGGGGTTTTCATTCGATTTGATATCTCTGCAAAATCGGTCTGGCTTTTTCTGTTCTCTGAAGTCTAAGCCTGTCTCTCCGCAGGATATTAAAAATTACTGCTCACTCCTCTAAGTGTGTAACACAGGCTTACTAGTTTGCATAGTTCCATTAATTTTCATAACACCCAGTAGTAAATACTAAGCCTATTTTAACTGGTTGAGAACATATGTAGGGCAAATCCTCCATCTCCATACAACTGTGGAGATATATAGAGGATGAGAATCTAGTTGCATGAATACTGTGGCAACAGTCTTTTGGTGGAGGGATGGAGGGTGAATTTTGTGAAAAAGTAATTTTTTTGTTTTGTTAGTGCTAATGCATGCAGCAGTGTTCACCTGGGCAGGATCTGCCTCTGTGTACATGGAAGGAAGGCTATGCTGCAGCATTACGAGTATTACATTCAGATACTACATCTGTATCTATTAAATGTACAGGCAAACTTGTTTAACCTTAAAAATTCTTGAGTTTTCAACAACAACAACAAAAAGATTACGTTCATGACCATTGCTTGGTTCCATTTTACTTAAGCTTATTAAAATGACAGTAAGTTTTCTAATGTTTTGCAGTTTGGTTCAAAGTGTAAACATGTCCCATACTGGATGTAACTGGCTTCTTTGTTAGAGATTACAGTTAATGTTTTCATAGCCTTTAACACGAGTTCTTGTTTTATATATGGCAGAGAGAAGAAACAAAGCAGTGTCTCTCTATACTGTAGAGGAGAATCTTTGGAGGCACCTTTTAATGTGATGAAAACTTCCTGTGGAAATAAGTCATTCAATCAACAATGACAGTAAATTCTGATGTTTGCTTCAAAGATTTAACCTGTGAGATAGAGTGCTTAATACCATCTTTAAAGATCAGGACCTCATTAGGACAGAGGTTTAATCATATATATAGATATGGAAATAATTTCTATCCCTAGTTTATAGCCTTAATTAAACTCCTCATCCACAATCTGAAAGGTGCTTAAGGACATATCTCCAGAAGTACAGGATTTTCTAAGTCATTCTGTAATTGTTGTCACAGGCTTTTCACACATCTAAATTCCTTGGTGGGGGTGGGGGGAGGGGGGGGGCGGGATATCAGATGAAACCATGTGTATTTCCACAGCAGTTTCACACTCAGATAATTTTTCTTTACTAATTTTTGATAAAACTTCTGCTTTTTTACTGCAAAAGCAGCCACCTTATATTTTCAGAGATAACATTTGACTTTTGTAGGACAAAGTTAATGCCAGTGGTGCATAAATATAGCAGCAGCTGAGAAAGAATAGTTGTCTAAATTCTACTTGCTTTTCTGTCAGACAGAAGATCTTTGAATGATGAGTGTCCAAAGCATTGACAACAGCAGGTACACTCTCAGGAAGAGTTTTTCAGTACTCCGTGTCCATCAGCTACAGTTAGCCCTAAGAGCCATCATCTTCTTTCATTCAGATTTTCATTTAATCTCCAATTGAGAAACTTAACTGAGAAGGAAATAACCCCTTTTTTCCACTTACTGTTCTGTGTAATTTGAATTGAGCAAGAAGACAAAGAACTTTTAAGCATGAAAACACATAATGAGCTGTACAAGAGGCAGTGTACTCAATGCCAACAGTTGGGAAACATATATGTGCTAGCAAAATCAGGGTCCAGGTTAATAGGCATAATCTGCTTTTTATTTTAGGCACACGAATATGTGGTCTTTAATATTTCAGGCATACTTTGCTGATTGTTTTTCATTAGTTCCCTTAGTTTAGTCTCTATCTTGTTATTGCTTTTCATGCATGGGGCTGATGCTTGGGTTTGACCTTTTTTAAAAGTGTATGTAGAAAGAGTATGAAGTGTAGGACAGTAAGTACCTTTTCTTTAAAATAAATAAAGGTGAATGAATGAGATCTTGCACATCTTTCAAGTGAGAGTCCCACAGATTCCCACTGAATTTGACATACAGGTTGATACAGATCAGTGATGTTATTTGGGTAAATCATTTGTCATGAACAGGTTATACTGATGAAAAATTTAGGTTTATTTTTCATGAGAGGAGAATAATATGATTGATACCATAGCTTTTTAATATGGATTTCAAAAAGACATACTTGAGAAGATATAATGAAATAAACTACAGTGAATAAAGTGCTAATAACATACATATTGAAGGACTGTGGTACCATATTTAAAAAAGGTTGTGATTGGTTATTAGAGCTAAATAGAACTTGAGAAACAGGGAAATTCAATTTTTGCATTCACTTATAATTTGTTTTGAATCAGTCGGACTATGTTTCTTCAAACAAATACTTGTTTTTAACAAAATAAGAGTTTTGATTAAGGCAATTGGTCCAAACACAGCAACAGTCACCGTAATTCTCAGTGATTCTTGCTTATTCACATTGTACTGAAGATTTTTGTGAGTGTTTTCTCAAAATTAGAGCCCTGTTTGGGTTTTCTTTGTCAGGTACCCAAAAACTGAAGGAACTGAAATTGTAAGTTTATTTTGAAAGTATAGCTTATATGTTTCTGTACATCCATATATAGTTCTGAATATCTGAAGAATCCTATTGCTGTTAGTTTTTAAAACAAAACAAAACCATGGTTTGTGTGGACATGGCCAAGTACTTCAGCAACTGCTTTCATTGTTAGTACCAACAACTGACAGCAAGTGGTAGAAGTGTGACTGTATTCTTTCCACAGCCAAACTGGTACAAGTAGAATATTCAGTGATGACACTGATGACATTAGCATCATTTACAGCTTCAGTGACCAGTTCAACAGGGATTTTCAAAGTGTTCTCTTCAAGTGAACAAATTATTTTCCTACTATGTCTTTAATGTGTATAACATAGTAATTTACAAAACATCTAAACCATAGATTTGTTGTAAGAATTTTAAGCATTAGCTCTACAAACGGGTTCTGTTGTGTAGCCTTATAAAAAGAGAAGGGAAGGTATACAAATCAGTCTTATAATATCTCAGGGAACTGTTTTAAAATGGTTTTAAGCTGGTATTATGGTACAACAATAAATAAAGCATACTTAGTAAGGAGAATGAAACTTTTCAGATTTGAACCATAATGCAGAAGGAAACAAGAAATGTCCTCACTTGCATGCAGTATACCCCCATCTCTTTTCTCTCTTTAAAAAAAAAAAAAAAAAAAAAAGAAAATCCCAAACTCCAGAATCATCTTTGGGGTTTGGGTTTTTTTTTTCCCCCCAAACGGAGATTTTTTTCTCATAAGCGATACAAGCCCTTTGCATTAAAAGGCAATATGATCCCTGTACTAAAGAAAACTATGAAATCAAACCAAATAGGTCTTACTCCAGGGCAAACACAACTTTTTAGTATGTTGAGTGGTTTTTCAAACAAACAGACATAACCCAGCCTTTACATGATTTTTTTGTTATCAAGGGCAATTATACTTCAGAGAGAATCAACTCAAAGTAGCAAGACAGAACTGCTCTGCAATGTCTCTTTTATGTTACTGCCTTGCTTGAGATTTGATTCTTAGCCCCAGTTCCACTCCACAGCTCCCAGAAAACTGCAAATAAAAAGTACGTGATAAAAGTGAGAACAAGGTGAGATGACAGTAATTTAGCAGTCTTCAAAATGTGCAGAATGATCAGTCTGCATGGATTAGCTAAGCAACAACTAGCTTTATCCTATATACATAAACAATGGTGATGTTGAACAAATTTTACTTGAACAGATGAATTTGTTGTATCTTGCATTGCTGAAATTACTTTCTGTTTTCTGTAGCTCCCATAAATCCACTGTGTACAATTGTCAGATTACTATGCTGAAATCTGCTCAAATCCCCCCACCTAGATGTGAAAGGGGGGTGGTATGATGTGGTGTTTCTGTTTTGTTTCTCTTTTCCTGTTTTACAGCTTAAACCTCAGGAAATATTTCTCTTCACATTGGACTATTAAAATATAAAATGATTCCCAGTTCACATATTGGACTAGATATTCCAATTCAGTTGCTAAGGATACTGTTGAGCCTCAAAAAGATTTACGTGCAAGAGGGAGAAACATGCAAATACTAACTGATTGGGAAATCAGTATTAATGACTTCTAAAATAACACCGACAAAAATTCCTCCATCTGTTTCAGTGATTGAAAGTAGACCCATAAGTATCTTATTGGTAAATATTTTCAGTTTTGGTAGTATCGGTTCACCCTACCCTCTCTCAAGTAACTGGAAGTCTTTTGGGAATATAGAGTCCTGGGCTCAGAACCAGTGTGGCTTGGGAAAAGTATACAGCCCTTAGTTGTGCCTGACCCAGGTGTGGTACAAGGATAAGGAGGATTAAGAGGTGTAAGAGCAGTAACAAGAAAAAGAGAGAATTGAGTTATGATCATGGCAACAAATGGAAAATAAAAAACCTGAGAGTTTTATTCAGAGATTTTTCATTGTCCTTTTTGTTCAGCTTCCTCTTCTGTAAGATCATAACAACAAGTTGTCTTCTATGTCAGAAGACTTTTTTAAGACTTATTTTATTAGTACCGTGAGCCACAGTGCAATAGCAAAGACTGCTTTTAAGATAACAGCACACAGACCTGTACAGAAGACATCCCAGAAATCTGTGTGTTGGCTATCTTTATTTTTGTTAACCCTCAATTTGTGATCCTTATACGTGCCATATTTACAACAGGAGTGTGAAAATGTCTGACAGTCAGATGCTGCTGCCCTGTCAGTCTCAACAGTATCATACTCAGCTGATAACCCATGGGGCCACTTGCCAAGGGAAATGTTGCAAAGCTCATGCAAAGGAGCGAAGTGCTAGTGACACTTATTTTCTTAGAAGAAGCAAAATAACAACGGACATTTGCTCTGTTATGTAATCAGGAAGAAACCTGCTCTTTCACACTAGAAAATTCAAGAGTAACCAGTGATTTCTTTGTGAAAATTTGAGAATGGCTTTGAGGTAGTGGATGTTCAGAGTGGCTGAACAACACAAGGCATGAAATTATAATGGTATGTTTGAGAATTGATGTGACTTTAGAAGCAGTTTTATTTTACATTGTTTAATTAGCTCATATATTGAGGAGGGGGAAGGAAAAAAATCTTGCATTATGCTAATCTAAAACCACCTGAAAATTATCTTCAAATGGAAAGAATTCCTGTTACTATAGATATGCTTGGCCATAATTTGCTGTACTTCATTATGACATATTATTTAGAAATTTAATAATCCATGATCTTATCAATGACCAGTTTAGACTATGGTTCTATCACGTTCTTCTGTTCATGAATAGAACAGGGGCATTTATTTATAGGTATTCCCTTAACTTTTGTATTAAAACAAATAGCTAACTCTTGATAAGTTTTATATATATAGATAACAATATATTCAAAATACAACTAATCAGAAATGTACAGCTTAGGAAGATTTACTGTTGCTTAGAGTGAAAGAGTGTGTAATTAAAATGATGATAAGGTGGTCGTGATTGTAATTATTGAGGTTACAAAGATTAGACTTTAAACCATTTGCATAAAGATGAAGAGACCTTGAATGTGAATATGTTTGGGGCTTTTAAATGTTAAAAAAAGTAGATCCTAGAATGTAATCCTTTCTTCAGTGGGGCTTTTGCAGACTTAACAAAACTCTTAAGCTGATTTTCCATTTCTCTCCATCCAAATCTACTATTATTTTACCTGGGTTTTTTTACCTGTTGTTATCTACAAAAAAATGTTTATCTCTTGTTTACCCGCAACTTACAATTGTCAAGAAATGTGTGGAAATGTGTTTGCTAACCTTGGGATTGACTTAGAAGAGGCCCACATATTTCTGAAGAAATTCCAGTTACCAATTAACATTTTCATTAGAATATTTGAGTCATAGTTAATTTGCATTAGGATTTATTATCTGAGCAAACCT
>JAVJGG010000027.1:928549-965976 GCA_035590195.1 Aviceda cuculoides | reverse complement strand
CCCTGGAGGTATTCAAAAAGCGCATAGACAAGGCACTTCAGGACATGGTTTAGTGGGCATGGTTGATGGTTGGACTCGACCTAAATGATTCTGTGATTCTATGGTTCTATAAGTGGTTCATCTCACTTGGAGTGTTCATCAAAGATAGAACAGATAAACCATGCCATAGAAGTATCTATTTTTTAACCATAATGGTAATATTTCTGTATAAAGGTCTAAAGTTAGGTGAGATGGATCCCATATCTAGCCTCTGTTTCTGATGATCGTTATTTGTTACAAAAAAGGAAAGCTAGAATAAGCTGGTGACACCAAATTCCATAGTGTTTTACATAGGTTGAGAACATGGCCAAATATTGTAATGAATTGGTGATTTCCATATTCAGAAAGGTATTGCGTACCTTCTGCAGCTTTCTTCACTTACATGAATGCAGATGTTTATATTTCTGGAAGCTAAGTGTTAACATTTCTGGTAGGATTGTTTTAAGCTCACTATTTGCCTGCTCTTTGAACAGGAATGAACTTATAGAAAGTTTTTGACCTGGAGATGCATAGTTTCCTGTGTCCCCTGCCTTAGACTGGCTGTGTATGTATAACAGATTTATACATCTGCAGCTGGTGCTTCTCTAGGATTTCTGGACATACGACAGTCAGTAGGTCATTGCTTGGAGCAGTAGGATGGCAGGGTATTGGTGTGTAACACTGAAAGCAAAGACTGAGAAGTAGCCTGAATATTCACAAACAGTCTGTTTCTCCTTTGAGTCATAGTCCCAGAGGTTCTAACATTAGCTATGTTGCTTTAATCCAGTCTGGGGAACTATGCAGCTGTTTCTCATGACTGATTCCTAGTAATTCTCTTATAGTATTTGATTTTTTTGTGCCATAGTGATTCATTATGGAAGAAGCTTAGCAATATTAATTGGCATCCTCATCCCTTTTCTGTGTTTACTAGTATGAAGTCATTGACATATGGGAACATTTATATGATTGTGTCAGCCAAGCTTGACTGAAAGCAACAGACAGATGTCCAGTGAGTTAAATATGCAAATCTTCAGTGTAAATGTAATTGTAAATGATGAAGCAATTAAATTAATGAACAGATGAAAAATGACCATATTAAAAATAACTGGAATCTGATCTCATTCCTTCTGGGAGAGTTTTTGCAAATCACATCATTATCACAAAGACAGCGTGTTTCTGGTTTAGTATAATTCCTGATAATTAGCACATTCTTTGTTATTATCATGCTATGTATGAATGTATTTTGCTGGGCCTAAGTGGAACTTTTTGATAGGTATTTTCTGAACATTTATCATTCAAATTCAATTTATTTGGATATAGCACTAGGCAGATCCCAGTAACAGAAGTTTTGATTCATACTCTCAGTAAATTTAAAATACCAACAATTGACCTAAAGGTGTCTGATCAAACTAATAAAAATAAAATTCTGCCTTTCTTTTGTGCATATATTTTCATCACTGGAAACTGTGTGCATATACACAAGGCTTGATTTTGAACCACTGAAGATTGTAGGGTTTTGCCACTGGCTGGGGCACAGCTGGGTTGATCAGATTTAATATGAAATGCATCTGCTTACAGCAGAAGAGATTAATTTCTGTCTAGCAGACAGCATAGTCTGAGCTATTTTGTTAAACTTTCTCTACAGCCAGTGGAGAGAAGTAGACGGAGGTCATGGTCAGAGGCCCACTTTAACCTAACATATCTCTGGGCTGCTGCTGAAGGAGGTGTCTCCTCATGCCCCATTTGTCCCATTGTTCCTTCTGTGTCTTTTTTAGCAGCGGGTGGAATAAGCAGGATTGGAGTCCAGCATACTACCTGTCTCCATGGAGGGATGCAGGAGCATGGGGAATGTGGAAACATCCCTTTTGGTTGCACTTTGGGACTCTATTGCATAAAACTGCCCATTTAACCGCAGTCAACAGTGCGTGGAATGAACTGTACTGGCTGTAGCAGGAGCCCAGGCAACTAATTTACTTAGTTACCTAGGGAAATAGAGTTAAGTAGGATGAATCCTGGTCTTAGTGTACTAAAGACTTATGGTCAACAAAAATGAAAGTTTTTAAGTATCTACATGGCAGGCTGTGTGATAGTGTAGTGTGATAAGTCTCCTCTGCATTTCATCCTTTACAACTCCTTTATGAAATACGGAATAAGAAAAGATGAAATAAGTTACAGATGAGTATGCTCTTGTAAATATTGATATAATTGCTTATTTTCACAGAAGCATAGAATGGCTGAGGTTGGAAGGGACCTCTGGAAGTTATCTGGTCCAACCCCCTTGCTCAAGCAGGGCCACCTAGAGCTAGTTGGTCAGGACTGTGTCCAGTTGGGTTTTGAATATCTTTGAGGATGGAAGCTTCACAACCTACCTGGGCAAGCTGTGCCAATGCTTGGTCACCCTCACAGTAAAAAACCTGTTTCCTGATGTTCAGATGACACCTCCTGTGTTTCAGTTTGTGCCCATTGTCTCACGTCCTGTCACTGGGCACCACTGAAGAGCCTGGTTCTGTCCTCTTTAAACCTTTGCACTTCACCTTGTTGAACAAAAAAATTATTAAAATGTTTTCAACATTTAGAAAAAAATTCTTTTAAACTGTTGTAACCGCAGCGATATATTCCTTCCTGAGACACAAGGCTTTCTTTACCTTGTCAGGTTTTCTCCTACTGCTCTTGTTTAGTTTGTGTGGGTCTTTTTGTATAGTTTTCTGATGAAAAGGCAATATAACATTGAGCTGAAGAGTGTAGTTACAGTATTTTATGGTTTACACTGGTAGGCATCTCAGCCCCACCCAGCCGCTTACTCACTCCTCCCCAGTGGGACTGGGGAGAGAATCAGAAGGGTAAAAGGGAGAAAACTTGTGGGCTGAGATAAAGACAGTTTAATAGGTAAAGCAAAAGCTGTGCATGCAAGCAAAGCAAAATCAAGCACTCATTGACTACTTCCCATCAGCAGGCAGGAGTTCAGCCATCTCCAGGAAAGCCGGGCTCTGTCACATGTAATGTTGACTTGGGAAGACAGATGTCATCACTCTGAACACCCCCCACCTTCCTTCTTCTTCCCCAGCTTTTATTGCTGAAAACAACATTACGTGGTCTGGGATATCCCTGGGGTCAGTGGGGGTCAGCTATCCCCCCTATGTCCCCCCCAACTCCTTGTGCCCCCCCAGCCTGCTCGCTGGTGGGGTCGGGTGAGAAGCAGAAAAGGCCTTGGCTGTGGGTAAGCACTGCTCAGCAGTAAAAAAACCCGCCCCTGAATTATCAACACTGTTTTCAGCACAAATATAAACCATAGTCCCGTACTAGCTACTGTGGAGAAAATTAACTCTATCCAGCCAAAGCCAGTACAAGTATACTCAGTAGTTTGAAACAATGCACATCACTTCCTCGTATTACTTATAATTCTAACCAGAGCAGAACTTAGATTTCCATCAACTGATTTATGAGTACACTGCATGCTCTAGGAGGATTCTCTGTTACAAAGCTGAGATGTCATTCTAAAAATCTGGGTTCAAAATATCATCTCTAACTACTGTGAGTCTGCAGGAAAACCACCTTCCCCCCATTGCTCGTCAGGCTGTTCTGCTTTGAGCCTCAACTGATGAGGAAAGGAGAAGAAAGTGATATGGCTGATGAGGTTGCCTTCCCTCTCCTTTTACCCCTTCTCTCATGCGAGGACAGCTGAACTTGCTATTTATCAACTGGTGTGGTGGCAAAATTGCAGCGTCATGATTTAAAGAGTAAAGCATCACTAGTTTTCATCTGCCTTAAATACCACAGCCTGTACTGGAGCAGTTCAGAGCGTGATTTGTAAGTGGTTTAGCACATTTTTTTTCCCTCCGCCGCAGGCAAGGTGGACTTCTGAGGTGGAAGTTTCATCAACAACCCTGTTTTGTGATGTCTCCATTCAGGAAACAGAGCATTTCAGTCCTAATTTAGTCTTCAGAGCAAGGGTTTTGACTCAGTGCATCTTAGTGTGTCATCTACTATGAGAGGCCCTTCATGTTGCCTGCCACTTCCAATCACTATGATAATAGAAATCACAACAAGCTAGTTAACATCTGCACATGATTATGAAAAGGCAGTATGTGACTGTGTAGTTGCTAAAGAGATTTCGTTAGCCTATTTGCAGAACAAGCAGAAGTGCAGGTTTTGGGAGTGTCCCTGCTCTGTAAGGCCGACTCACACGTGAGTACTTTCACTGTCAAAATTTGAGCTGGGTTTATGCCCTAATGGCAGGATATCTTCCAAATGCTCAGCTTCCACTTGTGGAGAGAGTGGAATGATGTGGCTTTGGATATGGCCCACTATAGACAATGTCACCCTGGTTTTGGTCATCCCCAGAAGACCCACTGGGAGGTGCTAACCTACTTTTGTGGGAAAAGTGGTGTTAAAGAGACAGAGAATACAGCTGCATATGTGTGTATCCTGCAGTGGGAGCTATATACCAGGTACAGGGACTGATATGGACGTGAGTTTTAATTTATGCGCTTCTTTTTCCAGTTTGCTTTTATCATTTGAGCAAAGGCTGTATAAATGCTGTGATCTGCTTTTTCTGAGCATCTACCAGTATGTGTGTTTGTCCAAAGGATTTATGTTTATTCTCTCAACTGCGAAGAAAATATTAGTTTCATATAAATTTAACAGACATTTGCAGTAAGTAGTTGTTCCCAAATTCTGACTAATTCCAGATTAAATAAGTTGTAACTAAGAAATTATTGTGGCTCATAGATACAATATTTTGATTTTACTATGACAGACAAGTGTGAAGTATACTGCAAAATATTTATCAGTGGAGAATAGTGAGGCTTGATGACTTCCTAGACCTTTCCAAATCAATGTGAGTCATCCTTATTATGTATTTATTTTCTTGCATGATTTCCTTTGCATTCTATGACCTTGACAATAATCCCAGAATATGTCTGCATTCTTAAAATATTTATATGCCTAGGTAAACTGTAGGAAAGAAAAAAAAGGAAACATAATCATCCCCCGTCACTTCAATTACTCTTTTTTTTACAGCTAAAAAACTTTGCTTACTTGTGGTGGTAAGACATCAGTCTCACTGCATGACTAATTCAGGCAACAGAGAAGAGGGTGAGGTGAGGAAGGAAGGTGGGAGTAAACTACTTACATGAGAATTGGTCATTGTTTGTTAGATGTCAGAATTAATCCAGATTCCAGTTCTTACGAACTGACGACCACGTTTTCCAGTAAAACATGAAGCTCTGACTAAGAAGTTTGATTCCCAATTATAAGTTATTGCCTGTCTCCTTTGGTATTACATAGACTACTTTGGGGCCTAGCCAGACAATAGCAGTGAATCCAAAAGCAGTTAACCTTTTACCAAGGCATCTGGACTACTGCTTTGCTTAAGACATTTAAAACACCATTAACAGTCTACTATAAAGCCTTAGAAAATACACAGAGACAATCTGTAATAGTAAAACTTCATGTTCTTCACTTAAAATAAAACTTTGATTTTTTACTAACTCATGTACGTTTTTAACAACATTTTATTGTGTGAGTAAATGAAATAAGGGGAAAAATAGAACATGTTTGGGTGCTGAAATTTGAGTAAGTCTTTAAATGGGTAGCCATATTTCAGCTTCCTTGAAAATGAAGGCATATGTGTAAGTCTCTGTGTAAGAGTTTAGGCATCTTTTCTTGAGGTGAAAGAAAGTCAGAAGAAGAAGGTCTGATGTCCTGTCCCACATTTCAGGCACAGGCATTGATATGAACAGGAGCTTTAATTTATGCACTTCCTTTTCCAGTTTGCTTTCATCGTGTGAATAAAGACTGTATATATGCTGTGTGATCTGCTTTTTCTGACAGTCTACCAGTATGTGCTTCTTTTTGAAGGATTTATGTTTATTCTCTCAACAGAGAAGAAAATATTAGCTTCATATAAATTTAAGAGACATTTGCAGCAAGTAATTTGTCTCCTTTACCTCTACTATATTCTGTGTACTTCTATGTAAAGTTTTAACTTTATTATAAAGGACCTACTTCCCTATTTTTTCACATAGCCATATGCATTGTGTGTGTTCATGTAACAGAAAGAGCTTATATTGCCCTATTCACCCCATATCACTATGACAGCTATTTTCACCTCAGCATACTTTCTCTCATTTACCCATAAAATTCCTTCTGGGTAATTTTTTCCTAGTTTATCTCCTCTGGACCCAGGGAAGTTACAATACATAAATTCTACCAATGGCTAGTTTTCCAACAGAAAATCTCAGAAACCTATTTTAGGCAAGCTTCCAGTTATTTAAGATATCCAGGAGCTGTACATTCTCCACTAAGTCTAACCTGAAAAGCAGAGTCTGTAGCTTCTTAAATTATATCTGGTTCAGAATTAAAGCAAGAATTCATGGAGAAAGTTCTCAGTTTCCACAAGCATAAAGAATTCTTAAAGGGAGAAGCAGGGTAAAAAGCAGACAAGCAATAAAAGTAAAATAAAAATGCTAAAGATATTTGCAAACTTGATGTCTATCTACAGCTATTGGCTTAGAATGATAGTGAGCGGTGCCAGGGACAAATATAAAGCAAGTTCATTGCTTGCATATGAATCTTTAAAGGCCATGTGTTAAGTTAATGTGCTGCTGATAACTTATCACGTTTTCTGTCTAGACATCCAAGCTAACATGAAGGGGAATTTTTTCATGGACTTTTCCCTCTGGGTTTTTTTCTCCCACAAGAATGCTCTTTTTGTGCTTCTGTACTGCTAAAAATAATAATGGAAACTTGCTGTCAAAAAAGACAGACCTACCCCTGCTCCTTACCTTTTCATGGTGTGTTGTGGAGTATGGAGCTTTGGGCATTGGGATGTTGTATTTCAATTTGAAAGTAGTCCTTTCTTCCTTGCTTAGAATATATGATAAACTGTATATATATAGACTGATTCTTGAGGGGCTTAGAATATTTAGGTCTTGTTTTGCATCTGCTGTAGTCCACCTGGATTATAGATGGGCTACCAGAAAAGAAAGACAATTCTCTTGGTCTTACATTGGATTTTTATACTGTTGTGGAACTGTTCACTTAGGTAAGTTTCCGTATCAGAAGGAAGGGTCTTGAATTTGTGATGATTTAGCTACTCCTGCAAGATGTTTTCCTTCAACTTTGTGTAAAAACTCCTTCAAAAGCTCATCTGTTAGTAAGGTTCCCCTGCCGAAAGATTAAAAAGTGGCAAGACTGGGAATTGTCTAAAAACGGCTATGGAAACCTGTCTTAGTTATGTAAGTTCTAGCCATCTGACAACCCTTATAACATACTTTGCTCTTCAGTAGATTTATAGAGTAGAAGGCTAAATGCCATTTACATGTCCATGTAATATTTGTTTATATTTTACCCTATCATCAGTTTGTCTCATGGAATTGATTCCATCTTCTTGTCATTAAAATTAGGATAAATTTTCCTAACAATGAACAGTGTACAGATATCCATGCTAATCTGTCAGGTCTCTTAGCAGCTTTCAGTAGTACTGGTGATGAGGTATCTTGCCTGAAGGAGAAGTAATATCCAGGGCAGTGTACTAAAATAATTAATTCATTGAGGGATGTATCTTCTGACTAGTGAAACAGGCCTCCAACATTTGATCTTGCACTTGTGGTGTTATCTGTTCTCTTTCAACATTTTCAGGCCTGTCAGGGAGCAGTGGTTGCGGTCCTGCTCTGCAAGGGAAAGCGAGCCCAGAGCGAAGGGCAGTGGCTCTCGGACAAGAGCCCTGTCCCATGGTACCCAAACAAGAGGAACAGAGCGTGTCTGGGGGGTGACCAGGGCAGCCAATGGCTCTAATTGCTGGACAAGGTTGTGGTGATGGACTTGGTCTAAAGCCAAGCTGGGAAGGCAGATCAGCAGATGAACGTAGCGCAAGGCCGGGCACAGGCAGCCCCACAGTGCAGCTCAGACAAGGACCGTGGGCCGGGAATGAGGCCAAAAGCAGCTCCCGAGCTGGGGGGAAGCCCCCAACAAGGCTTCTCCTGGCTCTTTGTCACACAGCTCTTTCCCGGCGGCTGCACCCGTGGTTATAGCCGTGCCATGCCAGAGCTGGTCTTGAGCACCCACAGCCAAAGCCGGAGGAGGGAGGAGGTTGCAGAACCTGTTGGCGCACTCAGCAGGTCGAAGCTGAGGAAAAACAAGTCAGGGATGAATGGGAGGCCAAAACCACTGAAAGAATCACAGTGACTGTTTTCATGTGTCTGAAGATTGGTCAGTTTAGTCGGTAGTTTAGAAATAGCCATGGTTTCTTCTGTCATGTTAAGGTAGGTCATGCTATCAACTGTAACAGGTAAAAGTACAGAGAAGAATGAAGATGGAAGATATGAAACTGCACCCATGCAAATGTAGGCGACTAGAACTCTTAGTGTTGAAAAAGATATAACTAAGGGAATTTAACAGCAATCTGACTAGTAGACTGACTGTTAAAGAGAAGGTGAGTAAAGAATGATTATTACCAACTTGTCACAATTGATTTCATTAATGAGTTTTGGTTGTTATTTTTTTTAAAGAGATAGTGGCTCTTAAACTGAAGATAAGATAAACAGAAGGAAGTACCTTTTACATAATGAACAGCTAAATCATTAAACTTTTGTGGCAGCAGAAGCCTAAGTCAGAAGTAGTCAAAAATGGTTCAACTACTTTGTGGAGGATAAATCCACAGATGACAAATAAACTTCATAATCTAGGTGTTACTTTTGGTTCAGGGAGACCCTGAATCATTGACTGTCAGCAGCTGGAAAGATGTGCCAGGGAAAAAATCTCTCTGCATCAGACATATTTTTTACATAGTGTAATAATGTTAAGGTAGTTGAATGGTAAGGTAGTTAATCATGCCTTCATAATATTTTATATTCACTACAGTAATGTAACCTGGCTCGGTATGAGTCTTTTAGCTCTTATGATGTTTTGAAATAATGCAGTTTACTACTGCATGTCTTCCCAGTTACACAGATGCCAACATCAAACTTGTCCTTCAGACAAACTGGCTTCCTATGGTGCTTTTCATCAGTTTCAAGAGCTCATAAAAATACTCGGTGACTCAGGCCAGGGACATCTAAAAGCTGTCCTAAATCTCTAGGCTGTTGATTTTCTTCCTTGGACAATGCAATACTCATGATGTTTTCCTGGCAAAGTCTGAGGATTCAGAAAGAAGTCGTTGGGGAACTAAGGATAATTACAAACCTCAACATCTTTTTTTCTTTCAAACTGGCTTTCTCTAAGATAAATAAATGTGACTATGTATTTTAAAGAATAACTTAGTACAACGTGAAAATAAACAACCCCATCAGAAAATGCAAACATCAAACCAAACAAAACCTGAACTGCAACAGGACAAAGCCTGTCCTGTTTCTGGCTCTTTTCTGCTCCTGGAGAACTGATGAGAAAAATACACAACAGTGCATAGTATTATGCTCCCCTTTCTGTTCAGATGAAAGTAGCTCAGATTGTACTGTAATAATCACATAGGAGAATAAATGTAAAACAGGACAGATGTCACAGTTTATGCCAAAACAAGTCATGTTACACCATGTTCAATCAGTAAAACAGAGTGATAGCTTTTTTTCCTTCCTTCCCTTCTAAGCAAGAATAAGCAGAGAGATTTGGAAGTCCACTGTAGACCCAGAATGCAAATGCAGTAGTTCTTTATGCCATTTAACTTTTATTTATGGTAACTCATGAGCTATCTTTATGTTCTTACAGTGTTGTTCATGAGTACATATCTCAAAATTTTGTATTGTGAAATAAATACAAACCCCATTTTACTCTTCCAATCCTGTTTGTAGAAAGAATGGTCTTAATATTTTCTAGTCAGGTAGTCAAGTAAAATAACTTGACATGATGTCAGATGACTGCTCTGAGGATATAAGTATGTAGTCCACTGCTGGAACATGATAAGAAAAGCATCAATCTGCATCATATCAGCCTCCTCTGAGGATATGTTTTCCTTAGATTTGACTCCTTCTAGCACTAAACACCTAATGTCTCTTGGAGAGAGAACTGGAGCCTGCAGAAGCTCATGAACTAGCCACAGAATTCTTAAGTTCCTTCTACTCTCATAATTTCTAGCCACACTACATGAACCTGTATTAATGCAGCCTGGCTAACAGTTGCACAGTTGTTTGCATTTGCGATGAGAAAAAATACTTACATACATTCAGTATACAGTCAATGTGCTTGGCCCAATAGCATGAAACATTTGATGCTAATTTACAATAATTTTCACAGAGGATAGTCACATTTTTAGAACAGTAAACTGTCAGCTGGAGCTCATTTAATACCTTATCTCCTACTGCTTTGCAGATAGTTTGCAATGGAAAGGGTTTATGCTGGAACACTATGGCAGTATCTCTGTACCGTCTCTTCTTCATTGCCATCTCTCAGATGAAGTCCTGTGATCCTTGCAGTGAATTCTGCCACGTATACTCTTATGATGGAGATCTCACCTTGAAACAGTGAACCAAACTCTAAATTCATTAAAAGTGCTGGAAACAGAAGTGAGTCTACCCCAGGTGTAAGAGGTCTTTTGTCCCTGGTTGAACCTTCTCCAGCTCTCATGCTGCTGTATTGGCAACTCGCAGTCTTCTAACAGCTGGGTGCCATCATAGCGTCTCTCCTGCTCCTCCTACACTAGAAAGAAGAAATAGGTCTGTGGAGTAGATGGAAAATGTTTACTTGTCTCTAGCTTCAGCCTATGCTCACAGCCATAATGTTTAGACCCAGTTTGGGGAAGCAAGTAGGAACATCACATCTCTTCACCACTGGATAGGACTAATGAAATAATGTAGATGATTTGGGACTCCAAATGCTTAGTTATGAATCTGCTGAGGCTGGTGGGCTAGTTTTGAATTGGGTCTAATACCAAAACATTCTTGCCATAAGGTATTTGGATTTAACCTTATGTGGTATATTGATACTTAGGTTACATTCCATTGGTACTGTTTACTCCTTGGCTTTAATTTTCTCATCTTTAAGCAGTCAAAAAAATTTCAAGTTTGTGTGTCAATGAAATGTAATTTTGAAACATTGGTTTTACCTGGAGAATTCTGCTGTTTACTTCTCTGTATGTATTTCAGGTAGAAAACATTTCTAGTAAAATATTGTCATTAATAAGAAAAAGCAAACAGTATGTATTTTGTAAGTTTTTGAACTCTTGTTTTATGTTGAAAAAAGTGGAGACACAGTTAATTAAACTTAAGCAGCGCCCTGCTCTAAATATCTGCAGTGTAAGCTCAGGTTGGGATTCAGTCATTTCAAATTTTCATTAAAAAGTATATGTATTTTGCTAAGGCATTACATACTCACAAGGCATAAATGATCAACAGCAAGGACGGAACTGAAGCTCTCATGCTCTGACAGTATGAAAGAAGAATAGATGCCTGGCTCAGGCAGGAGAAACCTAATGTTAAATGTCTGTAACCTCACTGCACACTTTGTGCCAGACCCCACCATGCTCTGATTACTAACATTTGCTTGATTTGATCTAGTGCAGGTAATTGACAGCTAAGACAGTTTTTGATCTTTTTATGTCAGTGGAGTAGCAGAAAGCACCTGGTGTTGATTTGTGAATGTAGCCCTTATGCACACAAGTCTGAAAAATGATAAGGCTGTCTTGTTGCAGATTTGGATTTTACTCATCATAGCTGCTATGCTTTACACATATCTTACCATATTTAAGCTGGGCATTGATGCTTAGCCATTTTGACTGGAAGTGAGTACATGCGATGCTGGCTGCTTTGCTCTTTGTGTGCGTAGAGCTGAATATAAAGAATTGGTGTGCCTTAACTTTGCTGGCCTACAGAGCCACTGAGAGATCAAAAGATAATTATGGACTTACTGAATGAAAAAAGAAAGTGGATGTGTTGCATATTATGTGCACATTAGTTATGGTAAAGTACGGGAGAAAAATTTTATGGATGAGTTTGAGGTACATTTGTTGGAGGAACCAAAAATAAGTATGGAAGTCAACTCAAGCTAGAGGAGATAAACTACTTCAGACATGCCTTCTGCATTCACTGTCCATTTTGGAAACATTTTAGTCTTTAAAAAAAAAAAAAAGGTGGTGTTTTACGTTCCTCCATTTATATGGCTCTGAGGGACTTGGTTGGGGTTTCTGGTAACATGTCAGAGGCCTCAATATATGCTGCCTGGGCTCCAGCTGCCTTTCCTTAGGTGCATGGGTCATCCATAGCTTCTTGTCATACCTCTCGGCCCTGTGTCTTCAATACTGTAAGTGACTGAAAATGACACTAGGGACCAGTGTTCAGACAACTGAATCAGCTTGGCTTGTTTTTTCCCTGCATCTCAGGAGTCTGACTTGGTAACCTTGACCTTGAGCACATCAGCCATCCACAGAGTCCTGGCCTCTCAGTCACGCGTCTTCAGCTGTCCGGGGCAGGCGCGTGGGTCTCCTCTGTGGCAAAGACAGGGCGCGTGCGAGGATGAGGGGTGTAGGTGGGGGGACACCCACATGGATGGGAAGCTGGGATCGGGACATCCGGGCCCGGGAACTGGGATGTGTACCTGCCTGTGGGGACTCGGCACGGTCTAGACTATGTCTAGACATGATCTAACAAAAGTACTAGGTTTTTGGCTAGGGGAAGCTTGAAATGTGCTCAGGTGGAGCAGGGGGGATGCTGAATCAATAGCCCTCATCCAGCTGCCTCAGGATAAATTAATAATGGAAAATTCTCCAGTATGGTAGTTTTCACAGCTTTGCTGGTGATCTGGCAGTCTTACCACTGCTGGGGGTAGGTCGCTTTGAACTGGATGTGTGGACATGAAATGAACTCTTATTATTTGTCATATAATGTGTAATTGCTGAATTTGGTAAGAAAACTATAGCTCTGACAATTTTGTAGAAAAAAATTGTGGTTTATACGCCTATCAAATAAACACATTCATGCATGTATAAGAACTTTCCTATCCACAAACACATTTTTCAAAAAAAAAACCCCAACCCTATTCCTCCTCATACTTCCCAACCCACCAATGCCAGGTTATATTCAAGTTCCAGACAATACAACTCAATTTCTTTGGAAACAGTGGGCAACCTGTGATCTAAAAGATAAAGGAAAGTGGGAAACCTAACCCAAAAGTTCTGTTGCTGACCCTCAGAAGAGTTTTCCATACTTATCACCTCCCAGCTGAGTGTCCTCATCACTAGCCTCTAATCACAGTGCCCCTTATCTGCTCTCCTTCTGGCCTGACGACCCTTGCATGCCTGACCACACAGCAACGCGCCGCAGCTGGGAGAGATCACCTCTCTTGAGTGACCTCCAATCCTGAAATCCAGGGCTGTCTTGTGGAAGGTGTGGGTTTGAAACTTTTCTGACCAAAGACAGACAGTTCTTTGTCTGAATAGGTAGGCTGGATCCAAAACTGATCTAGGTATCAGTTGCTGTGAATACAGAACAGGGAAGCAGGATCTCCCTCCGGAAGTCTTCTCCTCTGGAAATGTTGCTTCTCTCCCCTGATGTTACAGCATAATTGGGTGTTAATTTTAAGAGGTCTGACTCATTTCCCAGAGGAGACCACTGAACATCAAGTGAACTGAATGTGCAGGATAGGCAATGAAGATATGCATTGTGAATTATACCCAAGATTTATAGGGGGCTTTAAAGAAACTCTTTTCACAAAGCTGTATTTAATGGGGTTCATGCAGGCCAGAGTTAGTAGATTCACACAGTTCTTCCCAGTTTAATCTGGACTAAGAAACACCTCATATTTCAGCTTCAGTTATCTCCTCTCATTTGCAATGGCATGTTAGAACCTGTTTTAAAGCCTGGTACCTAATGCCGAGACACTGATTTAAACTAATTGTAGGGTAATCTATCTTTCCTTTATCTGTTTCCTTTTATTTTATTTGGTTATCATTTTGCACAGGCTGTTTTCAGATCATTGCAGATTTTGCAGGACAGGATTTAATTGGTAGAAATACCCAAGAAAATATTTCCCTAAATAATTTTTGATCACAAAACCATTTTCTTTGTTGTGGTGTTGATAGCATATGTCCATACTTTCTGTATGGTATGTCTAAATATTTTTATGATTTTAATATTTTGTACCAGCCATGGAAACTGTTAGATGACTGTAAAAGTGAGATTTGGTAAATAATTATTAGAAATCTTATACTAACGCTATGATTGAAAAAATAGACAAAAGTGTAGCCAAGTAATTAACTAGTAGAGGTAGTTACTCATCAGTTCTTTGCTTTTATGACTGGATGTTCCTGCGCATTAGATAAGAATAATATTGAAACTGACCATATGTGACTGAAACCATGTTAAGCTTCAAGATCAAAGAACAAGGATGATGAACAAAGACTTGAAGGTCAGCCAAGAGAATTTCAAAAGGGTCGGTGGTCGCAAAAGCAGCCCTTCGACTTAAATGAAGAACCATTGCGCATGATTGGGTGTAGGCAGTACTATGATACTCAGTTACAATAATTTTAATGTATATGTATACTAATCTGATTAATATGTAATTAGTTACTCCATATAACCTGTTTGTGTTGAAGCTGTGGTATGCACACTAGATGGAATTATTCCCCGTGCATCCAGTGCTGCAATAAGGAATGCCTGCTTTCTAAAACTCCAGAACGAGTTTTAGAGAGTTTCTTCGACTGGCTTTTCCGTATCAGTGTCTAAACTTCTCTAGATACATTCTCAGAGAGATCACTTGCTGTCTCACTGCTGCCCTTTGACATCTGTCAGGTATAAACCCTCTAGATAATGTCAGCTATTTAACTGAAGACAACCAAGGTGCGATAATGAGTGATAGACCTGTGTTACTAAATTTATCAATGATTTGTGATTGTAGTTCAATTTTTTAATTAATTGATAGTGAACCTGTTCATCTTTCCAATCCATTCTGGACTGTTGAATATAATGAAGCTGAATATTCAATTTTCCCTTCAAAAAGCATCCTGAACAATACTCCGGGAGTATTGTTACACTTTCACGTGTGTATTTTATCACAGTCAAGGACTCACAGCAGTGTGACAGTTAGAGTGCCATTTGCTCCATCTCTTTTTATTACCACTGCTTTCTGAACCAGATGGTGTTTTGCATCCATGCAGGTTGCAGGGACACCAATGTAAATGCTACTGAATTTGAGTTGCTTTTGGTTTGATCGTGGTGAAGGTGATTTTTTTTTCCTTTTGGTCACTGTTCTTTGAAGAGGTGCTGTGCCCTTTCATGAGGAGGGCTGCAGCGTGTGCCGATCATTTTTAATAGCACACAAAATCATTTGTTTTCCTAGGAGACAGGCAGTTACTAGAAGTCACACACTGTCTTCAGCAGTTTTCATTGCAGCACTCTTTTTACATAGGTACAGGGAAATTGCAGCTTCTCTCAGGGGAATATTTAATTATGCTTTCCCCCTTCCATAAACCTCTGCCAGTCCCAAGAGTGAATTTTCTCTCTGAGACAGACTGTGGTGAGAAATCCCGGGCCACCTGGTCCAGGGAGTGAGGAGAGAAGCTGCAAGCCGCCTCAGCTGTCAGCCCATAATCAGCATTCGTTAAACCTACACGTTATTTACACGCTTGTTTGCGGACTGGACCAGCGTTTATCCAGGAAAGCAGCCCTTTGCCCTTCCCGGCGGGGACTGGGGGGCAGGGGGTGCTGTGGCGGGGCCGATGCAGGGCTAGGACTGTCTGCGGAGGGATGGCTCGCTGCGTGCAGGCTTTCTGCAGCAAAGTGAGGGAAAAGGCTTCTTTTTGCTGGGTTCACAATTACTCACAGGCTTTGCAAATGTCGCACATGAAAAATGTTAGAAAACGCAAGCTCTGAGGTGTCAGCTGAGTCTTGGAAATCACTGAAATGGTTTCTTTCTGTTTTTTTTTTTTTTTTCTTAGGGGGAAGAGAAGGGCTTTTGGCAGACTGCAAACTTTTTCTTTATGAAATCTCACCTGTTCTCATAGCATCTAATCCAAGAACCACAGAAAGCAATTGGAAAATGTCACTATGCTTTTGTTGGGCTTCAGACAGGGTCTTTCACCCTGAGCTGGGAGTATCTAAACACAGCGTCGGTAACTGTGTTCCGTACCGGCAGCATGTGCAGGAGGGGCCACGGGAATGAAATCTAACCCCGGGTCTGGGTCCAGAAACCCCTGTCCTACACACCTTTGGGCAAGGGGTAAAGCAGAGGACCCCTTTGGGGTAGGGGGAGACAGCAGCGCTTTCCTGCTCCAAAGAGGTGCTCTGAGGATGAACAGACGCACACGTCTATCTGTGAGCATCGCTGCTGGTAGTGCTTCGGAGCGCTGAGGCAGAGGGAGGGGGATTCCAGGGATTCCATAACCCCACGGGCACAGGGAGATCAACTGCAGCCCTGATGAAGTAACCCCGTGCCGTCCAGACTTCAAAACCATATTTTCCCTCTCACAGTTTTCCAAATGCAGTTAATTTAAGTGAACTCATATTGTCTACACAGCTAATATTTCTAATTTCACTAGTTGCTTCTTGTAAAGGTTTAGGCTAGTGGCAGCTTTGCAAGACTATCTGTAGTATGGTAAATATAATAACCTGTTTGCTTTGTTAATATGTAACAATTAATTATAAACGTTTTCAAATTCCTCTTATTCCTGATCAACACACCCTTAAATGCACTCTTGCTTAAACAGATTTGGGGTTTTTTTTGTTTGGTTGGTTTCATTTTTAAATGCTGTAATAGTAATGAATGGCAATTTCTGCTCAATAATTATACTCTGAAATTGCTGCTGTGAAAAAAACAAACTAACCAACCCAGCCGAAACACCACAGTGTTTTACCCAGTATCTTATGCATTTGTTTGCTAAGACTGAATGTGTTTCTCTCCCCGACTGCATTCCTTTGCAATGGAAAAGTCAACACAAGGTGGTGCTAAATAGCACACCATTAATACTTTTCCTGTATACAGCCCTGAAGGGAGCTTTTGGAAAAGGCAGTTAAAAGATCTTTTTTCAACTGCCTGCTAAAAGATATTTTTTTTTACTTGTTAATAATTTATTTATTTCAGTCTGTCATGACAGGGAGAGTTTGCCCAGTAAAGCCTGCCCACTATGGCTGTCAAAGATGTCTCCTCCGAGAAGTGTGGGCCCCCAGTCTTTGGATTAATGCAATAACTTCATGTTAGTCTTTCCTTACAAGAAAGTGTAGCCATTATCTACTTATTTGTAAGTAAGTGGATGATGGTATTTTTCACCTCTGTTCCACAGCTCTTTGGGGCTTGTGGGTTGTTTCTGAGAAAATCTGTACAGCATGTGTGCTGGGGGCTTAAATTACAAGGTTCTGTAGTTCTTTTGGACAAACGCTGTTGTGCCCGGAGCAGAGAGAGATGCAGTGTTTGATCAGCTGCTGGCCTCTTTGCTTCACCTGCCACCAGAAGTTCTAGTTAGATATTTTATTTTCTTGGCATCAAAACACCTCTCCTGTGAAAATGCTCCCGAGATGCAAACTAGAAGGGATGGACATCTTTAAAAAACTTTTTTTTTTTTTAAGGGGATGGCAAAACTGGTCTCTCTAAAAAAAACCAAACCGTGTTTACTTTGTAAACACAAAGTAGATCAGCTGGAATCAACTAGCCAGAGTACTGTACTTGATGACTCCGTGTCTTTCAAGGACTCTCACCCCACAGATATTTGGCAACACTTTGACATTGTATCTGCACCTCAGAGACTTTCTCTGTCATCTTCCACCCTTTAAAAGCATATTTTATGGATAGAAAAGGTCTCTAGGAAAGCCTGGAGCATTATTTCCTTTAGCGAAGCAATGGAAGGTTGAAATGGGTCCTATTCCTTTCCCATCATGTAAATCCCAGCCTCAGGGAGTATCTTGGTGACCTAAGGGGAGCAGTTACTATTCTACATAGGCAGCTAAGCTATCTGTCTGTCCACTCTTGTTTTGTGCATGATTTGATGGGCCCTTCTGCTTATCACTGTACTGATATATAGCACCAAGTTCAATGTGGTGTGAAAACTTGTCTTTTGTGGAGTGATCCAAGATGTCTGATTAGGTATGGAGTATCATATTGACTTGACATTAGGATAAGATTGGACATTAGGAAGCATTGCTTTACAGAGAGGGTGGTCAAACACTGGAACAGGCTTCCTGGAGAGGTGGTCGGTGCCCCAAGCCTGTCAGTGTTTAAGAGGCATTTGGACAATGTCCTTAATAACTTGCTTTAACTTTTAGTCAGCTCTGAAGTGGTCAGCCAGTTGGACTAGATGATCATTGTAGATCCCTTCCAATTGAAATACTCCATTCCATTCCATTCCATTCCATATAATGAATAGCCAACTTTCTCTCATAATTCATTTGGACAGGAATTGAACAAATGAGTAAGAGGAGATTGGCTCTATTCTCTTTTATATAGACATATATTAGTTAATATATACATTAATTTATACTAATATACTAGTATTGCCAGAATTGCAGGGTTTGAAATCCAAGCTGAGTATCTCTCTAGTTCTTATAACCTAATTTTTCATCAGTGACACCAGATCTCTGAAACACATTTGTAATTGTAGTAACCCATTTTCTCTTGGAAGCAAAGTGCAAATCAAGACTTGTTTTTTCTGCACTCCGTTGACACTCAGTTTCACTAAGAAACATTTATTTGATTGAGAGTTAATGCTTTATCTATTGACTCTTTATCAGGCTTACTGATGCTGCTGTTGTAAGTTAACATGCTAAATCATGTTTTGGAACTATTTGTAGACTTTTTCATCAGGAGATGAGTCTGGACAACTCATCAGGATTTGAAACATCCAAATTTATGGTGAAGTTCTTACTTTAGGTGATTGTAGTATGAGCCATTGGAACAAAATTTGGCAGGCATCAAGAGATTAAACATGTTTATATAGTGGGAACATTGAATTAGTTTTGGATAAGTACCTGGACTTCAGAATATAGTTCAATAACTGTCTGTCTGCAGTGAACAAGACATTCCTTCTCTGGTTAGGTTATCCCACAAGTTTTTACTGGATAGATAGATCAGCAGTCTGTTCTGATACGGCAATCCCTTTCTTTTTATGTTTTAAGCATCAAGTGCAGAACAGACTTGGAAGCACAAAGTGGCATTTTGAAGGGTGAGCTCTGATACTGCCCATCTGTGTTTTCAGTTTCAGCCAGTAGTCTGAATGGCAGCGCACATAGCCAAGAGTGACTTTTTCACTACCAAAGGAAGTGATTAGAAAATAAAGTGGTTTATTATATTTTTAAAGTGAAGGGCATGAATTCATATACCAATAATCTTCTTTTTTCTTATGGTCCATTCAGTTTTTCAGATGTGGGTCTGGGGATTCTGCAGCTTTGCAAATCCTGGACTGATGAGTTTTTCTTTGTCCTCCATTCCTGAGCTCAGTTTGTCTATTACTCATTTTGACCACTGGCAGTGAATTGCTTTCTTGTTTACCCAAGTCTCAAGTAGGCAAGAAGACCTACTTCCAGTGCATTCAGCCCAAAATAATTAACTTGGTGTAGACAGTAGGTACATTTCTATTCAGGAAGGCAGGAGGGAACACGTGAGGGAGCAGCACAGTTCCTTGGTTAGGGGATGTGTTTCTAGAAGCTTTTTCATAAGGCAGCTTTGTAGAGTTACTGAACTGGCACTGAAAGCAACTGAAAAAAAAAAGAATAATACAAAACCTCACAGCATTAACAGCATTTATAGATAAGGATCCTTCATCTATCAGGAGAGGCTCAACAGAGAGAAAGCAGGCAGCGAGGCAGAAATCAAAGTATTTGCTGATCTCATTGCTCCTGTCAATACTATTGCACTGCTACTTGCTTGTGCCAGTGGGAGAGAGAAATTTGTATTGCTGAATAACACAGCAGGGTAGGAAGCTTCAAAAGTGTTTTGTATAGATTGAGAACACGTTTACTTTGTTCACTAAACTGATTCTTCAGAATAACTAGCGAGAGATTTTGCTTGATGTTGTAACTATTTGCATTTGGCATAGCCCAGTTGTTAGTCTCTTTCCTCTGCTTTATGTCTCCTAATTATAGGTCTGCGTACAAAGGTGTGAGGTTTTGGCATCTACATTGCACCAAGTGATTGGAGTGCTGAAAGAGGAGACATTTTCCTCATTTTGTAATAACACTGCCTTCGATGAATGCTATAAATCACTTGGTCATTATGCTCATTTTCCTTTGGCCTTCTGGTGTTGTCCCTCCTGCAGTCTGGAATGCTGCTATGAAGCACAGTTGGTTTCTGGGAAAGTCTTGTTGGC
Organism: Aviceda cuculoides; assembly: GCA_035590195.1. Classification (NCBI taxonomy): domain Eukaryota; kingdom Metazoa; phylum Chordata; class Aves; order Accipitriformes; family Accipitridae; genus Aviceda; species Aviceda cuculoides. The sequence continues at coordinate 945,743 of JAVJGG010000027.1, read as the reverse complement.
ATTTGCAGCTTGAGCTCCTCTGGAGGATACAGCCTGTGCATGTACAGAGAGGCCTAATGGTTGCCTTGCTAGAAAACTGTCTGTATTCTCTGGAGCTGTAGTAGCTTAAGTTACTAGTGACTGCATCTTTCAGGCTTCCAGTCTCTTATTCCTCTAGGAAATGAAAATTTAGCATTTTGATTTTTTGCTTAATGAAAGCATTCTCTTTCCTATTGCTTGGTCATTCTGCTTTTTCAAAAAAAGGCAGAGAAAAATGTATATTTTGGAAACCAGAGCTCCCAATGATATAGCAACATTGTTCTCCATCCAACAGTGTGATGCTGAGCAATTGAAAAAAAGAAGCTCCCTAAGGTAGTATTGACCTTCAAGCTGTGATACAGTAAGCACAATATTACTAAATATTCAACATAAGTCCAGGCCACAATGTTTGATTCAGATTCCAATTTGAACAACTTCCACTACTAGAGGTGCTTACAGCTGAGTCTTGGGTTCAGTCTGGCGTAGAGAGATGGGTCATTTGTGCTTAAGCTTAGTTTTCCACAACTGCCGGTTTGCAAATGGGCTTTGGTTTGGGCCCATTTCCCTAGCATGGACGTGTCCCTTTGCGTATGATTGTGTATTCTGGCAGACTGCTGCTCTGCAGTGGGCTTTAGTGTCCATCAGGTCTTGGGGAGTCCTCTCCGAGCGGCTGTGCAGCTCGGTTCTGTCCACGCTGGGCAGGGCGGCAGACGCTGCTCTGCTGAGTGCTTCCCTCCGAGATCATAGGGGAGAACGGGGCTGAGCTCTTGCAGACTGGGTTTATGACAACCGGTGTAGCTTTGTGTTGTGGACCCCTCACTGGAGTCTCCGGGGTCAGCTGGCAGACAGAGAAACCTTTGGAAGCACAACATCTTCAGGAGCCACAGGGAATGGCGTGGTGCAGCAATGCGTAACGGTACGTGATGTATGTGCAAGGGGCCTCTGGAAAATACCTGAGAACACCAGAGGTAATAGCAGAAACTCTTTATTTATCTGTGAGCTAAGAAGAATTGCTCATTCAGTTCCGTATCCAGTCCTAGCAGAGCCAGCATCTGAGAAGAATCTATGCAAGGCAGATATCTAAGGGCAAAACCTGCATTTCAGATGGTTGTTCCTCCCCCCGGCTGTTGCATTAGTTTGTGAACTAGGTAAGAATAATATATATATCTTTAAAATTTACCTTTTCAAAAAAAGCCTTGGAGGTTCACATTATCTATATGAATGCCTAATTCTGTCTTTATTGCTGGCCAATTCTTGAATGTATCTCGTAGCAATGACCTACACAGATAAATGGTATGTCACGTAAAAGGCATCTCTGTAAAATGTATTGCTTTTTGGTTTCACTGCTCGTGCCTTTCCTTCTTGTAGAGAAGAGTTCTTTGTATGAGACTTCTTTCAAAACTTACCTCTTAGAAAGAACCCATTTGCATGCAAAGGTCCTGGTTATCCATGCAGTTTGGGAGCACTAACCTTACACAAGAAATGGCACGTGGTCTACAAAAAGGTGCATTATGGATTTCTGTTACAACTACAGGAAGAAAGAAAATACAGGGAGCTGCAACAGGTCCCTTTATTGCATAATCTGTTGACTTGGGAAGATCTTTGATTTTGTTTCCATTCTCTTTGCTTTTGTATTTGCTTACCTGAACAATTTAGGCTAAAAGAAGGTGTTTTTATTTTTAATATAGACAAAGCTGTTACAGGCTTTGAGCCTGTCAGAGTTTTTGAAAATAGTTGGGAAGCTGACACTCCTTTTGAGTAACTATTGGACATTGCTCATGTGCTCAGGTACTCCATGTTGTTGGTCCTGCCTCTGTCCCCCTAGGCTCCATAGTGTGTGTGTGTGTGTACACAACCAGGAAAACTCACAAGAACTGTCACAAAAGAAGTACCAACTCAATAAGAGGATGGCTTCTGTTTCTCTGGTTTCTCATACAAAATGTTTCTCTCATTCTCTGAGGAAGATTGCATTCTTCAAATTCCTCAAGAGTCCCTTGAAACCACCCTTCTTCTGCCTGGTAGGAGCCATCTTCACAGGAGCTGCAGTAGTTAGTTGGCAAAGAGGCTGGTACGCACATAGGAGCCTACTCAAGTTTCCTGAACTCAACAAAAAGTTTCTTCATTGACTGTAGCAGATTCTGGAAGTGATTTGTATAGTCTGATGGGCTTTTCAGAATGGGAGAAAATCCACAAATAAGTTTTTCAGAGCTTGTTAAAATGTTATATTAAGACTAATTTAATCAGTAGCACAGTACTATCAGAAAGTGAAAATTTCCCTGAGGTAAGGACACAAAAGGGGTCATGAATCTAACACAGTAGATTGGAGTAACACAGTGTACTGCCCAGATACAGTTTCTAGTGGATTAAATGCCGTGGAAAATTGGGAAAGTGCCTCTAAAATTTTACGTGCTATTTTTAACTTGTGTAGTTAATTTATTCTAGAATTAATATCTTTAGTGAAACTCTTCTGATTTAGACCAGCTGGAGATGTGGTCTACCATATGCTGCTGGGGAAAAGCAGGAATGCATTTGAGGGAATCTGGCAAAAATTTTCAAGTTATTCTTGTTGCAAGTGTGAGTGAATGTCTGTGTTGAAGAAAGTGAGCAAGCTACCTTCATCCATGGCACATCTGCATTTAGTGCATGATGTTTGCCACGTACAAACCCAAAAACATTGTGAAGGATTTCTGTTGAACCTAAAGGTAATCAGTTTTTTCTCCTTACAGTTCATCTGAAGCATTTGAACTGTATTCTGTCTATATAAGAGCAATTGCCTGAAGGATATGGTTGTGCTGGAACACTGTGAAAGAAGGAAAAAAAAAAGCACACCAATACTGTCAAAACTCAGAAGTCTTCTGTTGCAGTTGAATGGGTGTGAAATTAGTTCACTGAGTTTAAGCTAAAGCCTTGGCGGGGTTTTCTGCTGACAGGGTTAGAAGGACACATTGGAAATATGGTGTGTTCCCACCTCATGCTTCACTAATGGAAACCGTTATGATTTCATATGAAACCATAATGGAAACCATATGATTTCAAATTGTTTTAATACTTGCATTTTGTCTTCGTGAAGCATATCATCTATTATTTCTTCTACCAGTATTACACTACATAGGAGTAATAACACTTGCTCCAATACTATGAAAATACAGACAGGTCACTGTATGTAGCAGGTTATTTCTTTTCCATCCTCCAACAGCCTCCTCCCTCCATGCCTCAGGAGCCCTGCCTCTGCAATTTTCCTTAAGTACACTTCCATCTCTTCCAATGAGCAGCTATTCCAATCACAATATCCTCCCAGATTTGTTCCCTTCCTGGTCTGCTCTTCACTGCTGAATGCCACTACTGTGTCTCAGCTATTCAGCGAGCTACCATGAATAGATGGAGGAGTTGCAAGCAAAGGGATGGTTTTGTGCTATAATCTGTGTATAGGCCTGCAATAGATGTTGACTCAGACAGGGCCAAAGAACATCCACACTGTGCATTACACAAAAAAACTTTTTAGTGGGCCATGACAAGCTTGAGACTGCAGTATAAAAACCCAAGAGTCATAAAAATGTCTTGAATGGGTCACAGGGACACAGCAGTCAAAGGCATTTCCCTTGCAAAAACAGGGAAATAGGTAAAAATGACAGAATTTATAGGCAGTTGAATTTAAGGTGTGAATGAATGAGTTGCCCAAGAATGTGATTTAGGTCAATATCAAAACTTTTAACAGAAACTAAATGGCTTTATTTGTAAATCCTTGTTTCTTTGTTTAACATAATAATACTAATACTCCTGGTAGCAGTGCAAGAATTCTTTAAATAATGTAACTCCACTGTATGGAATGAAATGGAGCTTATTATTTATTCTTCTGGCTGCCTTCTATAGACATCCTTGGCTAAATTCTGTAGAGCTGAAGGCAGTGGATACTGGCATGAGGCCACAGAGCCTTAGTTAATATAGCAAAGCAGAAACGCAAGAGTTATAATAAGTCCTGGAGATCTTGGAGAGAAAGGCAAGTAGCTGAGAGAAAAGCTGCAATAGCCACTATAATAACTTGGTAAGCCAAAAGTGAAATGAATGTGTGGGTTGGCCTGACTAAACAGCGTGAAGGGGAGCTATGTGTGTCTGGTCACACACAGAATTTTGATTATGCCTGTGTAAATGAAGGTATTTTCAGGAAGAGTTAGTGAGTTGAAACTGATTGTGCGAGTCCTCCTGGCACAGCTTGACTGATCAGCCATGAAAATGCCGGGGAAAGACCTCCTATATTTTCCCTAGTCTCACATCTTTTCTTGGTAATTCAAAAGTAATAGAGGGCCCTCATACTTATGGTCTTTCCCTTATATTTTCAGGAATGTCCCTCACTCCTGTTAGACTTTAGCTCTTGTCAAAATCACTACCAGCTCCTTTCTCCCACCGCTGGAAGAAAGACAGTTCCACCACCTTCGTCTCCTGGAATTACTTAAAAACAGGCTGCCTCTGGAAACATCTGGATGTCTCAGCATGCTGTTTATCAAACTTGCATACTATTAGGCAAATACAGAATTATGACTAAGCCAAACCAAAATAAGAGCAAAATAAACATGCACATAGAGGGAAAAAAAGAAACAAATGAAAAAGTATTTCATTGGAAAATCATCATGTTTCCTTGAAAAGTCATTATGAAGTAAGTTTGTTTTTACATACATGCCCTTGTCCTCAATGTAGGTTTGATTTAGGGAAAGGAGAGAGCAAGAATGGACAACATAGACCCTCTTTCACCTCTGCTAGTCTGATGATCTCAGTTTCAGTGATTCAGTAATTCCCGATTTGTACAGACAGCAGATGTAGGCTCTAGGGTTCTCTGGTTTATCAGTTTCCAAGAACTGGCCTTAGCAACCTTTTTTTAAAAGTTCAAAGAGCAATGTTCTGAAACTATCTCTGGGATATATTATACCGTAAAGGAAATAATAATTTCAAGGTCCCTTGAGGTTTGGTGCTCAGTTCTGTTTTACTCTGGATGAACTCTGGTGTAGGCAGGCGAAAAAGGAAAGGGTCACCATTTGGTCCTACTCCTATTTAAAGAAGTGATTTCCAAGGGATGAAGATTTCTTTTCATGCTCTATTGCGAACTAGTTAAAAAATAATCCTCCCCTGTTGTTGGCTCTGCCTATGATTATGGACACATTTACTCATATTACAAATGCTGCTGTCACTGGAAGCGTTCCGCTGTGAACACAGTAAGGACTCGTAGGTGTTTACGTACTTTTAGAGCACTACAGGAGCTCTCCTGCTCCTTGGTTATGACAGCTGGTTCCCACTTTTGCAACGTGTTAGTTTTTTTCAGTGAACAGTACATTGCATTAACTAGGTACACCATGTCAATGGGTTGCTGAGGACCTGCCAAACAGTGTGAGATACATACACTGGTCAGACTTTTTATTCTTTTTATCATGAGTAGTCATTTTTCACTAGTTGCTCTGAACTTCCCTGGAAAGTAGATGAAGATATAGCCATAGATGGATTTTGGCCATTTTTAAGGTGACTTCACTTTTAATTGCCCTTTCCTTTTTACATTGCAGATTTTATTAAATGAAGACATGCTGAATGCACAGATTATAAAATATTTAGTAGCTAAAGGTCTATCCAGTGTTCACCTCTAGTTTTTCTTTTTTTTTTGCTGTCAGCTATATTCACATCCATTATGCTAAAGAATACTCTACTCTCCATAAAACCATGTAAGACTCATAATTAAAGCGTGCTCTCTGCAGCTTCCCTTCGCTGAAATCAAATCTAGAGCTAGATTCAACTTTTCTCTAGCATCCTTCCAGTTAGAGCATAACGAGCACACATCATTGCTGGAGACTTTAGGCAGGGACGTGCATAGCATAGCTCACACCCACTCTCGTCTGCTGGAAGACCTTGCAGTTCTTACTGGGGGAACGCATCCGAGTTGCTTATCAGTGCAAGGAGGGCTGGAGGGAGAACACGAAGAGGAGCATCTGTTTCTCTTCTGTTATGGGCTTAGGCATGGCTAGAGAGCCTCGGAGCTTAGGAGCACTCCCAAAGGTTTAATGTCGATGTATTACAGTCAATGGACCATGCATGCCCCATTCTTTGCTGCTTATGGGAGAAGACAGGCTTGAATAAAAGTGCCCCGTAATAGTCTGGGAAAGGGGGACCAGCTGAAGAGGGGAAAGAATTACCTAGAGAAAAGCGTAAATTTTCTTCTGAGGACTCAGACACTTGTTATCCTAACTACTACGCCATCAAACTGCTAGCTTTAATACTGCCCTAGTAATGTTCAGAATGAAAAATCATTATTTTCCTGGGTCATGGCATCATTTACCAATCACATCCAAAAGCCTGTTAACATTGGCCTCGTCACCTTTATTCAGACACTATCTCTGTCTTTGCTGTTTCCTTGAATCCCAGAAGGTTGAAAGTGCAAACATGGACAAATATCCAAAATAATTACATGAGGAATATGCAATAAGAAATCAATCACTGAACTTGAGAACTAAATACAAGCTAACTAACCAATGCAAAAATACTAGTCAGGACTGGGACCATACGTACTCTAATAAGAAATCAATAATATCTTCTGTTTTCAAAACATTAACAGTAATTAACAGCTGTAGGTATTATCCATAGAAATCCTTGGCAATTTGAGTGGCTGCAAAGATTACCTGTCAGAGGATTATGGCTACATATATACTTAGATGTTGTTTTTATAACCATCTGTTGGAAGATGAAGTGAATGAAGTCTTTTTTTATTTTATTACTGTTTTTTAAAACAGGAATTCCTTAACAGTTCAACGAAGTGGGGTTTCAGGTGAATGTTGCTCAGCACCGTAGTGTGCAGATGGCCAGCTGGAGGCAAAACCTAGGCTATTTTAAGGCACATCATTGCACATTAGCTCTTGCACCTTTGTTACCCTTAAAACATAAATAAATATGCTAAATGAATAAACTTAAAATGCTACAGCAGGTTCTACAAGGTGTTTGTTGGAATGGATATATATGTATGTGGGGGAGATCATCAGCATCATTCTCAGATGAGAAGAGCATAGTCTTGTGAGATGTGGAGCTCAAATATTTTGGGAAAAAACTAACTATGAGATGAATAGCAGCCTTTGTATGAAGTGTCAGGCAGCTCCATCATATAGGTCTGTTGTTGCTACTGCTGTAAGCAACTGATTTTGAACATGACATTACTAAGGGAAGGATGGGCTGATTCACCATGCTTAATGGTTAATTTAGCCTCCAATTTTATCATGATTTTATAATCACAGAACACTGAGGAGAGGTATTTTAACCCTTAGTAAGTCAGCAAAGTGTGCAGCTCTGTGGCACAGGGCATGTCTTGTCTTGGTTCCTTACATGAGCTTTTAACAGCTTTTGCAGTCACATTTATTTTCTTTACAAGCTTTAGGGTCCTGTCGAGTTGTTCCCTTTTCAGTTCAAAGACTCAGGCAGAATGACACTATTCATGTTTCTTTATAAGAATCTCAGGACAACACAAATTTTGTTTTAACTCTGAAGTGTTCTTCATACAGCACTGTATTTTGTTCTGCTTCACTGCATTCAAATAGTCTAGAGTTGTGTTAATTGATTTTTTTTTTTAAATGAGAAACAACCTACGTTTTTCTTAAAAGAATTCTCCTGGCAGTCTTGTACAATATACTGGCTTTAATTTACAATCAGCTGAAAAATAGGATGTATTTTTAATGGTAATTAGATATATTGGTTTCCACTTTGCATTTCTGTACCGTGAGAATGTGTATGTTTTTGTTTGCATTTGTTTCACATCACTCCCGTACCTTACACACCACCTCAGATCCTCATCTGTGCAACACTACTCTCAAGCAATGGTTTCCAATCCATAGAATGTGGGCAATGAGCCCAACGTTACTCATTGTACCTTTATTTCTATAGATTTTTAATTCTTTAACATGACATGAGGTTAAAGTGGCATGTGTCCTCTGAAAGCAGCACAGAGACTCTTAGTCATACATTTATATACTCTTCCCATAGTTTACATATACTTCACTACTCTGGAAGATTGCTTGTATTTTCCAGGGAAACTTTTAAATTCTCATACAGTCTAAAGAAAAGGTATATCTTAAAGGGTATTCTGACAGCACAAAAAGATCTCTGTTTTTTATGGGTACCTCCTCGTACCTTTTTGATTTATTGAACATGGAAAAATTTCCTATCAATAACAATATAAAAATTCAAATATCCAAACATTTATTGCTTCAGTGGAAAACACTGCCTTTTTATATATTTTTTTTAACCTTTATGGTCTATGCTATATGATAGGTTTCATGTATTTATTTCCTACAGTGATCATGGAAGAACACAAACCCTGTGGGCTCTTTTGCTTGGTCATGATTTCTGGAGAAATCAGCTTATTTAACTCTTCTTTTAGTGCTTGCTTTTCCTCTTGTCATTACTTGGGACTACCAGGTTATTCTATGTTGTATTCTGTTAGGAGCTTCTGTATCTTGAAGAGGTGTCAAGCTGTTGCTTAAATATGTTTTCATCCTTAGTACTCCCTCTACACATCAACAAAAGCAAAACATATTTTTAGCAGTTTAGTGATATTATTACACATGGTATTTATTCTAATTTGCTGTTTGCTCCCCCATATAATTCCCATATTACTTTAGTGAGGCAATATGGATACTTTAAGTCCAGAGTTTTACTTCTACACCTTCTCCTGCTTTTGCCCTGCCTTTCTCTGCTCATTTTCCTGTTTCGCTTGCTTCATTGGCTGATATGTATATGCCCAGGTTAAAATAGTGGTGATATTGGTTCTTCCTCCTCAGCTGTGAATTTTTTTGGCAGTAGGAAAGATTTTCTACTCTTTTCTTGTGCTTCTGCTTGTCATCTTCTTTGTCCGTGCTACTGTCATTGTGATGGCATTGGCAAATTCTTGCAAGCAGTGTAATCTGTTGGGATTCTTCCTTCTGTTTTTGTGGAGGCTGGTTTGTGCTATTTGCTACAGCATGTAAAACTCTGTTGTTTTTTCTGGACTCTGATTTTGAACTCTGTGTACTTTTCTGTCTCAAGCCTCTTTCCCTTTAGTGTGCTGGATTATTTGTCAAGTACCCAGTAGTCCAGCATAGAACACCTTCCTTAAGCATTGGGGAAGACTGGGTGTTTCCCTTAGTTTGGCATCTCTAATTTGCTGCCTAGTTCACAGGTGGAGGGTTTCCTTTCCCAATTATTATTTGCACAGCTGGCAAGTGTCCAGGCCGGGCAGTGAGATGTTTGTGCAGAATTCATTTCTATTGAGAGTTTATTTTTTCAGTTTTACCTCCAGAGCCACAGGCCATTTCCAAATCCCACAGAGCCTGGCAGAGGCTGGCTACACTTGGGTCTGCCTCTGACTGTCTCTCTGACCCCACAACACAGGAACGTCCAGTTCCCACACTGGTGCGGGTCAGCTGGCTTTAGCAGGAGCCCATTACAAGTAAAGTTTCCCCAGACACACCGGGGAACCAGTGAACACAACATGTCTGTAGTTGTACTGTTTACAGAGTCTTTCCATTGTCTGACTGAGGCATTTTTGACTGTTTCAGGTGTTTGCTTGCAGCAGGGTATGGGAGGTCTTTCTGCAGCCGGCTCTGATGAAGCTTGACTCTTGCTCCCTCCTGACCTCCCTTTGACTTTTTCAGCTATGATGAATGAGTCAGAGTCCGCAGGTGCTGATCCAGGCACAGGCTTTTCTTGTGTTGCTGCCAGAGAACGTTTTCAAAAGGAGAACCGAACACACCATCCTTTAGGAGTTTCCTTCTTGCTCTCCTTTTCATTCCTTTATTTGTGCTAAAATATGACAGCATAAAAGACTGCCGCATGTCAGAACTTGCCTGGATGCTTGCCAGCGTTCAGGCAGCAGATTATTATAAACTATAGAGAAATAAGCCTCTTTCTTAGAAAGCTAGAAAAAATCAGTCCTGTGTTGTCTGTCACACACCTCAGTGGATTCAGGAGATCAGCACTCTAAACCAGGTGTATCCAGAAGTGAAATCATGATGATATGCTGTTGGCTACACAGTGTGACTAGAAAGTCCTCAGAGCTTTCCCTCAGTTGATGGAAATTAACTGTTACCAAAAACAGAAAAAAAAAAAAAGTTTCTTTAGGTCATGTGCTCACCGTCAAAAGGGGAAGGGGACAGAGACTCCAAAGAAAGCCTTACAGGTTTTGTAATCATCTTCCTGACCCTTCTACTAGAGGCACTTACAAGTTGCTGGGATGGGCAACTATAAAACCAGCAAGGAACTAATGACACTCAAAGATAACAGGTTACCCTACCTTTTTCCCAGCAGGACTTTCTGCTGTTTTGGAGGGCTCTGTATAACCTCCAGTAGTGCTTGAAAGTGTGTCAGAGCCAGTGAAAGTCTTGGGGTTTAGGCTAAAACCCAGATTTTTGAATGACAGGGACTGACCATTCAGTGATTATTTCCTTCCGCACCCGCTGCAGCTTCTGGCACAGTGGTGACGTAGGCAGAAAGAGGCAGCATTTTCTTGAGCTGCCACAACTTAAACCTGTTCAGCTGATCTGTCTGAGCCCTTAGGCTTCTCTCTCTGCTCTGCATTCGCAGTTCAGGAGGTAGTTACATCTGAACTTCAGCGCTGCTGCTCCCTGCTCCTCCTTCCCCATCCCACCCTGTAGGACAGAGGGCCAGAGCCAGGAGTGTTGCTTAAGTCATGTGAGAGCTTTCTATATGTGGATGAGGAGAAATGGCTTAGGGAAAATTCTTCTCACTTAAGGATTGAAGATAAGAGGTTTTCAAGATGTGGCCATGGGAAAAGTTGAGGCAATCCAAGACAATGTGAATTTGGGGATGGTAAGAAAAGCTAGTTAGTAGGATATATTCTGCCTAACTTGTGTTACAAACTTGTGATTACATTTTAGCGCTAAACAAAGCAGTTATCCTAAAATAAGTGCCTCTGTTGAGTATTTATTAATGTAGAGAGGTAGATAATGTTGAAAACCCCCAGAAGGAGATCTCATCCACCTGACACAACTGCCTAACATGAGGTCTCCCTGAAAGCCTGCAAGAACACCTCTCTCTCTCTGTGTGCCCTAAAGGCTCTGTAGGTCTTTGCTCTGTTTGGCTCCTACAAGGCAGGTGAGCCTCAGGTGTCTGCAGCGATACTGATGGGAAGCCCATTGCACGTCAAGGAGTCGGCGAGATACGTAACAGTGAACCCGTGTAGGTGCAGGTCTGAGCTGCGCTAGGCTGCACGTGAGTGTTGCCTTCGGGCCTCTGAAGATGTGCCGAGCATCTCCCTCGGCCCCGGATAAACTCAGCTGGGTGACGGTAACGGAGGAGCCTGCGAGGCAGCTCCCACTCAGTACCGGCACGGCATTGTCTTTATCTGAAAGTGCAGCAACAAGTTTTCCTGCAGACAACTTCTCTGTTTGACGGTAGAAATGCAGAGTACAGGTGTATTCTTGTAAGAAAACCCTGCAACAGCTTGAATGACCCTAATGGGGCAAATCCTCCACAGATGGGGTCTGTATGGCGTGCTGCATGCAGATGAGAGCCTGTTCAAACCTGCACAGCTCAGGGTTCCCAGCATCTAAAGGGCCATGAGATTATCTATACTCTCTTTTTTTATAGTTAGCTCTAATAAAAAACATTTTAAATGGTACTTTACTGAGTCTGAGTGCTTTTCTTGTCCGGATAATAGCAGAAAAGCACCTCCTGGTGCAAAACAGTGTCCCTTAGGAATGAAAAAATGACAAAGGCATCTTGAAATAATGGACTGTGTCTGAGGAATAAATATGAATCCAGTTCTGCCGTAGGCTTCAGGCAGACTCCGGGGACTTTTCAGGAATGTTCAATTCCAGGGTCAAGGATAAAGTTAAAAAGACTTCTATTTCACAAAAGCAAAGTACTTCTCTGTTCTCCATTAGAGAAAAGAATAGCACAGAGCATAGTGCAGCAACTTTAGAATAATATTGCTTTGATAATAAGTCGTAGAGGTGGTGTTAACCCTTTGATTTTCACTGCTTTCTGTCACCATAGTAGTTTTACGATGTGCTACATTATTTTTTTTCTTACAGAGAATGAATACTCTGTTCCTAGTCTGGGGTCCAAGGAAACCTGTCCAGGAGACATTTGTTAATGCACCAAGAACACACTGAACTGTTTCAGGTTTTTTCCAGATTGACTTTTATTAAATGATAAGCACATTTTCACCTTCCCTTTTATAGCAAACATTTTGTTCCGATTCAGACAGAGCACTACAACACTGAGTCCTTAATCTTTTTTAATCAGCAATGTTAAAAATGTTTAATCCGTGGAGTCACTTGTGCTATAAAGTCCAGACAAGGTGGATCATCTCCTCCTCAGGAAAAAACAGTCTGAGAATTGTTTGCCTGGCTCTTTTCCTCGCCTTCTTAGTTGCATGACAACATAGTTTTAAGCCACAGGTTCTCTCTCTCCCACTAGCATCCTCTGCTCACAAAAGGCAATCAGCAATGTGCTGGTAATCCTGACTTCCAGAGCATCTGTACTTAAATTGCAAAATTACCAGGAGGGTTAGGGGAGGAAATTCAGCAGCTTGTTTCCACAGCTGTGATTCAAAACCTCACAGACATTCATAGGGAATGAAGCTGCCACAGACCAACTCTCTTTTCATATCCCATCTGCTTTCTGTCACCTCATTGGTTTTATTGTTTTTGCAGTCAGAGATCAGCTGTATTCCTCTCCTGTTTGTACACCCATGGAGGGAAAGGCTTGGTGAATTTTCCAAACAGTATGAGATTTTGTCTTATGTGAGGCAATGAAGGTGTGTAACTCCTTTGAAAGTCTCACTTAGTTCTATTCTGCTCATTTTATTTCTCCTATTTTCTTTTTGTCAGGCTTATTCCTCTGTGGGCAGCTTCTGAATATTTTTCTTTATAAATCTGATCACATGGAATAGGTGTTTCTTTCTTTTATTTAAAGTATCATCAACTGGAATATTGCTGCTTTATACTGCTGTGTTATGCTGTATTTAAACAAACTTGGGAAAGGGACCTGAGCAAATGTGCTCTTCTCTGTAAATAGTACTTAGGGATATGTTTATCTTAAGCGCACGATTAATCCTGATGAAGTTGAGCACGTGCATAAGTGCTTTATTAGATCAAGGCCCTTATAGCAATAGTGCAATTCCTTTGATATTAGGGCAAAAGAATGTTAACAAAAAATTGTGCTGAATTCTTATATCTACCATTCTCTAAAGATGGGAATAAATGTCTCATCTCTGGCAAAGTATTTCCAAAGAAATTTTAAGTAAATTAATATTTTTGGAAGCTGGATGTCAGGTTTATAGTATTGGTGACAAGTGGGAGTGAAGCCTTTAATAGTTCTTCCAGATTTGTCATGCTATGAGAAATCTCCGCTTTCACAGAATAAGAAAGATTTCCTTAGAAATTACAGTTGCTCAGATGATGTTTTCCTTCGACCTATTATAATTAGCCCTGTGGAAATAGCATATTGTGTCTGTTAACTTGGAAAGTTTTATGACAGAGAACACTCAGCAGAGGACGTCTGCTTACTGCTGCTTGTTTAGTGTTAGTGTGTATAAAACCAGAAATAAAGAGAATGCATTTGCCATGCAAGGTGAAGTAAAGGCAGCAGTTGCAAGTAAATGAATTTTAGTATTTAGGAATGTCCGCCACAGCAAGGCGGATCAATTACGAGATATCTCTTACCTATGTTGAGGCATGCGAGCCCACTTGTTCTTAACCTCTGCTCTGCATTTTTCCCCATAGCATCTTACAAGATGGCTGGCAATCACAAATAGGGATTTCGGGCAATGCTGTTTATGCCTTCTTGTTTTCAGGTATGAAATGTAGAAAGCAGGTGATGTCCCAGCTTGCTGTGGGAAAGCGGCAGGGGACTGGAGGTGTGTGGGGCAGGGTTATCCTCCTGACCAAGCCCAGCAGATATTTCGAGGTCAAGTTGTGCAACCACAGGGAGCTGCAGGAAAGGTTTGCGGTGCCAGGGGTCAGTCAGGAAAGACCTGTCAATTGTTTGTCACACACGCCCCGACTGAGGGGAGATTGAGTTTCTATTGAAAAAGATCACTGTCATATTTTAGGGAGTGACGACTACCCAGAACTGGATCCCTGTGCAAGACTTTCACTTTCAGGGTGCGAATGGGAAGACAATGGACAGGTTAATCAAAATGAGATGTTGCAATTTTTACTTTTTTTTTAATGCTACAGATGAGCTGGCTGAAGAAAACAATATTGTTCTGTGTGATCACTAAGGGGCTTGGTCTATATGAAAAGGATGAATGAGCAAAGGCAGGTCTGTAAAGTGCCTGCTTTCAAACGAGCAAAGCTTGGTTTTCTAAGGAGCCACTTAGGGGAGTCAACTACATCAAGATGTCAGGGATTTGCATGTGAAGAATTCCTAGTGTTACTTTATTTATGCTGAAAATAGCATAAGTCTTTACCTCAAGCAAGAGGAAAAAGCTTCTTGGAAGAAGTTGCAGCCTTCATGGATAAGTAAATTGTCTCTAGAAAGTTATTAGGAGAGATGCTACAAAAAACAGGAAAATTGATGATTCAGCAAGGAAAGCTGCATCTCTAGATCAATATTTTTTACAGAAAAAAGAGTTGCAGTGAAACTTTTTACTGAAGTTAGAATAGAAATAATCTATGTGTGGTCCCAAAAGTACACGAGTATTTTGCTTCAGATTGCCTGTGCTGGGTGAGGTGAATTGCTCTGTACTCTGTTGACTACAGATTCATCAGCCCACGCAAGGGCTTTTCAGGATGCTCCAGGGTATGGAGGACATCTGCAAGGGACTGGCAGATATGACTCGTGTCGCTCTGCAGAAGGAGCTGGAAGCCAATGGGAGACTCTGTGACTCCTCAGGTGGCCTCAGACCCCCAGATGTGGGCAGAGCCCCAGCTGTGCTCTGGCCCTAGCAGAAGTGGAGGTGACTTGCTCACATAGACACCCACTCTTTGGTGTTTTAATGCCACCCTGGAAATTGTCAAGAGAGGGTCCTTGCAGAGGCAGGTGAGCTGTCACAGTGATCAGGTATTGAAGAACTCAGTTTTGAAGCTGGTCAGGCTCAAGGGACAGACTCCAGCAGATGGATTCTGTAGGATTGCTTTGTGGGTAACTTTACCTAGAGAAGGGCAAGCGGCAGATTATGTCGCAACCCTAGTTATGAACCTGTAAACACAGAGGCAGTGAGAAGGATGTGCTAGCTAAACAAAACATCTGAGCAAAGCTCCCATGTGCCAATTTGTTGCTTTTGAAGAACCACCTTTTAAGACTCCAGTACTCCAGCACAAATCCATACAGAGATTTGCTGCCGTTGTGTGCATGCAGGAAATAGAGGATAACCTGACTGCAGGTTCCACCCTTCGAGAATGTGCCCAACTTTTCAGGCTGCAGAGCCGCCTCCTTCCGCAGGCAAGACGATGCCACCAGCCCTCCCGTAAGTCTGCACCTACACTGCGTGGATGCTGCAGCTCACCTGCGCTTGCCCTCTAGGTCGACTGCTGCCAGATGCCCTGCAGACACAGTATGTGCGTGGTATGGCCGGGGTCCTGGCATCCCCCTGCCTGCCCTGTGTGAGGATCCCTGGGGAGAGGCCACCTGGAGACTGGGGCTCCCCCAAAACTGTGTGGGGAGCAGGCTGTGGGGTGGGTGAGCGGTCCTGCTGCTGGCACATTGCTCTTTGATGCTGACTGAGGTTTTCTGCACCCCTATCCCATCCCGTGGCCTCTGCCGTCTTCATGGGACCAGAGGATTTTGGGAAGCAGCAATGGGTGCCCGCCATTGCAAAAGCAACTGATGTGGCTCACAGCTTGTTCTCTGCGGTATTATCTCCATTAGGTCCTAGCAGTGTTTTGTGGACATTTCCACTCTTTCAGTGCTGGTTTCAGCATCACCATATTCTCTTGTGCAATGTGAAGATGCCTACAGAGACCTGCAAAGGGAGTACAGACACCACAGGTCTGTCTAGTGGAGTTGTGGGGCAGCAAGGGAACCGAGGTGACTCTGCACTGCTACCTGCCTGGGTAGTACCATAGGCTGATCCATTAAAGGGAAAAGGACGTCTACATTAAAATATAATGGCAAACAAATTCTTACAAATGATTCCTACGCTGGGATGTAGTCTCTGGTACAGTGAGTGATTTAATTTTGCAATGTTCCATTTCTCTGTGCCTAACATACATAACACTTGGCACTCATTGCTCAGCTACTCCACGTTAGAAAATACCATCCATGTCTCTTTCCTCACTAGTCTCTTTGTGTTCTGCCTGCAGACTAGAGTTATCATCCAGCAGGTGTTTCTTGATGGCCAGATACAGAGACTCCAAAAATCAATTAATATTTGGGTCAGATTCTGATCTCTGTTCTGCTGATGTGAACTTGGAATAACTACCTGGGTTTCAGTGATAGATCCAGACTTGCACTTTCAGTGACAGAAAGTTTCTTGGGCTGGATTTCCTTCTGGCTGAGACAGATGGGCGTGCCTTCCTTGGACACGAGGAGCTATGGAGTTTGGACTAGACCAAGGGATGGCCATATGAAATTATGACTTTACTGAAATTACACTGCTTTTACACTAGTGTGTCCAAAAAACTGAAGCGGTGTGTTTGTTTTTATTATTCTTTGCTTTGAAAGTCACAGCTCTGGAGATCTCCATCATGGTTGCAGCCACTGAGCAGCTTTTAATTCGCTGTCTGAAGTGTGGCTGGCTGAGTAGCTAAGGAAAGATGGAGCTCCAGATGGGATGCAAGATCCACTCGAGAAACGGAACCTGTTCTGAGATCTGTACTACTTCAAGCAATGTCAGATATCCCTGGGCATTGTGCTGCTGTCCCAGACTACAGTAAAAGAGGTTGTGGGATTGTTTTGTTGTTTTTTTTTTCCCTTGTCAACTTCTGTTCTTATAAACAAGCAGTGGTTTCCCAGTGTACATCATTGCATATCAAGAAAAAAAACCACTCTGTACTTCTCATTGCTCAAGGTATTCCTGTTATCTTTACAGATACAAAAGGGAATGTGCTGTACATACTTCTCTATCTGTAAGATATGTTAGCACAAGATAAGAGAGCCATGCATTTGGAGGGCTTTTTTCTGACACTGTTTGACTTTAGGCAAGTCAATTAGAGCTTGATTTTCAAATAGTAACTTAATGCTTCTTGTGGTTACTAAGATCAACAGGTAC
>JAVJGG010000027.1:917919-928449 GCA_035590195.1 Aviceda cuculoides | reverse complement strand
CATGATCACTATGCCAAAGACTGCTTCCAACCATCACATCACCCACAAGTCCTTCTCTGTTCATAAACAACAGGCCCAGTGAGATGCCTTCCATAGCTGGCTCACTCACCAGCTGTGTCAGGAAGTTATCTTCCACACACTCCAGGAACTTCCGAGACTGTTTCCTCTCCACTGTATTGTATTTCCAGCAGACATCTGGTCAGTTGAAGTCCCCCACAAGAACAAGGGCTAGCAGTTGTGAGACTTCTCCCAGCTGCTTATAGAGCATTTCATCACCTCTTCATGCTGGTTAGGTGGTCTATAACAGACTCCCATGATGATGTCTGCCTTGTTGGCCTTCCCCCTGATTCTTACTCATAAACACTGAACCATCACTAAGCTCTAGATAGCCAAAACACTCCTTAACATACAGGGCTACCCCACCACCTCTCCTTCCTTGCCTAGCCCTTCTGAAGAGTTCATAGCCATCCATTGCAGCACTCCCGTTGTGTGAGACATCCCACCATGTTTCTGTGATTGCAACTATATCATAGTTTTGCTGCTGCATAGTGGCTTCCAGCTCCTCCTGTTTGTTGCCCATGCTGCACGCCTTGGTGTAGATGCACTTCAGACAGCCTATTGATCCCACCACCTTTCTGGGGGGGAGAAGCCCTTATTCCTACATGACCATTCTCAGGTGCTTCCATGGTTTCTAACACATCAATAACACTTGCATCTTTGCTGTCGCATGGCTCTCCATCACCTACCTCCACTGAGATGGCAGACCGAAGGACCTCTCTAGCACACCGTCCCTCGAACTTTGGTGTGCCACCCCCAGGCTTATCTCTAGTGAGCTTTCCCCCTTCAAATCTAGTTTAAAGCTCTTTCAGTGAGCTCCTTATTCCCTGCTCCCTGCCAGGATGACTTCTCTCTCTTCTGGATTCTCCTGAGGACATAAACTCCTAACCTTGGTCCTCCGCTTGCCCTCAAGTATTTAAAGTCACTTAAAGTAGTTAGATAACACTACTCCCACAGCCTCCATCCTGTCTTTACTTCTGAATAATCCAGGGGTTATGGAGAGTTAGCACTTGGAAGGAACACTTTAAGGAAAAAAATTGTAAATCTTCTGCATAAAGACAGAAAAGATTCCTGTAATCAGAGCCTATTAGTAGAGTTCAAAGCCGTCAAAGCTTGTAGAAATTACACCATTGCAAAAGCATTGCAAGAATGGAGGGTAAACAGGGATACTACAGAATTTTCTAATAATCACAGTCCTTACAGAAACTGGCAAGGAAAGCTTCAGAAGCTTATGCTGAGTCTTGCAAAACGCAGGGGGAAGATATAATGCTACGAATAGTTAAGGTCATAGTATTATAGTCTGAGCACACAACCACTGCTGGCAGTTACGCTGTAAAAGGGTGCCAGTATGAGTCCCGATGCCTCTGTGACGAACGATTTGGAGCCCTCCCAGCCGTGAGTCATTGTGCTAGGAACTGCGCAAACAGGGCTGACCCAGCCTGCGGTGGTGAGCGGGTCCTGGAGGGAGGGGGCCACCACTCGGTCCTGCGCGCGAGCAGGCACCGCCGGTGGTGCCGAGGGGCCGCCTTAGCCTGCCGGGCACGAGCCCTCGCTGCTGTGAGTAAAAGACAGCAGTCACACCAGAGCACCCATGGTGCCTGCCTGGATCTGTCCCTGCAAAATACTGCATTTGCCTTTTCGTCACACCCTAGTGAACTTCACATGTGCAAAGTTCAGGTCTTAAGAATTCTGTTGGCTAAAGTTTGCACGGTCATATTGTGATTGTTACAATGGAAGAAGTATTTATCTCATTCTCCGCTTTTTCCAGATGACTTGCCTATCAAACAAGACAATGCAAAGGTTATGGGGGTGCTATGGTATGTGTTATTACTACATTTTCCAGTTTTCTGTGTGATACCCTACTTTTTTGTTCTGGGAGTAACCAGAGCTCATTTTCTTCATGGTTTTGAGAAAAAAATATTAGCCATAGTTAAATCACTAAGTGTGAAGTCATTTGGCTTCATACATGGTATGAAGATAGCTGTATATTCCAACTCCCTTGCTAGATATTTATGCATATCTCTTCTCAATGACGTATTATGTAGGAGCTGCATTAGTGTTTCCCCTCAGCTCAGTGTATCCCTGAGTACTTAGTGCTGTATCCCTGAGTACTCAGGCCTGTCATCCTTGACCAACACCTTTCTTTGCTGCTGTCTAGGGCACTTTTCAGTTTATAAAACATGTCAGCAGCCATTTCCAGCCAGTTTTCTTTAGCACACAAATTGTTTGGTCAAAATAAATGCCATTTTTCCTTGGGCAGAATGCCCCTGAGAAAGGCAGGGTCTCACATCTAGGAGCTTGTGCTGTGCTTGCTCCCTTTCCAAGCATCCTGTCAGGCTCAGCTTAGCTCCTTTTCTCTCTTAAAGTGCAGAATTTAGTCCTGTTACAAAGAGGAATTAATTTCTGATCCTTCTCCCTGGCTATCCAGAAGACCTTTCCGCCTTCAAGCCGAGCTTGTGTGCCAGAGTTTCACATCCCCAAACCTCTCCCTTCTGCTGGTGTGCCAAGGAGACAGAGCTATTCTGCTCTGTGTCACTGTGTCGTGCTTTGCTTTCAGCATCACTCTCTTCCCCTTGTTCCACTGTCTGGAAGATTAATTAGCTCTCTGCAGTGCAAGGCTTATAGGCTGTCTTCCACTCCTTTCTGATGGCATGGTGGAGGCCCTACTACGTGATAGACCTGTTCTAAAATGTCCACAGAAAAGAAACATTGATGCCCTGTTACCATGATCATTTGTCGAAATATATCAGCTGAATAATTTCATGTATTTTTCGAGTAAGTCCTGGAAGGTCGCCTGTCTTATAAGTACTTGTATATAAAGCATCACATTATTAAAACAAGCAAAACAAGTTTAGCATCAGAGGCCAATGGAGATACATTGACTCTAATACTTCTTTATATGTTCAAAGGATTGGTGCAGTTATTCCTGCTGTCAACATTATATCGTGCTGAATTTCAACAGAAATTGAAATGACCTTTAATGTCGCAGATTAGCTAGGAAGGGATTGGATTGAATTGGATTGGATTGGATTGGAAAGGACAATGTGTTTTAAAGGGTAAGGAATCATCAGACGGAGTGCAATGTCCTGCTGCAGAGTAAGTGGAAGCTTGCATGGCCTTGTCACATGACAATTCCAGTCGCCACCTTCTTTTCTGGGTTGTAACAAGAGGCTCATTTCAAGGGGTGAAATCTTGTTCCTGCTGTAGTTGAAGCCAAAATGCTCATTGTCTTCCGTGGAGGTAGTTCTTCCCTTCACGGACTCGCATGGACATTGCAGGCCATGTCCAGCTTCTGCTTTTTCAGAAATGAATGTTTCAGTAGTTTTTGTAAATCATTAAGTACTTTCCAAATTCACACCCTATTACCTGCAACTCCAGCTGCCATAGGACATCTGAAAACATACGAGCCAAAATCATTAGTGTTTTAAAAAATCTTGACATAATTCTTTTTGGCATGTTCTCCTTTTGGCATATTCCATATAGAGAACAAGAATGCACACAGCTTTCCCTCATTACCACAAGTTATAAGACCCTCGTTTATTGCTTTACATAGTCCCCTGTGGATAAGCATTTTTTTGTTTATTCTAGTAGTCAGCATAAAGTGTACAGTTCCCCCCCGCCCCTTCCTCTGGCAATAAACAACCACAATTTCAACACTGTTTTTTTTCACTTATTTATGAAACTTCAGTTTGGTTTTGGAAATACTTGTCCTACAAGTCATATAGTAATTGATCGCCCCATTCCACAATCTTTTCAGAAGTGGTGTTTGCAGAAAATGAGCAAAGCTCATCTGGTGAGCATCCACGTAAGGATGTGAGGCACACTGCTGGCCCAGATGAAAAACCTCTGGGATCGAATTGCCTCTTCTATTGTTTACACCCTGGTGTGAGCTGAGCAACACCAGCCTTCTCCAGTGGGCTCTTATCTCTCAGATAAGTGAGAGAGACGAGAAAACATGTCAGGTGGCTCAGCTCACAGGTTTTAAAAATGAAATAAACCTTTTTTTAAAGACTGAGGATAAGAAGTGGAAAGAAGGTGAAAGAGGGAAAGAACTCATTTGTTTCTGGCACTGGAAAACACAGACTGGTGTTTCTTAGCTATATTTGTTCAGCCAATTTATTTAGGTACCTTCTCACGTGTAGCACAAAACCATTGGCCAGATATAGCAATAAATGGACTCCATTAAAGAGAAATGAAACATGAAGTTATTTTGGCTCTGTAATTATGCAGGTCAGAAATGAAAAATTAGCTAAGATTGTTGAATGGAAACTTTCTATATGTTTTTGATTACCTTGCGTTGACAGCTCTTCAGATTATCCTGCTTCCCATGCCAATTTGCAATGAATTTGCAGAAAGAATTTATGAGGTCCTGTCTCATCTCTAGGCTGGGGTTTCATACATTTTCATTAGGCACACTGCATTTTGACAGGAACATTGTCTCTTGGAGAAACTCACTTCCGTTTCCGAACCTAATGCCTCTGATGACAGGTATAGCTCACACAATTTTTAGATACAGTTATAAATCAACATTATATTGCTCATTGTTTCACTTTAAGGTAAAAAGCTGTTAATTTTTTTCTCTTCCCTTCACCTATTCTTTTTTGTCCTTTTGTCTCCTGACACATGTTTCTGTATTAGCTGATTCTCCCTGTGACCATCTTCCCCCTTGCCCATGCAGATTTTCCCTTGGGTCTCCTCACTTGGCTGTGTTGTGATTCCTTCCCCTACCATGCTGTCCAGAGACTCACATGTGTTTTACTTCTAGGCATTGCTGTTATGCTGGTGGCTTTCTTCCTTTTCTAAGCTGCAAAACCTAACTAGCACCCTCCTTTTGGGGGGCAGGTCACATGTCTTCTCGTAGAAATAAATGAAAAAATCACCAAGAAATCATGAGTTTGGAAATGCTGCCAGAAGGGTTGTTTGCCTTTGTGGAACTGCAGGATGAGGAGATGCAGATTGTTGCTGTACAGACTAGGGTAATTTTTGTGTGTTTTGTCTTGTTTGCACAGAGTGGTCCTGGCCTGTGACTGTAGCTCCTTAGCTACCACAACAGAATACTTATATTTTTATTCTGAATGCCTTAGGTTGATTAGGATTTTAGTAAAAAGACCTGAGACAGTAACTCAGGAAATCAGAACCAGTCCTAGTTTGCAAGTGACATCTGAAGTATCACTCTTAAAGCAAATGCTTTCATTTGTATGTTGTCAGTGGAGCAAAGCTGTGATCTTTGAAACTGCCAGAGACAGGACCTCCTGCACTCGATAGCTATGCTTAAGCCGACACAAGATTTCTTTGGACCCTTCAACAGCACCTGCTTCTCCATTGATTAAAGTATTTAGGCTCATATTTGGAAGACTGCTCCGTCATGCCCATACAATTAGATTTGCAATCCAGGGAGCTAAGTCAGAGTTTTCATCTGAGCTGAGTTTTCAAATGTGTTTCATACTGCATTGAGTACAAGCACTCTCTGAAAGACTCTCCACGTAGGGTAAAGGTCCCCAGTTTATGAGCAGCTTCTGTTCAACAGTCCTAAATTCCAGGAGATCTACTCTTTTCTGCTTTAATGTGCCCATGAAATTTGTTTTCCTGATTGCTAACATATTAATAAATATTAATTAATGTATATTAATTGGACTCTTTGGCTAGCACTGACTTCTTCCAGATATTAACTTAATTTAATCGTATTCTTCTCCCCCTGACCTCTCTGGATCTCAGCTCAGAGCTTCACAGTTGGAACATCTTGTACATTTGTTCATGGATAAATCAATACTTACGTACTTTATAGTTAAGCCATGAGTTCTAGTAACCAAGGTTTTTCTGAAAGCTTGCAATTCAAACAGGAAAATGCCAGCTTGATTTGCATTTTCTATTGAATCAACATAATCCAAGATAAAATAAAATCCATTTAGCAAGATTTTTAATACCTGTGGGGCTAGAAATATATTAACATACTATTTCCGGTTGACTGACTCCTGCCAATGGACATTTCAAGTCTGTTTGGAACATATAAAACTTGTATACATCCCAAATAATGCCTAAAACTGTATGGCTTAAGTCCAGCTGGCATTATATAGAATGTAATCAAATAAAAAAGCCTGAAAGCTCAAAGGGTGCTACAAAAGCACAGGCTTATTCAGCCTCACAAATGAAAAGTTACAGACACCCAACCTAGAGAGATGTACATAATTCCTTTAAGGTTTGTAAGTCCAGAGAAGTCACCTATGAAGTCACCAAAGAAGCTTTAAGGTATCTGAGTTTGATATGCTGTATGACAAATACTGTTTCTTGCAGTTTCATAGCAGTTTCCTATGGAAACTACATTGTCTTAGACAGATACACCGTCACTGTTAATGACAGGTTTCACTGGTTTAGGTGATGGGAAGATTCTCCCTCTGCTCTCACTGTTCTTCTAGTGAAACCGCTATTAATACCCCAAGGGAAAAAAAGCAGCTCCATTCTAGTATCTGGCAGTGTCATATAAAAACTAGGGGAAAGGAAAGGAAAACAAAAGGAAAAAGAAAAAGAAAGACAGTGAAATCAGCTGAAATGTATTGTTAGAAAAATGTAGATAATAAGGCACAGCTGAATTATTTACATGAAATCAGAATTTTGCTTGCATTTACATACATGAGCCTGTACTGGGTGAGAAAGAATTGCTTCACACCTAAGCTTTTCTGAAAACAGAGACTGGATCTGAGAACTGATGTGAAGGTGAAGCTTTTCTTGGAACAACATCCATGAAAGACATGAGCGAGTTGGGAGGCCGAGCTGTGGGAGGTTCTCACTGACACAAAAGCCAAGCTGACGGGGAGAGCAGCAACCTGACTGACAAAGACCAGAAGGTGTCCCGTGATATTTGGAAGTCCCAGGAGGCTTTGGTCAATTTGGATCTTGTCTGAATCTCATGTATGAACTATAAAAAATCAATTAGCTGAGGTGACAGCAGAAGCTCCAATGAATTGATTCTACACCATATTTCATCAAAACGGGTTAATCAAATGTTTGGGATGAAATACTGAATCCAGAGAACTGCAGACTTGTGAAAGCTTGGGGATCCTGACATTTGACTGGCCTCTGTGTCTCCACGGTCTTGTGGAAACCTTTATTTCAATACTATCTAGGGCTTGAGCTGTCTGATTTGTACCAAGAATGTATCAGAGGCCAACTTACTGCAAAAGCCTTTGTCTGTTTTTTACCAACAGAAGTTGGAAGGAGCAAACAGTGGAAATGTAAAGTGCAGCTGGGCAGTGCTTGTGGCTGGGTCTCAGGCGATGATCCATAAAGATTTCTTGTACAGGTTTCCAGAGCTGGACTATTTGGGCTCAGAGCCCTAGACTTTGAACCCTTGAGATTTGTGATGTATGGTCAGAAAGGAACATTATAACAGGAGAGCATTTAATCTGATTTCACACCTTAGAAAAAGGAAGGAGCTTTGCTGAGGATAAACTTGGATGTATCTTATTCTGGGGTGACCTATGAAATAGGAGATGGGATCTGAGTACTTTTGGGCACTCAGATGAAAACATGAGTAGTCATAAAAGCCAGTGAGGAAGAACTGGAGGCCAAGTTTTTGGTAATTTTTTTTCACCCACAGAGCTGAGAACATATCTGTGGAAACATGCTGGAAGAGTGAGTTTTTCCAACAGAACAAAAGAGACAGAATCTGCCCCAGTGAGCAGATTTGCTCAGGAACACAAGCTATTACTCAGGTCCCCAGTGAATATAAACTTGGCATGGAAAGAAAAACTCTTGAGATTGTTTAAATGGCACTACAATGTGACAGAAAGTTATCCTTTATCCAAAGTTAACCAAAAGGAAAAACATGATGAGAATAGCTAAGAATGCAACATCTGAGATTTACGCCAGGCTAGAGCGCTGGCAAAGACTTGAGTCATGAAGTCCATGCTCCAGTTACTGCAATACTCCACCACATCGTGTGATGCCTTTCATTAAATTATCAAGCTCCAATGTAAAACCAATGAGCTTTTTTCCCAGGGCTACTTATTATGAATGGCTGTTTCAAACCTGCTGTGATGAGTAGGAGCCTTCTAGTTTGCAACCTGAGTTTATCAGTGGCCTTTTGATATCCATTTGTTCCTAGGTCAATAGTATCTTCCAGGCTAAAGATACCCCCCCTGCCGTATGTTAACCTTCACAGTATAACTTTACAGATAATAACAGATAATTCTTCCTGCCTTTGCTCTGGCTGGCTAAAAGTTCATTTTCTGGTGTAAGGTAGGCTCTCCCTTATCTCACCAACCCTGTAGCCTTCCTTTTTATGAGTTGTTTCTTGAAATTAACTTCTACATGTCCTCAGTGGCTAATAATCATTTAAGATTTTTCTAAAGCCATGCACTTACTCCATGTACTGTTTTATTTTATCTCATTTCATCCCTTCCTGTTACAGTTTATTTCCTTTTTTCTCTGTTGGGGTGGAGCTTTTTCCTTAAGAGTCAGAACTACAGGTTACATGGAGATGGTAAATGGGCACCAGGAGAAGTTGCTACTATGAGATGACTGTTGGTTTAGTCAGCTGTAAAACCACTGTGAAACTGCTTTATGTAACAGCAAAGTACAAGTATAATGTAGTTACAAATGGAGAAGTGTTTGCTGACTTCGATTTTTGAGGCAGAGGCTAAGGGACAAAGAAAATGATAAACAGGGAGCAAAAAATAACCACACTTGAGTGCAGAAACACTGAGATGTGCTTGGTAAGAGGATTTCAGGGCCCACGTGTCAGGTGAAAGATGTTTGGAGCTGTGAGCAAAGATCTGGTTTTGATCGCTGCAGTGTGGGGGTAAATGGGGCTTTGCTTTGCTTTAATTTTATTGCAAATATTTCTGCAACAAAGACCCTTGACTCAGTTTTCAGTTTCTCTTAGTGAAAAGAACTTGGGAGACCTTGAGCCTTGGCTGACCACTTGCAGACATAACATAATTTTGGCATGTGTGTAAACAACTTCTAATACTGCCTTTGCCTGCTGCTAGAAAAGGTGACAACTGAAGGGATATGGAAGCAAAACAAAGCCAATAAATGCTGGCAGCTGGGTTGACCTGACTTCTCTGTGGTGTGTTTGCGTTCCACAGCTCAGGCTGTGAGGATAGCCAGCTCTGGAGGTGGCGGCTCGTGCCATCGTAGCTGGGCCAGTAGATCCAGCCAGGACCAGCAGTGCTGTCACAAGTCAGATATTGAAGGCAAACCTTCAGTGCAGTGTTAAATACAAGGGCAGTGAGAACTGAGTAAGCTTTCTTTTGCAGAGTGGGGACAGGCAGGTTCTGTTTATCTGTGCTCACCCTCAGATCTGCTGCTTTCCACTGCCAGAATGGCACAAGAGCTTGGCCCTTGGAAAGAGATGACATATTTTTGGATTCTTTCTGCTCCAAGTATTTCAGTGTCTTAGTGTTACATATGATATAACAACTGCAGCTGCAATTCTTTGTGGCTCTCTGTTGCACTGATAGCCCTAAAATTATTTTACCCACTCATTTGAAATCCAGAAAGTGGAATTTAACAGTAAACTCTACTAGCAAATAGAGTGAGTCTCAGAGGGAAACAAAGGGAAGTGGACAACTTACCTTTGTGAAAGGGAAAATTATCAAAGAATAGTTAACACACAATAAATTAGATTACATGACATTGAAGGTAATATTTTGGGGTTAAAATAGTGTCATTGTTTTAAGATGAATGCTGGTGCTGTGATGGTGAAATGCAAATGCTGGACTTCAGCAGTTGTGCATCCCTGTTCAACTTGCCTAGATTTTTTTTTTTCCATGAACCAGTCGTTGCAGATTCATTGTGGGTTTTCTTTCTTGTGAAAAAGATTCTGGATTCTAGTAAAAGTTATCTGATAACTTATCCCAAGACTTACCACAGCATCACAGTGCTGAAGAAATCTGGAGAAGAAGCATTAGGAAAAGTTGTTAGAGGCAAATTAAATCCTTGCCTCCCTGAAGCTGGTGGGAAAACCCTGTTGACTTCTGTGAGGACAGGATTTCTCTTTAACAATTAAAATATATTTCTCCTCAAATAACCGCCCTCAAAAACATGTTCATAAAATATTGCGTGGTGTTTTCCCCATCTGTGTATTTGCATGTCTCCTACATTCACTCTACAGTAATAGCACGAGGTTGAACAGAGGCTTTTGGGAGGCCCAAAAGACAAAGGGGAGTTAGCCAGAAAAGTTTTGATCACATTGCAACTAGAGTCAGGAGTCTTTCCATCAACTGCTCTCACTGAGCTAAAACTGCCTCCATGCTAATAGAAAAAGTTCCTTAAACAGCAAGCGTTAATTACATATGCGATTAATCATCAGCCCTGCTTCACCAGGACCTTTATTGAGGTTTCACAGTCAGAGTGAAGAAATCTTGTTTCAGTGTTTACTTCAGTGAGGAGGTTCATGTTACCATATCAAGAAAGCAGTTTTTGGTATTCTGGGTCTCTTAGAGCTTCTTAGAAATTACGCAATTCTTGGAA
>JAVJGG010000027.1:894603-917898 GCA_035590195.1 Aviceda cuculoides | reverse complement strand
CCCCCCTCTTTTTAATGAAAATATTATGGAAACTGAAATTAATTTGAAGTTTTCATCACTTTTACCCAATGAGGCTAGAAGTGTGATGTTTCAAAAGGAATACAGACAGAATTTGGCTCTGAAACTTAAAATGTAGCTTATAACATTCCTCAGCTATTATTTCATCTAGCATTTGGCAGCTAATAAATCTTCTTAGCTGAGAAGTTTTCTTCTGAAATTACCAAGAGATCTGAAAAAAAGGGCACTTCCAAACACAACGATTTAACTGCTGGAGAGTCTCTTCATTGGCTCATTACTGCCAGGAACAAGATGCTATTGTGTTGACTTGGAGTCATGGCAGGAGAACATAACAGATATGAAATTTAAGTTCTGTGTCACACATGTTGGCTGCAAAGGTTTTAGACACTTAGGAAGGGGATACTTCTCTCCTGTGTTTCATGTTGCCTCTCGTGCACCTACTTCTGAATTTATTTGGCGAATGGATTTAAAAATTATTTTGCCTCTTTCTATGAAAGAAGCACAGAATATGAAATAATTTTTTTTTCACTTGAATCAGTATTATGGTGAATTAGGTCATCATTCTGCTTCGTTTCAGTTGAAAGGTAGCTAAAACCATAAGTACTTAACCTAAAGCCCAGTGTGCTTCCCCAGAGAGGCAGTTGAATGCTGAAATTTTAAAAAATATGTTTATTAATTTGTAGGCTTAAAAATGGAATTTAAAGTAAGTTCTGGGCTAGCTGTATAAAGTTTAACTTTTAAACTGGAAGGAAGGATCTAAAAGTACCTGACACTTCATGGCAGCAGGAGGTGCGTAACAGCTATGCTATTGTAAACCAGGCTGCTTTTTCAGTATCTCAGACTTGATGTGTGATTCTTGGCCTTGCCTGAAAAGCATTATGACCCCAAATCACTCAAATTTCCACATAATAATGGATGGAATGAGATGTTGCAATTGACAAAAATAACGGAGACACTCTTACTGCATAACGTCGGTGCAGTCCGCTCTTGAAACTCCCCGCGCGCCTCAGCCCCGAACGCTGCGATCGTGCCCGGGGCGCTTTTGTGCTGCAGCTAACCAAGACAGAAGGGGGCCGTGGGGTCTGCACCTCTGAGCTGGAGCTGATCCGAGGCACCGAGCCGTGCTGCCTGCCTTCCATACCCTCGGCGTCCGCCAATTTCGACGAGGCTACGGCTCCCTGGATCACAGGGCTGTGAAACTTTAATAATAATTCACTATGAAGAGTTGCAGAACTGGAAGAACTCAACAGCTTCAGGCTTAAAGATCTGGAGTTTAGACTTTAATAGTTGTTAGAGAAAGGATGGCCTGCAAAAGTGTGAAAACTTATAATTTTAAAAAGTTGTCAGATAACACCCCCATACTGTTCACATCCCAGAATTCTCAACGTCATGTTCAGTAACACAAAGTTTTCACCCATCTCCTTTAGTTCTCAACTAGTCTTCTGAAAGACCCTGTGAGTAAACTTCTTGAGTTTACTTCTTACTTCTGGTCCAACTCCAGCTGTGAGCTTTTCTTTGCTGATCTGCTAGACTATTCCTTCTCTTCTGTCTTTTTTCTCTTTTCTCACTGCTAGTTCTTTCCTTCTGAAAAACAACAGGTCTCATTTTATTTAAAGGTATGAGGTTTACCTGAAAAGGCAACACATTTTTTAATAAAAACACCTTCCCTTCTATGTAACAAGGTCAAAACAAATGTTGCTTTTCCCTGCCTCTACTTCAACTCTGTATCCAGCGAATAAGAAAAGCTGTCCAGTTACAACACATAAATACAGGAAATTCCATTTACACATAAGAAAAAACTTTTTGTCTGTTTTTTTGTTTTGTTAAATGTGAGTGTTGTCAAATGCTGGAAGAGGTTGCCCAGAGAGGTAGTGAAATCTCAGTCTGTGGATTTATTCAAAACCTGAGCAGACATGGTCCTGAACAACCTGTTCTAGATGACTCTGCTTTGAGCAGGGGAGTTGGACTAAATTTCCAGAGGTGCCTCAGCAGTGTTGTAAGTCTGCGATTCTGTGAATTTCGTGACAGGACTGAACTGTTGGTACTTCAAAGACCACAAAAATGGATAAGCCAGAATTTCTTCTTTAGGAAATGAAAATAAGCATTGCAGGCTAAGAGAAATATAGTATTTCCAGCTGCAACACAGGTGTTGAATACTGTGGGCTGATCAAGGAAAATTGAGGTACAAGTAAAGGTAAGTCGGTTAAATGTGTTACAGATTGTAAAGACATAAGTGATAAGATAGGTAAAAACCCCAATCATTTCTTATCAAAATCACTTGAAGAAAGTAGAACTTAATAGTAGTGATTAGGACAATAAACATAAGTATGTTTATAACTCACATCTCGGACTTCAGTGGGAAAATACTGATAAACTAAAGGAACAGGTTAATGGCGTTACATGTTGAGTTCTGGGACTGAAATACAAAGGATATTGGGAATTTATTTAAGAAATAGGTGCAAAAAACTGTCTGGAATTTGTATTCAAGTGAATGGAAAAAAGTTGTGAGAAAAATATCCTTACTTAATTGAATGCTTAACCACAGAGAATGATATCAAGAGCAGAATTATAGTATACTGAGATTGGAAATCCAAACTGATCGGAAGAAAAGTTTGTCCCAGATGTCACATTGCATGGATACAAAGTGGGAAATTATGGAAAGGGAGGACGAGACAAACTTTGCAGTTGTGAGAAAGAAACTGGTGATTCCTGGCAGTTTGACGTGTGGCTGTTCCTACATGGGAAAAGAAGTATAAATGGCAATGCAGAGGTATGACCCTAGCTGCGGTGTTGAGTATGGCAGCCATCCATGCTCAAGAAAGATGAGTTCAAATTGGATGAACCGGGAAGACATCTAAGGAGAATGCCGTGAAGGTGGGACCTACAGCTAGACATCTAACCATTGTCTGTCCAAATTAAGAGGAAAATGTAGACTCCCCGGCGTGCCGTGGAGGAGGGGACGCTGCAGAGAGCTACCCGTTTGTACCTACTGCTGCCTGGGCCCTTGGGGTTTGTGTGTGCGGGCTCTGCCCGCAGCCCCGTGGCGACCGTACGTGGGTGGCATCCTGCGTCGTCTCGAGGTTCCCCTGCCTGCAGAGGCACTTGGAAGCTCACTGCTTGCACAGACAGCAAATTCCTAACTCTGCAGAGCTATTTGGGTTTTAGAAGGAAAAATGGGTCATGTCCCTGGGTGATCCGGCTTCACCGTGTGAATCTAATCTTCTTACAAAATACTTCCTTTTAAGCATATCAGATCTAAGTGGTCAAGATTTCTGAGGAATATATAATATAAACAAACTAATTCATTTGTTCTTGAAAATTTCCTTGCAGATTAAAATTTGATTAAAAATGTTAACAGATGTCTTTTGAGAGTTTTCTGGTAATAACAAACAGAAACAGTATGTTGAGTGTCTTTATTTGGCTGTACAGCAGTCTTTATATCCAGGATGAGTTAAATTAAGATAAATTAAATGGACTCTTGTTACGGGAATAAGAACCACAGCTTTAATTTACTCTGCTTGAACAGATTCTTTTTTTTTACATAAGCTTATCATACTGTACAACTATCTCATCTTTATCACTTGATGAAGCACACCTAGCAAAACCACAGAGACAACAGGAGTACATCAGTGCTCTATAGAGCCCAATGTAAAGACTGAAGAACTGTGATTTCCTTTGGCTGTTGCTGTCCCTGCCTGTGTCTCTCTTTCCCCCTACACAAATCAAGAAATCACCAAAGTCTTCATTCCAGTTCCACTGCTGCTGAACTCTGGACATGGGGTTTCACCTGGAGGCTTTGTGTTTGTTCTCAGCACTTATTCCAATGACTGGGAGGTGTATGTAAAATCTGCTTTCAAAAGGTTGGATTACATGAACACACGTTTGACAAGAGAAAGACAGTGGAACAGAGAGAGTAGCACATAGACAGGGACTATTTCACTGAAATCTCCACTATGTAAGCTGTGACTCAGATATCAATTAGAGAAAAAAATCCAAACACAGAAATTTCATTAGGGCTTATATACATTAGCAAAAATGCTCACATTTTTCAATAAAACCAAAGAAGTTAAGCTGGTTAGGAGTTTGTATGCATTTTATTCGAGGCTTTCAGTGAGCACGTAGGGTTTTTTTCTTATTGGACCATTCAAAAATATAGACAACACAATTTGTATTCACATATGTGAAGCATGACTTTACCATGAATGAAGGATTTGTAATAGCAAAATTTATATGGTCCTTCTGATTCACTTTGGTTAGCTGAGTGCCTCTAATTTCCTACCAAATGTGTTTTCAGCTGGCTTCACCTTTTTGGTTTTTGTATATGTTACCTCAAGAATAACTCTAAAAATATTCCTCTAGACATTTCTGCCATACAGTGCGTCTGGAAGGACAGATTCAGCTATTTGCCTCCCTGAATCAGACTTTCCTGAATCAAACTTTCCTGCAGAAAAGCCAGAAGAAACTGCAGAATACAATGAAATAACGAAAAATGAGAAATGCAGAGACACTGGATTTCGTTGAAATATCTCTTGCAGTCCTGTAAGATTGTGTTACAGCCTCTGGAAAGGGAAAACAAGAATGGGGTGTAACCATTTACCATCCCAAAGGCCACATGATCTCTATTGTACCTGATGCTTTTTGGGCAACTCTTTACATTATTGACTAATACTCTATCCTTCCTTATAGCAGCTGAGCCCGACAGGGATGTTTAAATTGTCAGGCTGCTGTATCCACTGACCCAACTTCTACCTTAATCCACCTTGACTTTCATCCCTGAGTGGGAAAATAATATATAGCTACCAACCCAAATAAAGAAAAAAACCGCGGGGATAGACACGGTCTGATGTGGACTTACTGGGAAAGCAGGAGAGGCAGAAGGATTTTGTTTCTCACCATGCCCATGAGCTGAGGGGGCACAAGAATCGGAAGGACACCGCGGCAGCTGTGCAGTCTGCGTCCCTCCGGCGCCATCCCCGGTCAGCTCTGCACCCCCTTTGTGTGCACCGTGCGCCGGGCACAGCATGAACGTTCGGTGCTGCGCTATCTCCTTCCCATGCAGGAGAAGAATGCCCAGGAAAGTATTTCATACTCCAGCACTAGAGCAAAAGAAACTACTTTCTGGGAAAATGTCCTTTTTTTAATGTTTGAGAATGTAGTGTTCAGGACTAATTCGGTGACATCTAGCAGAGTGGGAGAGTTAGAATGCGAAGGCCATGGGAAATGCCAGTATTTCAAAATGTACGTTTAAATTCTAAGAAAATTCTCTAACAATTTGAATTTGTCTGTAAAATGAAGTTGTAATAAGCTGCTTCCAATTATTAGAAAGATTTTGTGCAGAATTTATCTGTTAATTTCACTTTATTTTATCATATAAAAAATACAACCGTGATGCAAAAAAGAATTGTTTAAATGCAAGTTTCAAACATTCTCTTGTAGCAATGTTAAAACATTCAGCTACATCCTTATTATAACAGCTTTTAATTTTTTAATTACAGTTCTGTTTGAAACTGACGGACCAGCAGAAAATTTTGTTTTATATAGAACCAACATTTTCCAATGAAAGCCTGTTCCAGTGAAAATTGTTTCAGAACTGGTGACAGCTGTGGTACCCATAGGTTTACATCTTACATGCCTAGCTCTGGGATCAAGATTCATAAACCCAGCAGCTGAAAATAGCATTAGACCCACCTTCTTTAAGGAAAAAAATAAAACCAAACCAAAAAAACCCCAACAAACTGGTGGAGAGAAAATAGCATACCTTCTGTGTATACATAGGCTTAGATTACTTTGCTGTCTTCACTGTAGCCAGGTATCTATTTTTTTTCCAAGTAGTTTTCCTTTGAGTGCAATGCAATTGCCCTAATTCCCCAGTGGGGTCTAGTTGCAGTTTGTTGCTGGAATGGTGTGACATTCCTATATATGCTTGTGCATCATCCAGTTAAACTGAATTTAATTTAGAAATAAAGCTGTGTAATTCTGTATGTTTTTGCCTTTTCCACCCTTTTTTTGGCTCAAAAACCTTTTGCTAATTTGACACAAATCAATGAGTAATTGTAGTAATGCCAAATCTTTATTACTGTATGTAAAGATATTTGTGTGAAACGTGCTGTTTATTCAGAGTCGTTAAAATATGTGCAGGACTCTTACACATTAACTTTTAAAATTGAAAAAATAGTGCAGCAACTATTTACTTATTCAGTTATGTGGAAAAGCCAAAGAAATCCACAGCAGTCAATATATATCAACAGCAATACCGGGCTCGACATCAGCAAAGAGGCCCACCAACTCGATCTTTACTGTCTCTGAAGGTTTTCAGATTTATTTGAAGCCAAAATTCAAAACTGAACTATAGAAAAGTAGTTCAGGCTGATAAAATAGAGGACAAGTCTTCTTTCTAACTTTGGTCAAATTAAATTTCTGAGTAGTTGAAAGTACTTTTTAAAAACTACATAGCTTTTCAGGACCTTTTCCAGCCTGTCTTCAAGCTGTCTTCACCTGTCACCAACCTACTTCATCTCCAGCTAGTTCAAGGTTCTGTTAGTCTAATCTCAAAATGTCAAAATGCATTTAGTACCTTTCCTGTTGCTAAAGACATTATCGATCACAAATATTTTAATAATACTTAATATCAGTTTTTTACCGGGGACTGTTCCAGGTAACAGAACACTGAGTCAAATCTATCAGCCCAGCCATCTGGGCCTCTAATCCATATTACTTACTGGTAGATGATGTGAACGAAGAACTAACCAAAATCAGTCTTTACACTCAAATCTGCTATGACAGTAAGAGTATTTAACAGCTGTTTGTAAGAACAATTCTGTGTGGGAAAAAGCAGAGTAATATAGAGTTGTGTATCAGATCGTTTGTTAATTACATATGTCAGTTCTACAACAGCAAGTTTTAAAAGACTAATGATACTGCTTCCATGTTTACATATCTCTTTTACTGCTTATTTTGGCACTGAAAGGTTTTGAAGTAATTCTTGTGCACACAAAGCTATTAATTTATATGCAGTTCTGTTTAGATTCTCTAGTTATAACTCATAGTCAGTGTCATACTGTTTTGCTAGATAAACATGAAATTTTAAACTTCTGTGTTCTGGAATATTTAAAATTTGTGCTCATTTTGGCTGACCTTGCCTATTTGACTTCTGCATTGTCAAATAGTCTCTGCCTCCACTGCAAGTTTGGCCAGTTCATATCAGAGCTGAGTCTGACTTCGTGACTGTTGGGTGCTACAGGGAAAGAAAGCTGCTTTATAGAAGAAATCGCAAGTTGATGTCTATCTTCACCTGTCATTTTTTTCGTTTACTAAATAATGTTTGCAGCAATGGTGACTCTTTGTCCAGAAGGAGAGCGTGCTGATCAAAGCTCTGCAGTTCTGTCCTTAGCACTGCAGTCCCTGCAGCAGCTCTGCTGGCCAACCACGGCTGGAAGAGGAAACTAACTTTCTTATGTACAGGAAAAAAGTCAACTTCTCAGATATTTACATGTAATATAAGTATATCATCTGAAAAAACCT
Source organism: Aviceda cuculoides (assembly GCA_035590195.1). Classification (NCBI taxonomy): domain Eukaryota; kingdom Metazoa; phylum Chordata; class Aves; order Accipitriformes; family Accipitridae; genus Aviceda; species Aviceda cuculoides. The sequence continues at coordinate 910,359 of JAVJGG010000027.1, read as the reverse complement.
CTCCCAAATATTTTGTACTCATATGGTTTGTTGGATATGCTCCCTTATATATATATCTCCTCTAGCAGCCTTTTCCTTGTGTGCTATGGTTTCTTCATTCTGTTTCCCATTGATAGCTTTTATTTCCATCTGAAATTGCCATCCTCACATGGCATCTTGCCATCACTCCAGCATTCTGGCACTCCAGGGAAACTACCAGAAACATGCCTTCAATAAATAAATGAGTAACAACAAGCAAATGAGTACCTATTACAGCTAATTCGCAGCTGGAAGCAAAATCTGAGTACTGAGAAACTTATGAGAAGCCCTGGAACTACATCACAGGAAGAACAGAAAGCTATTCACCTCTGGAAATAATGCTTTCACAACTGATTTATTCAGGGACAAATCTTGAGGGATTCTTGGTTAAGACCATTCAAGCAACTGGAAGATGTCCAGGATCTGATTTCAGAAGTATACATACAGAAACTCTTCTAAAGTTCAAAATGCGCAGACAGCTTCCCATCTACCAAGAGCAGCATCAGTCCATCAGCTTTCTGTCTCTTGCTAGCTTGACTTTCTGGGACACTTTAGGTTTGGTTTTAAAAGAAAAAAATGTATATATGTGTGCATGTGATGTGTGTGTATATATAAAGATATAAACAAACAAATGCCCAGACATATGCAGACATACATAAATACGTATGCTACCAGAAAGCAAAATACTGTTGTAATTAAATAAAAACTCTTTCATTTCCTGAAGGCCAGTCTTGGTCCAAATAGCCTGGGACATATACAAACTGCACTTCCATTTTCTACCTGGGAGACAGACAATGCCCAGCACTGTTCCAGTATATTATTTCCTATTAATATATAATCTGGAATGTAGTTGAAATATGGAGTGGAAAAAGCAGAGACAAGTAAAGTGAAATAAGATTAACCCTATCAAAACAGTGTGTTCTTCAAGACTTGAACAAAAGCCTTAAATGAATAGGCGCTATCTACAGTAGAACCTCCCCTGATACCGCGTTGGAGCTTTACAGTAATTCCACGCAGTGAGTAAATGTATCGCCCTGAATCCCGCGTGCCTCTGGTTAGGACTGAACCCAGGAAAGCTTCCCAAGTGAACCCAAGGTAGCGCGCCCGGCTTTCCCCAGCTGCTTCTTTCTACCCACTTCTGCTGAGGTTTTTTCATGTCTGTGCGTGCGTGCGCCCAGGTAACTCACCTCACCCTGAGTCTGCCGCCGCCACGGATTCGTGGGTGTGGGCGGACTTGTACCTGCACTCACAGATCGGTGAGCACCCTACCTCATTTCTCCGCTTGGGTGCTAGCAGCAGCACGCTTTGCGGAGCGAGTTGCTGAGGATCTGGTCACGTAGTCCATGGGAACATCGATCAGCCTTAGATCAAACACTCCCTGATAGGCCATATCAGATACCCCTTTAAGAACAAGAGTGGGGTTTTTTTTCCAGGGTGTTGACTGCTCAGAGAGGTACCTGCTGCCAGTGCTGCTATTCTTCAGAATCATAAACCGTATCCTCTGACTTTTCATCCGCAATGTATTAGAAGTTTGGCTGATCCTGTTCTACTACTCCAGTTAAAACAAACTGCTTTTTGGGACGAGAACTGACAACAGTGTCATAGTAAGGCACATTTTGGAATGAGTATCACTTCTTTTTAAAGAGAGAATATAAGGAGTTCTTACTATTTAATTGGCATAAGTACATACTAGAAACTCACAGACCTATCTTAATTTATTCCAGACAGCAGAAAAAGCCTTTACTTAAAATGCAGACAACTACATAAAGATATACACCTTCAGTATTCCTCACTTCTTCCATCAATAAGTACTCTGTTTGACTCAAAAAACCCGAACAAAATTGACAGAAAGAACACTGCAGGCAAGGAAAAGCCTGCACAGCTTGGAAAGGTGAAAAATGCCATTGTAAGTGGAAAAGCCTGATGCAAATATTTATGCTTATTTCCAGGCATCCATGGCTTTAGTCTGTTTCCAACTTCTACATTAAGAGTAAATGAAATGCATGCAATATGCTTCGGGCTATAAAACCTGAGAAAAATGCATACAGTATGCTCAAAGTATGCACACAGCATGCTGTAAGACCTGAGAAAAATTACAAAACTTATAGTTTGAACCAACTTACCAAGTATTTAATGGGATTTTAGGTTAGGTGCTTTCTGCTGCCTTTATGCCTTGCTTGGGCCAGAATCAACTCCAGTTTGGTCTCTTGGAGGTAAGAAATTGTATGTCATGATTAATTCAAGCACTAAAGAGGGCAGAGTCCAGCTAAGCCCACCTTGATTTTGGGCAATCGAGTGGGATTGATTGTAGAAATCAGGAGATATAGGAGTCTTCCATTATGTCAAGTGTGACCTTTAGGTAAAGCTGTTTAATAATAAATAATTGTTTCTCTTCATCACAGTTTGTCCTTTTGGACTTATACCAGCAACTTAATCACTGTCTTCCACAACATGGTCAATGCTCCTTGTTCTCTCTCCCAGTTTCAGTTCTTGGACTTGCATTGCTTTGTAGAAATAAATTTGCATGGGGCTTGGGAATGGGACAAAGATCTCTCGCACATGAGGCAATGGCCTTACCTGCTCGCCTGTGAGTTCATCGCTTGACAGTTTCTTGCTTTCTTTTTCCCGTTTGCTTTGAGGTTTTTGGTTTTGGTTTTTTTTTTTTTTTTGCTTGTGAAAAACTTCAAAAACTGTTCAGTTTGCATTGGAACATTTCTCTAAGCTCATAAAGTTTTGTGAGTTGGGAAAACACTTTCCAGGCAAATCCGTTAGAAGCATCTAGGCACTCTGTAGTACAAATTAGAAGTGTTTTTCAGCAATAGTTCAATTGCAGCTGTTACTAACTGTAGTTTTTAGCAACAGACCTAAGCTTTTTGGGTCAGGAAGTACAAGCTGTTTTAGAGGACACTATGTGTTGAAGTTGGGAAACCTCTGGGAGTCCTGGAAGTTAAGCTATACGACTGAAACTCCCATTTACAGAAGCCGTATGTGTGTCCGTGCTGAGTAACCCTGTGCCTGTCTCCTCAGTATTGCCACATGTCCCAGTAAAGTTGCAAGTCCCAGTTTTAGTTCTCTGTCCCAGTGAACATGCCGAGTTTTACTGCCCATGTTCTAGCAGCATGGCTACAAACTGGCTGCAAACCAGTCTTCACAGTTGCTGCCCTCACTGGGCAAAGCTAATCGCTGGGGGGTAAAGGAGGGTATGAGTTGCCTAAATCTAGGTGTGAAGAATCTCCTTACTCAAATAACGAGAGGTGAATATCATCCCTGATATTTATACCATGTTTGACAAAATCTTTAGCTGTGGAGAATTACTAAGGTCTGAGGACAGGATTTGGTTCACCCTAAAGTAGATACTGATGGCTTGAATCAGTTGACTGAACATCCGATCTCTAAAATCAGATGTGGTCAAGGATCATTTTCTTTGGACAGAGCCAACGCTGAGATGTGATACTAGCACTCTCTAAGTAACACATGATGCTAATGCACAATCTGAAGGTACACATACCCTTTGTAAATGAATAAACAATTTAAAAATTCAGCTGGGAAGAACCTAGGACACAAGTAACCACAACTGAGATTTGCGGTCATATCCCTTATTGGGCTACTGGAGCTGCTGGGACTTAGTCATGAGACAAATATGAGAGTCTACAGAAAACAGACAAAATGAAATAAAATGGACATATGTCTCAGGAGAGTGGGAGCCACCCAATTCTGCAAGGTGACTAGTCGAAAGAATATTGCCTTCTAGGACTCCACTGTGCAGGGCAGACTCCAGAACAGGAGTAGAGTTCATTGAATTTTGTAAATTCAGTAAAAAAAGAGTTTTCTTACTCTCTGCTCCCTTCCTGTGACAGGAGTATTTTTTTTCCATGAAGAGGAAAAAGTCATGCATCAGTGTTTCTGTGAAAGGGGAAAAAACTGTATTTTTGTTCAGTTCCAACTTCAGTTGGTCTATTACTATCAAGCTTCATTCAAAACATTCTTTACCAAAGTGTTTCATCTTAATATGGAAAGGTAGTAACTGACTTAGAAGGCGTCCAGAGGAGATGAATTAATACAGAACAAATCAAACCCTAATACATCTTTTTCTCTATTCAGGCCATCCTGGGAAGGTGTTATGTCCCTCTGCTATTGCACCACATGTAAGTCTCAGATTTTGTGCTATAACATCATTTAAATTAAACCATTAATAGACATTCCCCTGGTAGCTGTCACTAAAACATTTAAGTATTTGGTTGCATTTTCACATTAGCAGTTCATTATATGTTGTCTGGCATTTAGGAAAATGTTTATTTCCTTTTATATTCATGCCATATAGGCTTCTGAATTAGCACATTCTGACTTTGAAAGCAAAATTAATGGCATTGACCAATGAAATTATTTTTCAAACCTCATATTATGACTACTCAGACTTCTTTGGCAACATCTATACTTGCTAGTTATTAGATTTGCAGCTGTCAAAGTAAAGTTCATTGTTGCAAATATTTTCTAAAATCTCATACTGACTTGTTAATGGCTTCATTTGTTTTATTGCTTGCATTGCTATTGAAAAACAGAGGACTTAGCCCCTTATGTCAAACTATGTCTCCTTTCTTTTTCAGTCATTTCTTGGTGTATACACGAAGTACAAAGCAGTCCTGCCAGAAGCACTCCTCCATGCTGAGGGAATTGGTAAGTGGAACAAATCTGGGACTGAATGGAGGGATTAGCCCTCAGTTTGCAAATCCTTTTCTCAGCCTTTGTGATTTGACTGTGTGCCAGGGCCCTCATATACCAGTAGGATTCATTCTCTTCTACTTGCTTCATACTTGTCATGAGGATAGGAGGGAACAGAAGATGCCAGCTATTATCCCATAGTTTCTCCCCTGGCCCTTATTCATGAGTTGTGAGTACAGCTCACCAAATCTGAGGCTCTGCTTATATAGGTAACGACTTCTGATGTAAGGTTTTGCAAGGTCAGGCCCAGCTGGGTCTTTTGGTTAAACTCAAATTATCTGCTAGTATACTTCAGGGCATTTGTAGAAGTTATAAGAATTTATTAAACATATACCTATTTTTAAAACATATAAGCAGAAATGAAAAACACCTTTAGGTCATCTAGTCCCTGTCTTTTCCAAAGGGGAATTGTTCCCTCAAGTATAATTACTAGGATTTGGAATAGATTTGCAGGGCTTTGTCCTGATATCCTGTTTTGAAAGGTAACCCAGGACTGTAGCCATATATCTCAGATTGTAAACTAAAGCTGGACGTTTCCAAGCTATTCAGACTGCTGATCCTTCTGGAAATTTAGTTCCATTTCAGACTGTATTTCTGTGGTAGCTGGAAGAGAGAAATGTCCATTATTATATTTCAAAAATGATCCTGTGTCTTAAAAAATGGAAACCCTCTACTTTAGCAGTATTTGCTAATACTGTGAAATGAATGCTGTCCTGCATTCTGTTGCCTTTCAGTAACCTTTCTGATCCGGGCTGAAAAAAGCACATCTGAAGCAGAACAGTGGATCAAGGAAGTGTTGGTCTTCAATACAGACCTTTTTCACTTCCTCACCTCCTCTTTCCTGTCAACCCTAAAAGAACTGAGTGAGATGCAGAGAGTCATCCAACTAGAAATCCAATTGAAAAGGTGATTTTAAATTTGTTTTTTTAAACTCAATTTATATTTCTTTACATTTCACTTAAACAAGAGTGAAATATGCTGTTGATTTGCATTGGACTTTTTAAATGAAAACCATCAACGGTAGAGTGAAATGTCAGTTCAGTGTGATATAAAATATTTCATGTTGATACACCCTTTTGACTGTAGTCTCTTTGGTCACTTACAGTGACTCAACTAAAGCAAGTGTTAGCCCCAGAAGTGTTCACCCCTGAAGGAGTGAAGTTGTAGTCACTCTGTAGAATGGCTGAAATAAATGAATTAAAACACTGTCATAACCTCCAGTTGTGGTGGTGATAAGATTACTTACAGAAACTTATTGCCTTGAGAAATGGCTGCAGGGAAAACTATACACTCTCCATGACAAGAGTGATGTGCAGTTGTGCAAAAGTCTTAGCTCTGCCCCAGCAAACATTCTGCTGATATTAATCATGTTGAACTAATTGATAAAATGGGAATAAAGGCTGAAAGAAGGGTCCAGGATGTCAGGACATAACATGAAAAACTTGGTTTACCCAAGTAATTAGGAACATAAGCTTCTCTACTTGCAAAATAGGGAGCCTACATTTCTTCTGTCCCTCCCCTTTTCTTTTGGGAATATTTTTCTTTCAAACACAGCTTTCTTTCTTCTCTTCCTTGAATATTTTTTTACGTTTGGAAGCTTGGCTGCCTCTACTAATTTATAGAGGATTTATCTAAACATAAAGGAATGCTTAACCTTCTTTGGGAGTATCTGTGTGTTCTTCTGGAAACAAGGCTTTCCTTGTACTTTCATTCTTATTACATATTGAACCTTTTCATTATTTTTTTTGTGTTACCAGTTTAAAAATAATCACTTACCTCCTAAAGATGAGTTTCTAGTTTGTCCCATAGTATGTTTAACAACAGCTATCCTTATTATCAACTTACTCAGTCTGTGTCTCACCAATTTGTCTATAAATATACCATGGATGGCATCAAAGGCCATGCTAAAGTCAAGATATACTTGCTGTCCTCTTGTCCATGGAGCTAGTCGTTGAATTGTAGAAGGCAATTAGGTTGGTCAGACGTGATTTGCCACCTCTTCCCAGTCACCTTCTTGTTTTTCATGTGCCTGAACATGACTTTGAGGAGGATTTGCCCACAATCTTCCCAGGAGCCCGAGACTGAGAAGCCTGTAGTTTCCTGGATTGTCCTCCCCTTCTTGAAGACAAGTGTGATATTTTCCTTTTTCCAGTCATCAGAAAACTCCCTTGGTCACCATGACCTTTCAGAGATGATAGAGCGAGGCCTTGTAGTGACGTCAGGCAGCTGCTGCAGCATCCTCGAGCGCATCCTACCTGGTCCCACGGACTTCTGTATGCCTGAGTGGTGTAAGCATTCCTTAACTGTGTCTTCCACTCCGTGGGTATTGCTTCTCTCCTACAGATTCTGCTGGTAGGCTTGGGGAACTGGGATGCCAGAGGGCAAGTCTTACCGGGGAAAACAGGCTTTTTCAATGTCTTCTTTCACTAAGTCCTGTGTCTCAGTCACCAGATTTTCTTTAGCCTTCCTTCTACTGCCAGTGTACCTACAGAAGCCCTTCTTTGCCCTTCACATCCCTCTCTAGTTTTAACTCCAGCTGAGTTTTGCCTTCCCTAATTCCATCCTTGCACACTTGGGCAATGCTTCTATATTTGTCCTGGGTATGACCATCTTCTGTGGTCTTCCCTTTCGTGTATCAGCTCCATCAGGAGTTACCCATTCATCCAGGCTGGAGTTCTGCCATGCTTGCTCAAGTTTCTGCACTTTGGAGTGTACACTCAGCTGTCCTCTCTTTCTTACGGGGAGACAAACACCAACTGGTCTGGCTCATCTTTAATTACATTAGTTTTTTAACATTGTGGTTTATGCAAACACAGCTTTGAGAAGACAAAACCATTTTTTAAATGACAAAGTTGTGAAACTTTGGACATGTTCACGGCACCTAAAGACAAAAGCAAAATGGACTTCAGACAATTGGAGTGAAGTAGCAATTTAAAAAAACCCCAAAATATCCCCCCTTTTGAAGTAGAAGACGTAGAACAAACAATGGTCTATGGTAATTGCATTATCTCATCTAGAAAACAGTCTGAATCACAATGTTCAGTGTAGTACACTGTGAATCCAGTTTCAGCTATTTTAAAAGCAGAAGTCATTTGCAAATATTAAACCAGTGTTGGTGCTGACTGCATTTGCTGATGTTAAGATGGTTGGCACTGATCAGCGTATTATAATTCACATTCTGTATGTGAACCCTTGTAAGTATACAAAATGGAGCCACCATATAAAAAACATGTCTGTTTTAGATATTCTTCCAACCCCATAATCCTTAGCTCGGACTGAGAAGTAATAGAAATGAGAGATTCAGAAGACTCAGAATTCAGTCATGTTGTATCTATTTCCTTGGCAATACAAGTTTGCCTGCTAGACTTCTTGCTAGTGTCTACTTCAGTTCCACATATACAAAAAGTTAAATATAGAACCAATGCTAAGAAATCAAAAGACTTTTTTTCTAAATATTATCTGATGACACTTCATCTGGAACTTTTAAAAACCTACATTCATGAAGGGAAAGAAAATGGAAGAGAGATAAATCTAATGAAATAAATATGCACAGAGGGGAAAAAAGAGAAAATAATCCAACCAAAACGCCCTAAGTGTTGGACTCTTTTCATGACACATATCTGAAACTCACATGATTTGGATGAGTCTGATATTTCATTATGCTGGGTAGCAGTTGATGGAGCCAGATGCTCCCTCAAAGAAAGATAACCACAAAATGAATCCTGCCAAGCTGCTGATGTATTTAACACTCATTCTGTAAGTAGTGTTATAAACAGAGAGGCTCTTGCTCTCATCAGTCACAAAATGGATGGTGTTCAAAAGCAAGTTTTGAAAATTTTTATATTTGTGTTTTTACAGTGGTAGCAAGGCCCTGGCTCCACAGACTCTCCTCTTTGCAGCAAAGCCAGTTTAAACAGTTCCTGGCCACCTCCCCTGCCCCTGTGCTTATTCTTGTCCCTGTATCCCTCATTTGTGCCACCAGAAATGTTTATGGTCTCATGTGGCAAACACAGTTTGCTAACTGATCACACATATATGGGTCAGCCATTCTGAGCAAAAATATCTTAAAAAAAAAAGTGAGGCTATTTTTACCTTCGGGTCTTTTTCATCAGTTCCTTGGTTTGGTTCATCTCACAGTCCCACAAACAGCTGTACAGTACAACCACGGGGATGGCATGGGAGCAAGCAGGAATACCTCCAGGCAAGGGTGGAGAGAACTGTTTACATCAGAATGGCTGCCAAGGGAAACATCCGCTGAACTGCTGAACCGCAGTCTAAGCCGCACGATTTCCATCAAGGCTGAATCCAGCAGGATGCCATATACAAAGTAAGAAGGAAGAAAGCTTATAAGGTAAAAAGTCAAGACTGACAAAATGCTCAAGTGTCCCACTTCACTGATGAGGGCTGAGAGTGAATCCCAAGTGCCGATAGCTACTGTAGCTACCATAGTGGTAAAAATCACAGCCCTTTTTTTGTGCAGTTCTAGTGAACTCTAGTGATTTCTGGGTTAGACCTACTCTGCAGCATGGGGCTTGCTCAACACATTGAGAAGGAAACTTCCTGGAGCTAACTTAAAAAAAGAATCTCATTCATGATAAGCCTGAAGTGAAGAGAATAGGAAATTTCACTACACACAGAGGGTGGCAGATGATAGAAATATCCCCTCAACTAAGAGCAAACTCCCTTTTAAAGCAGAAGGCTACACATACTGTTTGCAGCCATAGGAGAAAAGGCACAGACTGCCCGATTTTCCCCATGTACTGTGCTTGTCTTATGCCACCCACTTTGGAGAAGGTTCATGCCCCAGCGCTGGATGTTTCTGAGGGTGGGGAGGAAGAATAAGCCGGGTGTGCTTGCCGGGCTCAGGGTGGAGAGCAGGGCTCAGCTCCAGGGAAGTACAGCTTCAAACATCTATTTCCAACAGCCGGTTTGAGCGCACTGGCGTGAATGGCCCAGCATCAGTTCTTCTTTGAGCTCCACAGGGCAAGAGAGAAGCGTGGTTTAGGTGAGAGTACAAATGATGTTAAAGTCACATGTATTCCATATTTGATTGCGCGTGTTCCTGAGGAGTCCCCAGTGACTCGGCTGGAAAAACTTGTTATGGATCTTCACAAAATATGGATTCCAACTCAGGGAAAGTCCTGAGAAAGCTCTTTATATTGAAGTGAGAGAAACGGTTTACTAATAAAATTATTACTATTATTATTGTTATTATTACCTCCAATGGTGGGAAGTTGCCGTTAATATTTTTCACGTTTTGTTGTGGGTAGGCTACTTCTAATATATGTCAGGGATTAAGTAACGTTTTGGCATGAAAAATGCATCTTGACATATTGAAAAGTGTACATTTCCAAAAATATTGCTTACGCCTTTTTCTGCAGAGTCTCTTTCTGTACCCAAGTTCAGAGTATATGGATAAAAACTATTAACTGATTCACAATTTGTTAGTAATGCAACTTTTCTAATTTATTTCCAAGAATGACAGACTATAACAATTCTGCTTGAGGTTTTGCTGAATATTAAGAGATATAGTCAATGATTTTTATTCATATGTTCTTGGAAGGATTTAACTATACATTCTTATTCTTTGAATTACTTACTTTATTCAACAAGATATCCAGGAAATTCCAGATGTTCTGCTCTTTGTTACCCCAAAACCAGGCAGAAATGTCAGAGGAGATAACGCTCGTGATCATAGAACACCCAGACATGTTTATAATGAATCATAAAGGCGGCTTACATAAATCCTACCTAGCTTTATGCTTTCAGAGTTTTTCTTTGACAGTGTATCTTGGAAAATATATGTAGCGCTTGTTATAAGGAGTCATGCTTTGTAGGAAATATTTCCTAGAAGTATTTGTTACTATAATGCGGAAAGTATTTGTAAAAGTTCTGGACTTCCTTTTCCCCTCAGAAACCTTTTTTGCCCAACTCTGGGCAACCTTCTTGCCAACAGTACTGAATGAGAGCAATTACAGTATGGGAGAAGGGAGAATCTTCCCTTTGTCAAAATGAAAAGTTATTTGTTCAAAATATGCGGGATTATCTCCAGAAGCCTATCTTCAATAGTGAACAGCTGTGGCTTGTAGAAATTAATTTGGTTTTTTACAAGAAAATTAACTTCATAAGGTATTTACATTTTAGAAGAGATTTTGCAGTGGTAAAAAGGGAAAGACTACGATGCAGATTTGCTTAGCAGCAAAAAAGAATGAGAAAATACGCCATCAGAGCCTCATGCTATCTTACAAAGTAAATTTTTTTAAAATTCTTTCCTATTGTTTTTATTTTAAATCTACTCAAAAGTTGCAAAATATTTTCTTACAGAAAACATTAAACTTCAATAACAAAACATTACCCTCTTTAAAACCAATCTAAATCATTCCCCGTTCAAGAAAAATATTGTTGGCCAGAAATATTCTGTGGGACACCCACATTCCTCCAGGCAAATTTATTTTTCCTCTTCAGGGTGTGAACATTCATGATTTATCTAGTGATTGAGATAACAAAGCTTTAGGTGCCTGGCAAGCAGTATCACAATTACTCCCTTGTGCAGGTGGTACAGCATCAGTAAGATGGTCATGTCTGACATAGCAAAGTCACCTGGCACTGCAGTTGCTTTTGAAATTAAAAAATTCAAATTTTTATACAGTGTACATCAATGGTCCATTATTTGTAATACGCAACGTATCTTGCAGAGCTTGAAAAAATCTTCTGATAGAACAAGAAAAGAGCTTTCCAAGGTCCAAAGAGATAAAGCCTGCTTGAAAGACTATTTATTTACATTTTAAATTCTTCAGTTTTGAATGATTCTATAGAAGAAGATTATACCTACTTTATTTATTCTTTTATAAATATTTCTATAGAAATTGAAGAGTTCTGGAAATCAATAGTATTAAACTGAGGAAAATAATGAATATTCTTAGGAAATGGATTATACAGAAAGAATAGTCAAAGTAGTTTTATCCTGATAATTCCCAGCAGAAAGAAAAAGCCACTTGAAAATATAGTGCATCTACACTGAAAATCTGCATATTCCTCAATAATAACCTCTTGGGTTAAATAAAGATATAAAGTATGCTAAGGAATTAAAAAGGAATATAAGACAGAAATGGTTTCTACTGTTAAATATTTCATTGTACAGACTATTTATTCCTGGAGAGGAAATATGGATCAAGTATAGATAAACAAAAGCAAAAGATGAGATTTTTAAAGTCTGGATGTTTTTTAATTTCTCTGTCACAAAGCATTTATTTGTGTGGCTTTTAGAGTAACTGCCTTAAAATTTTCTTTCTTTTCATGGGATTTAGATTTATTCACACTTGCTCATGATTTGAACTCTACTGCATCCCGTATTTTCAGTCCCTCTTCAGTGGTTTTTCAGCTAAAATTACTTGATAGTCAACAATCTGTATTATTACTTCCTACCTCACAATTATCTTTGTCTCAATTTTGAAGTCAACCATTGCCTAAGACCAAAATTTTGTAAAAGAACCCCTGAAAGCTTCAGGAAGGCAATTCTGTGAAGAACTAGAGTCCTTCGGGCCCCATCCAAAAAGACTGTTCCCTCGGCTGGCAGTGCTGGGGGGGGCAATGGCTTCTCTGAGGTCCCAGAGATTGTGGGACGAACTCCTTCAGAAAGGAAAGACCATCTGAACCTCCCCAAGACCTGCTTGGACCTGAACTCCTCTAAGATAAACATAGGAAAAGGTATATGTAGTTCCAGAAGGAACAGAAACAACTCTCAGACCAACCGCAGAAATAAAAAGTAAACCGCACAAGCTTCCAACAAACAAACGGCCAAAATGTTGGTAACGAACATGCCATGAAAGATGTTTTGGGGGTTGAGTGTTGAGAGAACATGTGGCCAGCGTGAGTCACAGTATTCACGGCACAAGCGGCAGGAGCTTGGGGCGATCAGTGTGACGGGAAAGTCCGCAAAGCCAGAGCGGAGCTGAGCTGCTTGTTGCCTGACAAACGAGACTCGTCAGAGCTAGAGCCCCTGTCTGCTCCTGGGGTCACACGTGAGCCCGAAAACGTCCCAAACCCTCCCTCTGTACCTTGTAGCTGCCTACGCTCAGGACGGTCGTGTTCAGCCTGGACGGATACGCCATTCTGACTGTTCTCCTCAGCCCAAGTAAAGGACGTGTTCCTCAGTGAGAACTGTGCGTTTGCTCTGACAAGCAGAGTGGATTACAACACTGAGAGGTGCCCAGGAGAAATGTAGGAAAGTTTTTGGCTGCGATTGCTATTGCTACAACAACTTTTCACACCTGCAATACTGGAAAATTATTTAAGAGAATTTTATCTGTGCTCTTAGAAAAAAACAGGAATAATTTTAGGTTCTCCAAAGGCTTTAAGTTTGCTGGCTGAACCAGAAAAGTGGAAGGGAAATTGAAATTAGTTTCAGGTCAATTGGAAATGTAACCCCTCCACACCCCAACACACAGAAAAATCATATTAAAAAAATCCCCCTTTTTTCTGATAAAAGAAAAAAAAAATGCTTGGATTAAAAAACTCATTTTGTTTGACCAATGCCAACTGCTTTAATATGGTGTGATTTGGATTTTCTTCTGCAAAAAAATATTGGCAATTCATATCACAAGAATAGCATTGTCAATAAAAGCTGAGATGTTTTGAATTTTCCTTTATTTCTTGTTTTTGACTGACTGTCCTAGCTGAATTTGATCCAGTATGGCCACAAAATCCAGTTTCTGGTCCCACAATATATCTTCTTGAAAAATAAGCTGTCCCTGGGACTAGCTGTAAGTGAAACGAAACTTCTTCTGCAACCTTATTTCAAAACAAATGATTCTTTTAAATGCAGATGTCCCTGCTCATTGCAGGGGGGTTGGGCTAGATGAACTTCGAAGGTCCCTTCCAGCCCGAACTGTTCTATAATTCTGTGATTTACGTAGCGTAGCAAAACACGCGAGCTGCAGCAAGATGCTGTAAAGGAGCCACGGGCAGAGGAGTAAAAGCTTTGCTCCGACGTAGAGCTGGCCCAGCTGAGGCCCACGGCCCTGCGTGGGCAGGATGGCGCTGGGCCGCAGACACCACCACGGGAGGACGGGTGCTGTGGTCGACACCGTCTCCTCACTGCTGTGGCGTGACTGCTGCCTCCTGCGCCGGCAGCGTTGAGGCTCGCCCCGGGTATTCTTTACACTTCCCGGAGACATTGGTCTGGAGGAGCGTGTGCTGGTGGTGGCGCGGACGAGGGTGCCTGACGTCGCCTCTTCTTTCTCTGCTGCTCGGCAGAGCAGATTCTTCGGCTGCCGGTGGAGCAGAGCCAAACCCGACGAGCCGTGCGAGGGGCACGCGGGAGCCGTGCAACGCGCTCCACGGCTGTCTGCGCTGCTCGCATCGGGGGGCCGAGCCGAACCAGTCTCTCTGCCGCGTTTCACCTTTTACCCCGATTTCTTCTTTTTTTCTGATGTAAGTACTGTGAATACGCATGGAGCTCTGGTTCTCAGCCACTAACAGGATGGTCACTCTTATGACCACTCTTAGTGTCTTCCGATGAGCCCAGGTCTTGGCTTGGTCACAGCTCACTGGTGGAGCTCTTTTAACCAGTCCACATCCTGTACTAATACCAACCTGGGACACAAGAAGTTCTGGAGTCACTGCATGAAGAAGCACTGGCTTGTAGCTGATTTTTTTTTTTTTTTTAAATGCCTGCATATGGGAGAGTATTTGACTCAGTGCTGGCTGATCTCTTAGAGAAACTTCTCCAGGGAATACTGTCTCTTCTAATGAAAAGATAGTAATTTAAGATATTTGAGTCTTTTCCTTATCCAGTTTTCTTGAATGTGACCTTGACACTGTAACAAAATATGTAAAATCATGGAACAGAAGAGCTATGGGTTTTAGCAACTGCTCTGGAAGAGGCATCATCCTGCCATCACTAGTTATGAGCTGTTTCTTCAAAGTCAAAGTTACACTTGAGCTGCTAAAAGTTTGTCTCCAATATCAGGTTCCTTTGGGTGTGCACAACTGGATTTCATCTAAGTTGTTTAGACTCTTATTAAAGGACTCGTGTCCTCTTGACTATAAACATGGTATTTATGCAGATTATATTGGAAAAGCAAAATAAAAGTTAGGTGATAGGCATTTGAAATAACAACATTGAATCTTGGCATTAACATATGGAACATATTTCACCTTAAGTAGTCTGTCAAATTCAGCATGCTCCCTGCTGCTACAGAAAACTGACAAAAAAAAAAAAAAAAAAAAAAAATTACACCCTCTTGATGAAGAGGCAGTTCATATTTGTCCTCTTTGGTTATAATAGTAAGCATGCATATATACATACACATGTATGTATACACACACATGTGCGTGTATGTATACCTTAAGAACTCAACCCAAAAATTCTAACTCAGACACTGCAAAATGATTTTCAGATGTAATCTATTAGACTTGCATTCCCTGAAACCCCTTGTAGCCAGAGAGTCCACATTTATCCTTTCTTCCTTGAGACTCTATTTGCAGAAGATTTGCAACGCCAGTGGAGAGCTTATGATGTGCAAAAATAAATTACTCTTCGGTTTCTTTTACAGAGGGCTGAAGGCTTGATGTCTCAGAGGAAGTCAGGAAAGCTATGGAAGGAACTGTGATGGGGAAATGAGTAACACAGTGACAGAGAGGTATACTCGATTTATTGGCTACAATAAATGTTATCAACCCTGAGCTGGTTACTGCCAGCTGTTCCTTTAGACTGCTACTGTTGAACTGACACGAATACATATGAAGGCACTCTTCTGTCTCCTCAGGGAAGAGAGGTTGGCCTCCTTCTTATGGTCACATTCTGCCCAAAGTCTATCACCAGCTCCTGAGAACTTCCTTGGGTATCTCTGAATTTTGTGGTAGTACTTTATCACAGAATCATAGAATAGTTTGGGTTGGAAATGACCTTTAAAGGTCGTCTAGTCCAACCCCCCTGCAACGAGCAGGGACATCTTCAACTAGATCAGGTTGCTCAGAGCCCCGTCCAACCTGACCTGGAATGTTTCCAGGGATGGG
>JAVJGG010000027.1:874275-892539 GCA_035590195.1 Aviceda cuculoides | reverse complement strand
GCTGCCCCATCCCTGGCAGTGTCCAAGGTTGGATGGGGCTTGGAGCAACCTGGTCTGGTGGAAGGTGTCCCTGCCCACGGCAGGGGGTTGGAACTAGGTGGTCTTTAAGGTCCCTTCCAACCCAAACCATTCTGTGATTCTATGAATCTATGATCTCCTGTAGACCGGGAGAACAGTCTTCCCCTTTGCAGCAGCCTTCTATGTACTTGGAGACTGTTATAATTCTGTTCGTCTTCTCTCCTTTGAATTAAATGAGACTATTTTGTTTGATCTTTTCTTGTTGATCTTGTTTCCTAGACCCTAAGCATCCTCTTGCTCTGCACTCAGAGATAGCTTGCCATCTTGGTATGCAAATTTCCCATGAACATGGTGGACTCAATTTTATAATCTTTTTACCTCAGATTAAAAAAGAGGGAAAAAATGAACCAGATACTTAGAGCACTAACAAAACCTGAATTCAAACTTGAAGTTGCACCAAAGGAAATCTGCTCCCAAATTCATGTTAATCGGATAGACTTGCCTGATAAGTCTGTGTTTTCCACAAATCTTGAATCAAAGTTTTATTCCTCATCAGTAGTTATTTTCAGAATTATCCCTGAAATCTGTATGTTTGGAGATGAGTCATGTGTGACATTGTTTAATATTTGATTCTTAAAATGGCCACATATTTAATGAAGGGGAACATCTTACACTTTATTCAAACACTAAGAGGCTAAGAATTTACAAAAATGTTCTTTGCAGGACATAGTCACAAATGTTAGATAACACCCCAAAAGGGTTCATTTTAAATTAGGAAAATCTTGAATTTTAACTGAGTAATGTGACTCCTTTGGCTCAAGATGATTTAAGATGAATACATTTGGATGATTTTGACTTTGCTGATGCCCATTTTTGCCTATTGGTAGATGAAATTTAAAGGAAAGGCTTCATGTCAAGTACTTGAAAGACACAGCTCTGTAGCCTATAGAAAGGGTAATGTCTCTATTGCACTTTTAGAGATATGTACCCCTCATAGAAGAACATGTTTTTCAAAGGTAGTGTTTTTCACTGAGCAATGACAGAGATGCATGGGGAAATACTTGCTTTTATTTGGCATATACATTTTGAAATCAGCCTATATAAGAATTTTTTTAACTGTCCTTGGGGACAAAAAAAAGTAATATTCAGATTAGTCAGTTCAGGGATATTTTTTGTGAAATCTATGTGTATACTTTATCAACAAGGCAGCCTTTTTCTACTTTAAACACTGCCTCCATTTCTAGCTTTTCATGTGCAGGGGTTTCAGCAGCTCAGAGGAATTTGCTAGGAAGCTGGGGTTCTTACAGAAAAAGTGAAAAGGAAAGGTTTCAAAGGGGAATTTTAAGCTGCTGTTTAGCAGGTTATGTATTTAACATTTATGCAGTGAATTAGGAAATAATTCATTTAGTTGCTTTAAATCCTATGTATATTTCATAATTATGTGGTGCTTATATATAGTGACTTCATGCAGATGAAGACATACTATCAAAAATGGAAAATAGTTGTTAGTGAGATGTTGACTTGGTATATTGCTTACTTAATTCTTACTTTTGCAAACTTGACTCAAATTGAATAGCATTTACTCATAGCAGTAATCCTATTAAAGACCCAATCTGAAAAGTTTATACACACACTTAGCTTTACAGCCTCCGAATGTTCCCACTGAAATCAGTGGAAATACTCCCAGGCCTCAGGGTTATTCAGCAAAGTATTTAAGCACGTGCTCAAGTCCCTTTACCTTTCAAGCGACATAAGAACAGGTTTATAATTAAGCAGAGGATTATGAGATCTATTCCTCATGCTCCAGGGATGCAGTTCAGCCAGCATCTTCGGCTTTTTTTACCTCCTCTACCCAAGCTACAAATATATTATATAGCAGCCTCTTCAAGTGGAAGAATGGCTTCCATTAAATGCTTAAGTGTTACAGGTATAAGCAGTAATATAATAATATATAATGCCACAGATAGTGTAAATTAACATGCAGGTCCTGATTTAGAGACCATTTAATCAGGTATTTAAAGGCAGCTCTGTTCACTTAAATGTTTGCATATGCATAGCCCTTGTGGCAACACCTCCATGTTCATAGCAAGGGGTTGTTCTCTGGCCCTAAGGCAACCTCCACTGCCCACGGAGAGCAAAGCTAAGCTGTCTTGCCTCGACCGCTTCCCCAAAACCAGGGCTGCTGCATCCACACTGCCCACGGGGAACAGTCCATGGGCCAGACTCCTTCTGAACTGTGCCCAGAAACTGCTGGAAAGTTGCAAACTGGGCAAGGCCAAAAGCCTTCCAGGGACTGCGCTGTGAAGTCAACGTTAGGGATGACCACACGCTGGTATTTGGGCCTACGTCGTGGACCTCATTAGCTTTCTGGAACATCCATGTCTAGTAAGGGCAGTGATGTGGAGAACAGATGTCTACAGCTAAAATTTAAATAGCTCATTGAATGTCAGTAGACTTCCTGAATGAAGAAAAAAGGCTCTGGCTGTTCACATTTCATATTAATGCTGATCATTCAACCACTCACAATAAGGGAAAACAAAACCAATTTTAAATAGACAGACTGGTTTTCTGCTTAGAATATAAAACCTTACACTGCATCTACAGAGTGAGATTCATTGCTATCTGACAAAATAATTACCTAATTTAAACCAATTGTCTAGGTCCCCTCTGCAGCCTGTGAAGAAAGAAGATAATTTTAAGAAGGTGATACGTTGCACCCTGAGCGACATGGCTTCAACAGGAGGCATGAATTGCTTTCTCTGGAATTCCACTTTTAGTTACTTTCAAGGAAAACTGTACAATGGAAGAGCTTAGACAAGAAGCCTGGCATTTAGATGTCAAAGTGATGTGAGGTAAATCTCATTCTGAATGTCCAGTTAGCTCAGGATAATGTTTGACAACCCGAAAGATTACCAAACAGTGATAGTAAACATAAAATGAACAGACAAATGTTGACAAATCACAGTTGTGGCCAGTTAATAAAATACAGCATAATTTGCTATTCAGCTGACAGTCTACCCACCTGCAATTCTAAATCAGAGTTGTGGTTATAAATACGGTAAAATTGTGCTGTCATCTATACTACTTTCAGTTGATTTTCTCTGTGATCCATAAGGTATCACGTGCTGAACCTGTTTCTCAAATAATTTATAAAATTCCTTGAGATACATGCCTTATTAATATATTACTCTTAATTATTAATTACAAACGTATTTCCCAACACATTTAGCTTTCTTTCGTCCTGAATTAAAAAATTCTTTCCAATTCTTATCAGTGTATTCGTCTTCCCATGGGGTTACAAATAGTTTGTCAAGCATTTCTGCCTCAGGATTGTTTGCTAAAAGCTTATTTAAGATATAGTTTCTACCGATTTCTTTTTATTGCTTTTGACATTCAAATTCCTGTTAAATCATAACCATATTGCTCTTAGTCCTAGATTGGAAGAGGGAAACTTTAGGAGGGGGTCTTTCACTGAAGTCTTTTAAATAGGAGAATTTTTTCCTAGTTAATAATGAATAATAGGTACCTTCAGCTGAATCATTATTTTCCATCCTAAAAGTCCACTAACTTTTGATTCTGGAAGAACCGTCATTAAGTCATATCTTTGGCGTGGATTCAGATAAATATTTTTTTCCTCCTGCAAAAAACCAGAAGTGGTGATTGCCAGCAATCATTTGTGAAAACAATGTGCTCAGTATATAAACTGGGGGGAAAGCTGGCCCCGGGGGCTGCTGCTTGGGAACCCGACGGGCATCGGTCGGCGCGTGGTGGCAAATTGCATCGTGCTTCTCTTGTTTTGTATATTCTAATTCTTTTATCATGGTTATCGTTTTCCATTCCTCTTCTGTCCTATTAAATTGTCTTTATCTCAGCCCACAGATTTTACTTTTTTTTTTTCCGATTTTCTCCCCCATCCCACTGGGAGCAGGGGAGTGAGGGAGCGGCTGTGTGGTGTTTAGCTGCCTGCGGGGTTAAGCCCCGACATTCAGTCAAAACTGACTAGATCTACATGAGTTGTGGTTTGGATACTTTGTTGTCAATATTGTCCAAAACCATCATACAACTCAGACACAACACTTGATAGTTCTTCGCCTCTGATGTCGGCATGTTGTTTTTTCATGACAGCAAAAAATTAGCAAGGCTACCATACAAGCTCATTTTCTTACACAGAATTATCCTCCTAAAAGCTCGAAAATACATACAGCACACAGTAGAGCAAAGTTCTCTACAAAGCCTTTTTTTATTTTCTTTCACTAAACATTTGCAAAAAGTGGCCACTCTTGGGTTGTATGAAAAACATCTGGAGGAAAAAGAATTAAAGTTGGGGAACGTGATAGATACCAAAAGAGACAGAAATTCTACATATGCTAGTCTTTGGATTTTGAAAAGTTATCTTTGTTGTCAGGCTTACATGAGTAATTTTTGCATGAAGATTTTAAAAAAAAACAACTATGCGTTTCATGACAGCTTGTTTAAATGGAAAATTGTTTCCAGCAAAATGAATCAGAGTTGGTGATTTAGGTCAGTCACTTTCACTTCCAATGTCAACACTTTTACCAGTATTAAAATGACCTCCACTGACCATGGTTTAATTTACTTGGGAAGCCAATTAAATATATATAGATGGTATTAAGGCATTTTAATACTGAATGGGAGTGATTATGCAAAGGCTTAATGTGGTTTGATTAATCCAATTTAAATTCATACCTCTAGCCACTTTAGATTAACTGTCCTGAGTTTCCAATTAAGTACAGGAAAGCAGCTTTACTATATTTTTTTCTGTTGGTGAGTAGGAAAGGCCTGGAAAAAAGCTTTTGTAGTACGGAATACAAGTGTAAGATAGTACAGTGCTACAGGTCAGCTTGTCATTTTGCCTCTCTCTATTATAACAACTTTAAAAACCTTCCAAGAGATATTTTTCAAAAGTGTAAGTTGAGATTGCCTGCCGAACTTTGACTTCCAAATGACTGCTGACATTCAGGTATTAAGCCCCTATTGGCACCCTTGAAAATTTTGCATCAGTCCGCCAGAATTCTTCCATCCACTGCAGAGCGATGCCATTCCCTCCCACCCTCCAGCGCGAGAAAGAAATCCTGTGGGAAATGCCCTGAGGACTGGTGGCAGACGCTCAGAAATAGAGCAGCGGGCCGCCCCAGCCCTCGGCTCTCGAGGAACGCCGGAGCTCGTGCAGCCTGACGGCCGCGTGCTGGTGGGCCGGTAAAGCAGCGAAATTACTCCCGCAGCACGCCTGCGCTAGACTGGTGTGTAATAGGTAACCAGGAAAATCGTCCAGGACTCCGGGAGGTGAAGGGTGCCAGCACCGTCAGGTGTTGTGGAGCAGAAAACGTACTAAACTCGATTCAGCAGCGCAAGCAGTCGGAGAAGCAAAAGAAACAAATCGCACTCGCAGCTCTGCAGGACCACAGAGAGCTTGCCAAACCTCGAGACAGGCCACTTCTCAAGGTCTTTTCACCAGCTGCATGATAGTATAATTGAAGGATTTCACAACTAACTTCAGGAATCTATGTGACTCTTCACTTCAAGCTTTATATCACAGAAACATAATATTTCTGTGTTAATTCCTCTTTTGATCATGCCGCCTTTCTTGTCTTTTTCTTACTGAAAACTGTCTGGCATCATAGGGTGTAATACAACCAGTGACAAGTGTCTTATTCTTTTCCAGTAAAGTTAATGGTATTTCTACTCTATCAGGATTAGAAAAAGTAATAATGCATGTTTAATAAAGAAATGTAATAAATTTCTGCAGGCTATAAACTTACATATTTACAGGCACAGTAAAATACGTATGATGATGAAGTTAACATCTGTCTGTCAGGAATGCTTTTATCCAGTCGTCTATGACAGTTCTGAACTGACATTTATCAAACTGAAATACTCAGCCTCCAAAGCTGGGAACCTCTCCTGGGTATTCTGACTTGAACATATAGGTTTGACCTTTTGTTTCATCTCAGTCGTAATATCTGGTGACTTTAAATTCCACATTCACATTCAGTCTATGCTAAGGTTTAATAACCCAGCACATTTAAAGGCAAAGGCCAGTTAGAAGACACTGTTTCTTAGCCAAATCATTACACAGATATGCAATCTCTTACTTTCCCCACAAAACTGTTTTTTCCCCACTTCCCCCCCCCAACCTGTTTTCTCAAATGTAAACAGAGGATTCGTAATTTTTTTTCCTTTGGAAGGATCTTAAAAATAAGTGATCCATAAGCCAATATTCAAAGGAATCACTTCAGCACTTAAGTCTGGCTGGAAGAAGACCCTGGACAATGTCCCCCAGTATTACGCAGGTGCAGAACACAGGAATGTAAGGCAGCATGTTAGAGTTTTCAGATACGCCTGTCTTCTTGACTTTTTCAAGTGGGTTACTCAATCTGTTCACTATAGACCCCTTCTAATGCTTCTAACTCTCCCCCTGCATCCAAATAAAAAAAAGTACAAATCTGGTCTATTTCTAGGATCTGATTCCGAAATCAGGTGTGATTTCCAACACTAAGCACTTTAGTTCTTGTTAAGAATTTAGCGTTAGCAAAATGATACTAAAAAAGGGTTATTCTCTGGTTGTTCAGTAGTTAGTGTGTTTTATATAGGGTCACACATGACGTGGATTATTGCACAAAGTATAAGCTATTTAGGACCTAGTGTTGGGTTGGGCAGATTTGCTCTATTATGGCAAATTCTCAGATCTTGCCTTTCCTTATCAAGAAATCGGGGTTCATCCGTCAGTCACTGCAGTGTCATATCTACTATCACCTTACTATGTAGAAACTGAACTTAGTCTGTAAAACTCTGAACCCCTGGAATGCTGCTGTGTTAATGCGTATGACATTGTTCTTTGCCAGCGTGGGAGCCAGCCTGCATTTCTGGAAACAGAGCACTCATTTGAAAACCTTATACAGACATTAACTATCCAGAAAGCTTTCTAAAAAACCTGTTACTTGAAAGTCTAACACTAAAACTTGTGTAGGACTCAGCTGGATAATTTCCACTGATTCAAAAGCAATCATCCATGCCAAACCCTATGCATAATTTTGAATTATTTTTAGGATTAGGTATTCAGGTATCAGGAAAGCACCATGCAACTCTGAAACATGATTCCTGTAAGTACTATTGCAGAATTATTACAGTTCTTCATATGAATCCCTTTGTTTCTGAAGTGTCTATCTAAGTTTTGATTTCTAAATTGCAATAGTTACTGGGGATTGCAAATGGCTCCAACTCTTCCCTGTGCAGAATTTGATGCTTCACATCAAAAGAAGCCCTTACTGTCGATTCTTAAACACCGGCTGGAGTCAGATGCCCAGGATGGAGGCATCGTATCGAAGCAGTTGGTTTGCATGAACCCGGAGCTGTCAGGGAGCCGCAGGAGCAGGGCTGCGCTGCGAGGACGGATGAGCCCAGCGCCAGCGAGGCAGGCAGGACAGGACCCGCGGGACCCGAACGAGAGAGCAGAGCAGGTCCAGAGACGGTACCCAGGGCCCTGACGGATTGCCAGACAAGTCTGTGGTGGCAGGGCAGCTTGTTGGTAGGGCTGACCTGTCTTCTGGGCTGTGGGTGAGAGACGGAGGGCAAAATAGGACAGAGTCTGGGAGAAGTGCTAATCCCTAGCGGGAGCACCTCAATCCTCAGCTGGACTGGATGCTGACATGATTTTAAGAGGTGAAAAACCAACCTTAATGGTACCTAAGGTAGCTGCTTGCAAAAGTAGATGGGTGGTTGTCCTGGCTGACTCCAGAAACAGGTATTTTGATATGAAAGAGGTGAGTGAGTGTGGGGGTGTGGAGAAGGCCAGATAGCAGGGAGCTGACGTGGAGCAGCGCACAGAAAATATCCTCCAGCAAAGGCTTTACACTGCGCAGTCACAACCTGGGAAATCAAGTGGTAAAGAAGAGCAGAGGGGATTGTGTTCATATGCACGCAGTGTGATTTTCAAGCTTCGCCTTTTGCATTCAAATACATGTTAAGAGCTGTAAAGTGAGGGCTAGCAACGGGTTCACTTGTAGATTTTAATATGTATTATTTCAAATTTATCCTTTGTATAAAAAATATTGCTTACTGGGCTTTATATCTTTACAGAGATTTCTGTGCAAATTAAGTGCTTGATTCAAGAAATTGTTATGGTTCACCCTTTAGGTAAGTCAGCTGCTTATCGGGGTTTTAAGCAAAGGAACTTGGTGCCTGAATTCTGAGCAATGTTTCTGCAAGAGCAAGAAAAGTAAGAAATCTGAGTTATGTTGAAGACCAGAATAGAGATGGATACAATAAATTCATATAGACTATGACCCCTATATCCTTTTCTTCTTTTAAAAATGATTTGAAGATTATAAAATGTTTCAATTCGTTTGAACAATCATGAACATGAACTCCAAAGCTCTTGTTTTTATTTTCATGTGCTCTGGAGTTGTTCTTTTGTCATTAAAATTGTATTCCTCACTCTAGTCCCTTCCATTTAATGACTGTGGTTTAGCCCTCTGATGTGCCAAAAGCTTGAAAATTACGGTAAGAAATGAAGCAGTAATTTACAGTAATCACTAGCATTTTTAAGTGCAGCTGTTACAAAAGTTTTAAGATCCCTGATGTTGTTAATGGACAGAAAGTTCAAAAAGACAATTCTACTAATCTATGTAAAAGTAAATTGTTGCTTCATGCAATTTTTTGTTATTTAGTCTGGTGGTTTAGCAATTGCAGCTGCCTAAGATGAAAGCAGAGAATAGGTCAACAGAAGTCATGCAGAAATACCATGGAAAAGACATATTGCTCCTATTCTTGAAGTAACTGGTACCTGGGAGGATCTAACATTAGCTTCTCTATTGGATTGTCACATTTTGCTCTCTCTCAAACATTGTTTTGAAGGGTAAATGGCATTTTCTGCTTTGAAATATTACAGTAACTCACAGCATTTGCAGCATCAGTACCAATTAGCTAGATTAAAATCTTAGGAATCAATTCACTTTTTGAGAGAAGACAAAGGCTCCATTTCCATTGAAGACAGGGTACTTAATGTCTTTATATTGAAGTTATCATATATTAAGAAGTAGGAGACAAATATGTATCTAATTAGAAAGTTAAACTCCCATCAGTGGTCATACTTGTGTCTGGGATTCCCTTTGCATCTATTCATACGGTATCTGTTCACAAATGTAACTGACCTTGAAAGACTTGTAGTTTTGTTACAGGTATGTCATTAAACCCATCTGACTGTTCCCAAATCCTCATTTTGTCACAGCTTGGAAGGACTACTTGTAGTAAGATGATAATTGCTGTGGACTTTTCAGAGGAGTCACAAGATCCTGTTCCAAGAGCTCATTCTATGCCAATGTAAATATGAAAATAGGTGAGTGGAAATTGATGGTCTGAAAAACTGCATTCACTGGGAAGCTTAGTGGCACAAGAGGAATTTTTTCCCGTACAGAATTTACTGTTCCAAAAATACGTAAAGAGATAAAACATTATTAATACCATGCTATGTTATTTTTGCTGAAACAGGAACAGCATGGGTGGGTGACTGGCTCGAGGGAGTGAAAATGTCGGTAACTAGAAGCTGACTAATGCTGACTCTCTTGTCTTTTCAATGGGCTAAAAATCAGCACTGGGGAACACTTGCAAAATGGTCTTTTCTTATTTACTCTTCTTTGACTTGACTATATTTTTATTTAGCTATTTATATTCCCTCAAATTCTCCTTTATTATATCAGATTGCAAAGCATAATAAGAAAAACTGAAGGTAAATAAGAAGTGCTATTAATTGCTCAAAGGTCTAGTGATTTTTCTTTAGACATTTATGTTTGTAAGGCACTGAATCAGGTTGTTATCAAGGAAAAGATTTTAGTAACATGGATAAGATAAAAAGGTTAGAGTTTCTTCCTGTTAACCTGGGTTCTTTTAATGTATTTATCCTGTGTGAGACTAAGCTGGTATTATGTGTTGATGCTTAGCTCTGTTTACTCACAGTTGCTGTTGAAAAAAATTCTCTTGAGCCCTTCTTTGGTGTTCAGAGGATAACTTGTGGTCATGGGTAATTCCAAAACACAAGAAATGGATGTAGGGGAATCAGCTGACCAGAGCAATTGTAGGTCATTTAGTTTCCCTTCTATATTGGGGAAGAAATATTGTAGATTACACTGGATCAGCCAACCCTGAGTTCAAAACCTCATCCACAGTGTTGAAACTCCTTGGCAAAGTGAAGTAACATCTGCAAAGGCTTGGGCAGATGTTATGTATAGCTGTGATGATACACTCAACACGCAGTGCAAACGGGGTTCAAAATTATCCTTTTTAACCCTTTCATGTGGACATAGTGCATGTGTAAAGAAATTTGTAATCTGTGAAAATTTGCTGGGCTATATACTTGAATATATACATATATATACATTATATATATATTTGTATGTACATATATATATTTGTGTGTGTGTATAAATTGCTTTATTTTATTTTCAGAATACCATCTTAGATCTTAATCCTGATTATACTGCACTCAGTAAGAATTATACCCAGTGAATATTAGAGACATAGCAAAACAAGCAAAAAAAATACCATCAGGGTTTAATCCTAATACCACATGATTTTAAAGCTGTCTAAGTTTGTTAAAAAGATTTAGTGGAATCTAAACATGCCTGTTGTTATTTTAGTTTGCCATTACAGATTTAAAGAAGACATACGTAAAAAACACATAGAAATGAAACAGAAAGGTCACCACAAAAATCTTTGATTTACAAAGCTATTTTCCAGGGGATTTAAAAGTGGATTTTCCTAATCTCCCACAAAGCTATTAAATTAAGCCAACTCTTGTCTGTCTTTTTAAATTTTCTATATTAGATAGCAAGCCCAGAAAACTTTTTTTGGAAAGTGTGTACATACGACTGTCACTTCTAGTATTGCCCTAAAGGGTGCGGTGCTTTGCTATACAGAAAGATGTCCTTGCCCTAGGAAGTTTACAAGTGGTTCAGCTCTCTTCATGCTAACAGCTCTGGTCTTATAAAGCATGCACATGTAGTTTTAAATATTTGATTTCCCTTAATGAGTTTTTAGTAGACTAAGAGGGATCTGCACATTATCAGATCCAACCTTATGTACGTGATGACATAGGTACTGCTGAGATGGGGAAGCAACAGTTTTGGGAAGGGAATGGGACATCATAAGTAATTTTATGTAACTCCAAGAAAAGATTGGAACCTGAAATTAATTGCTCACCCTTGGAAAATTTTGATATTTCAGCATTAGTATTTACAGGCAACTAAGGAAAAAAAAGAAAACTATCAAAATGATATATGAAACAGGAACTTTTCAAAAGCTTTCCAACACTTAACTTCAAAAGTTTGGCTTGAAACAAATAATTTTCTAAATGGATACATTTTATTGGAAGGCAGCTTAACACTGAATGATATCTGTTTGAATTAGAATGTTGTCTTAGAAGACTTAAAATTTATGTGTCTTATCTTTTTAGACTCCTCTTTGACAAGCTTCTTGGACAGAAAACATCATAATATGCTGCAGTCATGGGTTTTTCATTCTGTTACTCAGGCAGGAAGATCACAGTAAGCTATGAAAGTTGTATTATGAATATGAATCTTGCCTTAAGGTGGAAGCATTGTGATCCACTGATGTATCTTACTAAGATTTATGTCTGGCACAAATAAATGTTAAATTTATCCAAAAATGGAAGAAAAAAGAGAAGAAAAAAGAAAAAAAAATTAAAAAGAAAAAAAAATTAGAATTGAATCAGTACTACTTCTGAAATCTTTGCCATTTTATATATTTTTTTCCCCTGCATCATGTGGATGGAAGATAATTTAGTTTTCTAATCAATATGGTTGAGTAGGTTTACTCATTAACATTGTGTGCAAAGCCTGAAAGTGCTGAGTAGCAAACTGAATTGTGATTACCAGAGCTGCCTAGTTTTTGTAGTGTATTGCAGCAGAAGCATTCCTTAATGTTGGTTTCAAGTGTGGGCTTACATGCTACCTCAAGAAGGCCCATTACTTGCATAGTATGAAGAGAAAGTGAATGAGAAGTAATGAGGGTGAAATTATTGGAGGAATAGAAGGTATGCGCTGGGACTCTGAAAGAAATGCATACTAATGTTTACATTTGCAAAGAATGTTCTCCAGGAAACTTTTTTAAAAAAATAATCCTATGTAAAGGGATAAAATTTATCAGCCTATGTAAAGTGTTGTCACAATGTTCTTTTTAGCTGGCACTGAATACAGCTAAATATGCACAGGTAAATTCCTGACTGTTAGTATATACTTGACCCAAATTGTACAAGCATGAGCAGCCGTGTGGATTGGTAAAACAGATCTAGTTCTACCCTTTGCATCACTCTTTTCTTTTCAAAATCCAAGTGTAGTCAATCCCAACTCTAACTGGTTGGTATTTTTACAATCATTCATTTTTTTACTAATAAAAATCACTTGGAACCAAAACATTTTGTATGCAGATACCAAATTTGGTGAGACTGTCAACAGGAAAGCTCTTCAGCTGTTCATTGTTTTTTCTGCTTAATATGATACTCACTGGCAGTGGAATTTTTGGGAGCAAAACGTGTCTTCATGGACAGAAAAAAATTTCTGTCTCAGTCTGGGCTTGATCAATGTATTTGTATGTAGCAGAGTATATAAAAGCCTGCTTTCTTAGGGAAACAGGACTCATACAGACTCCTCTCTCTTTCTTTTTTTCTTGGCCTATCCTCATCTAACGACTTGTGAGCCCGTGGTCAGAGAAGCAGAGCTATCAGAGCTATTAACTTCTGCCAAGAAACCCTTTACTAATTACCCCAATGGCAGAAGTGAGCTTCCTGCATACTAGACACCTGGAAATGTATATTCATCCCCAAAACATGGCTTCCTAGGAAACTAGGCCTCACTGTCTTCAGGGCTTTTGGAGGTACTAGCTGTTTGTAAATACATTAACATTTAGCTTGGACAATAGAAATCTCCAGGATAAACTGTTTTGCCCAGGGATGTTTCTTTGTTGCTTTGGGGTTTTTTTAAGAAGTACATGCATATCACCACACAAATCTCCACAGAAGTGTGCTCCAAGGGACAAAACCTTGCCATTAGGTGAAGTCAGCCAAAGGAAACTAGGAGGCCAGTAAGTACGTCTCTCTGCCTGTCTTTGGAGAATAAGTATGCTGGGGCCTGGGAACTCTCCAAACACCTGCAGCTTTGTGTAGAGAATCAGGCGTGTGAGCGTCATCTGCAAAAATGGATCCTAAGCGTGCACAGATACCTCATCTCTAGGACACAAACTGGCCTGGCGGCACTTGGCCTAAGCCTTACCCTCCATGTCCATAGCTTTAAATTCCACACGCACGTGGCTAACGTGAACTAGCAGCAATTGAAAGGATTTAGGTGTGTCCACCTTGGCCCCCTTTTGAAACTCGGCAGCGTCAGAAGCTGTGGGAACCAGCCATGAGTCTGGAAGACATGAAAGCATTGAGGCTGGGAGTTATCTGGCTCTTCACTGGCCATGGATTATCAGCCAAAAGCAGCAAACAAAAGAGGGAGGAATGAAGTTGGTCAGCTGCTAGTTCACTGCACAGAAAAGTGCCACATGAAGAAGGGTGTGCAGTCATCCTACATCCAAAAAATTTAGCTGGCAACAGAAGAAATTGAGCTCTGCCACACCTCCCATAGGACAACCATGTGGTGACTCACAAAGTCCATTACGCAGGTCCACAAGAGATGGAAAACATCCCCCACACCATGCCTTCCTCTTATACAGACTAAATGAAACCTTATCACAATAATTAATATCCTGGTCCACTGCCAGAGTGAAAAACAACAGAAAAAATATTTCAGTTTGCTTGAATTGTTTTACTCAGCGTTTCTTTGTAGGTTCCACTTCTAAAATAATTTCAGTTAGGGTAGGCCTACATTTGATTTGAATGTTTGTTTAATGGCTGTTTTCAAAATGTTATTGGAATGTTTTATACGAAACATTCATGGGCCAGAAATATAGGTCCATCTCTTACCAATCAGCCTACAGAGTCATTTTATTCCACCCCATTTTCTCCATCCCTCAGGTCCAGAGGGTATTTAATTAATCACACACAGTGGCCTGCATTCAATGGGAAGGAGTGAGAGGGACTTTTCTCTCTTCTGCCCCATAGCCTTTGGTCTCAGGTACCCTTAAGAGAATGAGCTTTGTTTGTCTGAAAGAAGGTTTTGATCCTGGGTTTCCCGCTTTCCCGACCAGCAGGCTGCAGGCAATGAAAGGGGTTAATGGCTACCACCACCTGTTTGTGAAATTGGGACTTATGTTTAACTCTTTGTAACATTTGTTGAAGGGCAGGTATTTAAGGGCTGACATCCACTGGTGAGTGCCTGTGGCTTGATGAGCAACTGCACGTCAGATGGGCTCCGCTAACTCATCTTTCTCATCTGTTACAACTGTGAGGCAAAGTGAAAAAAAAATATCTTTTTTTCATTGAAGTTTAAATATTTCATCTGATGTTTGCCACAGAGGCTACCAGATAAAGCATAGTTGCTCATGTGAAGTTGTGGTAACTTGCTTGACTGTCCCACCTTCAGTTTCCTTTGGGTAGTAAGCACGAGGTCCCATACTACTTCCTAACGGCCAGCTCAAATTTCTCACCATTTTAAGTTCTCATCTTTAGAATAAAGGCTCCTCAGTCAGTGCTCAAGATATATTTAGGCTGCAATATATATAAAAGTTAGGTGCTGTTGTGGATATATTCCTTTGTTTAAGAGTTTACTCTGTCATTTACTGTCATTATCCAGGAAAATGGCCTGGAAAAAAGTGAGAACTCTAACTAATATAATGAGTCTCCTTCACAGTCTTGAGTATTTGATTACTGTCCCAGTCTATCCAATCTGTAAAATGGTAAACTTTTCCTTTGTAAAGGTACTTCCAGTTATTAATCCTACATTCTGGTAGCTAAAGACTTAAAATATTTAATGTCTGCTGAGTACTTCTACATATGGAGAAGCGAGAGTGAAGGAAAGGGTGAGCCTTTTAGGTTCAAAATAAGTACAAACATTAATTTGTAAATCTTGTGCTAAGCAAGGCAGTAATCAAGTTTTTGCGCAGCTTCCTGACATAGAAATGCTATTGTTTTCTTCATACAGTACTCAGCATCCACAGCTTCTGTCTTAATAATGCAGGTTACTGATCACTATTGATTTCCACAAAACCTCAAAAGTCAGTTTTTAAATAAAAGACTTCTCATAGAGCAATAATTAACACACATGTTAATCCTGCATCTATTATTAGCTAAATTGAAGCCATGAGTAACGGAATCTTTTTCAGTTCAGGTCAACAGCATGTCCTAAAGGTGAGAAAATTAGAATAAATTTAGTCTGAAGGAAAAAAATGATCTCTAAATGTCAGGTAGCCTCCTGCAAAGCACTCTCCCACATCCTTCCTGAATCTATTACCACACCAGACGCAGTTTCTGATCATACCTGGACAAGTATGGCAATGGGGACAATCATTCTTTCAGTGTTTCCGTAGAATTACAGGGCAAAACTGATGCTTGAAGTAGTATCTTTTAACCTATAAAAAGCCAATGCAGGTCCAAGGTTGCTTATGCTGTGCACTATTTGAAAGAGGGGCCATGTAACAAATAACTTTCTGAATTCTGCACTAGCCTTAGATCTCAAATATGCCTACCATTTAGCTCTGTCAGAATTGCTGTCCTGGTAGTCTAAGTTAGAGATCACCATGGCATGAATGGCAGAAATTGCAAGATTTGCTCCTTAAAGAAAATTAGTTTAACCTGTGGGCTGTGTGAAAAGGGGGAAAAAAAAAACCAGATAAGGCCATAGCTGTATTTTTCTTTCCAAATAACAGCTGTGAGTACAGTACAACCCTAAAGACCTGCTCCCACGCTTCTCCTTAAAGTGACTGACCAGTTTTGCCTATAGTTTTTGGCTCTTTTTCTTAGCCAATAGCACCCATTTACTTTTCCAGACTGAGTAGCAGCCAGCTATGTTTTATTTTTACTCTATCCTCTTTCAAATATTCTTGTGTCTACAGAAGATGGCCAGGTCAGATACGGTAGAGCAGTGGTTTTCACCATTTTTGGTTAGTGGAGCATAAAACCTTTTGCCAGTGAAGCTGTAGGTGGCAGCATATCAAATTTCTCCTTCTTGAGGATTGTCTTGCAAACTTTGCATTTCCAGAAAAAGTCCATGGACTCGTGGCACTTGATGGACCACAGATTGAAAGCCACTCTTTCAGAAATACAGCCTTAGCTGCTTGTAAGGTCATTGAATGACCCATAGGCAGAGGTCTCACTGGAACTAGGGACTCTCTTCAGTCACTTTCTCAAGCTGCTCATGACCAGTGTCTCTTTTCTTGGAGCCATTCATGAATCTGCTCCTTGGTACTCTTTTCTACACTCCACCTGGAAGAAAAAATCCACGTCAATTGGATGTGAAGCTTTGTTTTGTCTGCACAATTATTTTGTTAGGTCTTAAACTAAGTTTGTTAGATATGTGTAAACAGGAGGGAGTATGGGATTATGCTGCAATGACTAAAGAGCATTTCCTACTTGGTGTTTAGCTTGGCCAAAGTCCTGCTGAACATCGCCAGTCCCATGAGTCTTTTCTTACAATCACTCATCCCTAAATACTCCTACTGCTGTTATAAGGTAATTCCAGATTTTCAGCTGCAGACCTGGCATGCTGATTGCTTGGCTCATACTAACTGTAAGTGGCCAGACTTTCCTCTCTGAGGAAGAGCTTAACAGAGGATGGCATTTGGTCTGGCAAAATACACAGAGCTGTAAGTCTGGAATGTCTAATCTTCTTAATGGAAGTAAGAGATGCCTGCGTATTTCAGTTAGCTGGTCAGCCAGTCGGAGGGTGCTGCTGGACTTAGCACAGGATGTAATCTCGGACAAAACACATCTCTAACATTTGCTGGTCTTTTCAACATTCCCTACTGGAAATATGCTCAGCTGTAATGGAAGGTGAGAAGAGAAGCATTAACAGGTACATTGCTAACCCCAAGCTGCACTGAAGACATGAATTTGGAGGTCAAAAGTCTTTGTATTCCAAGTTTTGGTACAGTTAATAAAAAAGAGCAACCTACAGCAAAGTTCAAGTCTAATAAGACTCAACTTTCACACTTCTGTGTGTTCAAATTTGGAATTTTGGGGACTGATCACTGCTGTATTTTAAAACCCCTCTGCTACTTAACTTTGAGGAGTTTTGAACGCAGACTGTAGGGAATGGGAAAAAAATCTCAAAAAAGAACCCTCCCCCAAAATCTCTAAAATTTTAGATTAAAACTAATTCAAACTGATTGTTGCTTTCTGAGTATTCTAGAACTGAGTGGATCATCTGATTAAGCTACATTAACACTAATGGTTCACAACTTCTCTCAGCCCCTTTTC
Organism: Aviceda cuculoides; assembly: GCA_035590195.1. Taxonomy (NCBI): domain Eukaryota; kingdom Metazoa; phylum Chordata; class Aves; order Accipitriformes; family Accipitridae; genus Aviceda; species Aviceda cuculoides. The sequence continues at coordinate 875,135 of JAVJGG010000027.1, read as the reverse complement.
ACTGGCATTCTATGTTTTTAACTTTGTAGTATTAGAAGATATTATTAGTAAAATAAGGAGGGGGTATTAGTGATTGGAAATGTGTTTAACATGAATCAATTCTTCTGTTATACGGTGAAGCAATTTCAGGAAACTTTTCACACATTGTGACAGAAAATACCCCTGCTCGCTTGCTTGATGAAGAATGAGTCAGCCTCTTCATACACACTTTGAAGGTGAGGAGAGAAAAAAACATGGCTTAAAACTTTTAAAGTACTTACAAAGTAAATTAAAAGCAAGAGCTTCCTGTAGGTTTCAGTGAATCAGACCTGTCTTTTTTCTTTTTTTTTGTATCTCTTCACTCTTTTAATTCTTATGACTACAATAAGAATTGTAGGTTCTATTTGGCATACTCAGTTAAACCTAGATATACAAAGACTTTGTAGGCTCCTATGTTTTGCATCCCCTTAGGTGTGTAGGTGTTCTGGTAGCTAAACTCCTTCATTAGAAAACATCAAATTCATAAAAACTTAAGAAATGAAAGTTAATTTCAGGTGAAACCAATGGTTTGTCTTCCCTTGCACTCTGTATGTTCTGGTGGATAGAAGTGGATGCTCAAGGAAAAAATAGGAGACTAATGAAAGTACAGAGCGAGTCTTTCTCATATCTTCCCAGCCTCAGAATCTTAATGGAATAGAATAGAACAGAATAATTTCAGTTGGAAGGGACCTACAACAATCATCTAGTCCAACTATCTTACCAATTCAGGGCTGACCAGAAGTTAAAGGAGGTTGTTAAGGGCAGTGTCCAAATGCCTCTTAAACACTGACGGGCTTGGGGCACCGACCACCTCTCCAGGAAGCCTGTTCTGGTGTCTGACC
>JAVJGG010000027.1:842373-865786 GCA_035590195.1 Aviceda cuculoides | reverse complement strand
CAAACTGGCTGAGGGTGCGCTCAATCCTGCTGTCCATGTCACCGACAAAGGTGTTAAACAGGGCCGGTCCCAATACCGACCCTCGAGGAACCCCACTCATCACTGGTCTCCACTTGGACAGCGAACTGTTCATCTGAGAACCAGGTAAATAACACAGAGAACACAGTACTTAAAGCACCACTGATTAAAAGACTGTTTGAATTCATCTGTATATCCATAAAATGACAGTGGGATATTTCTGCAAGCATGTTTAAAAATCAATTTTGCGGAATATATTCCTACTTAAAGTAATGGCTTTGAAAATTACAACAGAGTGTAATAAAAGGTGGGGGTTTTGTCAACAGCTGGAGACACTTCTGTACTCTATCTGGTCAGAGATATAATATTAAACACAAAATGACTCACCTAGGACTATTTCTGAAAAGCTATATATTTTTTATGGAAAGGACATGATTGCAAATGCATCTTGAAGTGCACCACATATCTGTAGTTGCAAGGAATTTCTTTCTTCAGTGTCAAGATGACTTATCAAAAACATCAAGCTGTATGATTCTTGGAATGCAATTACATGATCAAAGCACTTAAGGATTATAGTTTCTCTGAGCTGGAGATGTGCAAAGATCAACTAGATTTTATAAAACTTCACAAATTTATCAAGGCAACTCAAGCTGTGCAGGAATCTTCAGTTATTCTGCTTGAAGGCTAAACTTTGCGGTAAGGTAGACATGTGCTTTCCAGATGAGCGTACAGTCCCTATCTGCATAGCCATGATACATGGTAAACTGTAACTGTAGAAAACTGCTGCCCATATGGTTGTTGAGACTTGTACTCTAACGTCTGGGAAAGGCAGAAGAGCACAAGCTGCAGCGCAGATAACATGTGGTGTTTGAAACTGTTTGGGGTTTTGTTTTGTTTTTTGTTTTTTTACGGTATTTTTGACAAACTGTTTTCAATGAGCTTCCTTAGAACAGGGGTTGGAAATTACATTTTGTCAAAACCTTGGTAGAGACAGGGGAGTAAATGAGTAGACTAATAGCTGCTGTTGATATGATTGTGTGTCATCATGGTCATCTAGTGCTACGCTCCAAGTTAATGGAAGGGGCAGTAAAATGTAGAGAATGGTTTGTCTTTGGGCTTACTACAGAAAAAACATTAAAGACAACAAAATAGTATAGATGACTTTTTATAGCTTCCATGAAAAAATGCATGTTAGCTTGAAGTGCCAAGCCTCTCTAATGCAATGGGCCTGGCTGTCAATTTTTTCATGTATTTTAGGGTTTAACTGCATCATGTGGCATTATTTCATTGTGCTGATACAGGAGGAAGCATTTGCCTTTGGGGCTGCCTTTCTCAGGTTGTCATTGTTCCTCTTCTGTAAGGCCTTAACACACAAAGCAATGTACTACATCAACTTTTCCCCAGAGCAACATGTGCCTTACACAGTGTTCTTCTGTCTCGCATATACCTACTTTCTTCTCTGCTGTAGCTCCACAAAAAGATATGGACTTGACTGATGAGCTTCTGGCTATCACCCCGCGGAAAGTAAAATTAAATGATTTTCAATGGAGCTTTTTGCTTTACAGTCTACAAAAATAGCCACTTTCTTTGTAAACTTTAAGTGTCTTTGTATCTAATTTAAATGCTAATTTTTGATGTGTTTTGTTCTGTTGTAGACACCCTTGATCATAACTAAATTGGGAAAAGAGAAGGGTTTTAGGAAAATCCGAGAGGTAGGGTTTCATATGAGTAACAGGTGATGTAAAACTGGAAAATGACTTCAAGATCTAGTCCTCTCAGATGTATGTTTGGATCTCCACTTCCTATAAGCTAAATAGCTGAAGGATATATTTAATTCTGAACATATTTAAGAAATAATTTTATTTGAAATTCTTCTGCCTGCAAAATAAACAATCACAGCCCTCCATCTGCATGCAATGCCTAAAGGATTTATCATAGCAGAAGGTTTCTAATGGAACTCCATCTTGAGAACATTATAAAGAAAAAAATGCGTAGATCAGGCCAGCAATGGTCATCAAGAAGCTGAGCAGAGTTTTGCTGAACATTTGCCATCCCTGTTCCCCGAGTGCTTCCTCGCCTGGGTGTATATCTCCTCTCACAGACACCCAGACACCCATGTGCGATTCTCGGATGTTGCAGCAGATTCCCTGCTGGCCAAGAATCATCTGGACACACCCAGTATTTTCACTTCATGTCCCTCTGGACAACTCTTCCCTCCTAAATAAGCTGTTCTGCCCTTTAGCAGGGCTTTTATTTTTCTACTCAAGTGCTGCTTGCACAGCGAGAAGGACCATAACGAACCACATCTCCCTCCTTCATTGATCTCAGTTTGGAAGCAGCTCAGATTAAGTGAAAAAAACCACAAATGACAATGTGACTTTTGCTGTACATTCCAAATTATCCTTTGCTTTATCTTAAAACCCCCTAAATTAATAGACAATTAAATGGCCTAAAATGAGGAAGATTCTTCTCTATAGAAGACTACCACTCAAATTCTGATTAGGAATTTCATGCTAAGCACATATCCTGTCTTTGCTCTTTCATTCAGCCTCAAAATTCAGATCTATGTACAAAATTTTTTGTATTTTCTCTAGTTACACTTTCTCCGTTTCATTTGGAGAAATATTATATTGTTGCTTGAAGCTGCCATTCGGGTGCTGTAGCCACCTTTGTAAGACTGGGTTTCTAGATGAGTGATTGTTCCACAGCTAGTTACCACAGTGAGGAATAAACTTGTAAAGTCACTCAATCCACTGTTCCACCTTCTTTTCAAAAGTGTAAGAAAACATCTGGGGAGGTGCTCATCTCCTCTCTGGTGACCAGCAACAGGACACGAGGAAATGGAATGAAGCTGTGGGGAGGAAGTTCAGACTGGACATCAGGAAAAGGTTCTTCACCGAGAGGGTGGTCGGTCACTGGAACAGGCTCCCCGGGGAAGTGGCCACAGCACCACATCTGTCAGAGTTCAAGGCACATCTGGATGACGCTTTTAGTCATATGGTTTAGTTTTAGGTAGTCTTGCAAGGAGCAGGGTGTTGGGCTCAATGGTCCTTATGGGACCGTTCCAACTTGAGATATTTTATGATTCTATGATCTTGTAATTTCTAGATTTCTAAAGTTTCTTGGCCAACAGATGGAATATAGAAGTCAGCATGTCTGATGGGGAAGAAAAAGCCAGACCAAATTAGACAGTTCCTTGCTCACCGTGATCATTTCATGGATCCTGTTAGATACCTAAGTCTCTTGAAGCCCTGTGCAAGACTGGGTCCTGAGAAAAGTTTCAGGGATCTACAGTGCCAGTTAGCCACAAAGCAAACACCAGCTTCTGAGAAACGTACAGAAATGGCATGTGTGAATGTACAGGTTTGATTTCCATAAAAGTGAATATTTACTGGAAAATGACATCCTAAGAAAACTTCCTTGGTCAGTCCAGCTAAAGTTTCTCCTGGACATGAAGCAGCTTCAGGCATCCAGGGCCAGAAGAATCTCATGTGCCTGCCAGATGGGCAGGGACTTTTGGACTGGCCTCCTGTGTTCATGTGCCCAGATTCTGTCTAAACTGCGCTTCAGGAATTTCATTCTGGTTTTGTCTATGTTACCATCATTGCAAGACAGAGACAAGAGATGCCTTTTGGTTCTGGCCCTGCAAGTCACACAGCTAGATTGCGGCAGAGTGGAGAAAGCCACTTCTACTCATAGCTGAAACACTGAATCGCCTAACCTAGGTGATTTACTTCCTTGCTAACATTTAAAAAGATCTATTTGGAGCAAAAGCAGGATAAACCTCCTGATTTGCCACAACATGTTGAATGATCCTGTTTCTTCTTGAGAAAGTGAGGAAAACATTCTCATGGAGAGGAGAAAATAGTCAAGTTTCATTCTCTGCATGAGAGTCTTTGATGACAATGAGGGACAGGATTCGAAGCAATTGGACAGGATGCAACATTCCCTGAACTTGTCATGACTGAATTAGCTCCAGACCCTAAAAGAGTAGCTGAGTTACTATGTTTGTTTGCTACCATATTGGACCATAAGGATGCTGCTGAAAAGTCCTTGAACTTTTAAAGGGTTTCACTGTTGTGTTCTTCCTTGTTCTGGGATAGTATATCCAACATTTCCCTTTCATCAAGTGCTTTTCTTGAAATGTTTGCTTCTTCTCCTTCTTGAAATTATTTTCTTTTGGTGCTGTGGATTTTCCTTCTGCAAAACTAACCTGATCCAGGAAGTGATCTATCTGCAGTGCTGATTGCCACAGGGTGAAAACTGATAGTCGTGCAGAGAACGAAACTTGACCGTTGTCTCCTCTCCATGAGAATGTCCTTTCTTCACTTTCTCAGGAAGAAACAGGATCACTCAAAAAATATGCATCTATAAAGGAGGAAAATAAATGGGAGGAAGTATGTACGTGTTATTTTTTCCCCCCAAGATTTGACATTAAAAGACAAGTTGTTCCATTTTCAAGTTACATAGGCACATTTCTGTATAATTCTATTCATAACAAAAGTGGGATCTTGTGTAGTTAAGCAGAAACATACCCATATACACACCCACAGAGCTTATCCTTGGTGGTTATTTTGCTTTTAAGAAATAATCTCCTTAAATCTTCTCCTTCCCCCAATTCTGGCCTTTCTTTTTTCCCCTTGTGTAAAGCGTTTTATTCTTGCCAGAAATAAATCTGACTATGTCCAAATTTATATGAGTCAGAGCTTGGAAAATACACCAGTAGGTTTGCTATGTCTCTTGGACAGTGTCCATATGTTACAAAGTGTTTAATAGGGTAGTGTAGCTTGTTTCATTTCACTTTTATTCTAGTTAAAAAGCACAACAATCATTTTATGCTTAGATAGAAGTTCAGTTTTCCATCAGCCCAAGGTTAAACAGTTTTCTCATGACAAATTCTTAAAGTAATTCCTATCTTTTATTGGCAAGTGATGGTGGCTTTCCTTAGGCAAGTATGCCATGGAGTTTTCAAGTCTTTTGTGTAGCATAGAAAATAAACTTGCTCAAATGTAAAAATCAACTATTTCTCTTATTTGATTTACTCTTTTTTTATTACAATAAAATGGTGTTGATTTGTGAGCTTAGTAAATTAAATGGACATTACATAATAATGTCTTCTTCTAGTCAGTTTAACACGTATATTGTTGCTCTGGCTTTTTTAGTATGTCTTAAAGCATGTCTTTTGATGAAATCATCAAAACTTTGCCAAGAGAAAGATGAACAGTAGATCATCTACTATATACTCTTGCCTTTTTTCAGTCAGAAAGTTTCATGGCCAGAAGCAATGCACGAAGCTTATAAACTCCACATGAAGCCTTGGCCTGAGCTTCGATGGACCTATTGTACCACTTACAGTGTTGACTTTCATTTCTAATTAAGCTCTCCTATCTCTCTGTGAGTTTTGATTTATATTCATTTATGTTGTAGATCAGAGATGACATTTAAAAAAATGAGACTTCTTTCCCAATTTTTCCAATTAAAAGTAGGACATCCCTGTCCCTCCAATGGTAGTTATAATATTCACATTGACTTTGAGCTCTTATTGGCTCAACCACCAAAACACATACAATGTCATGGCCAGTTGGCTATTTCCATGTGGACCATTATGTTTAAAATGGAAAGGAGCCTACAGAAGTAGAAACTACCACATCAAGGAGAAGGCAACACTTATTTTGTCACTTCCATCACAGAATACTGGCAAAACTGGTCCGGGAAATTGTGGAACTGTAGCAAGGGCTCCAAATAAAGCTACTAAGTGCCATATCACTGCAAAGAGCCACTGATAAATATTCAGTTTAAAAAGGAGTGAAAAGAAGGATCTGAACAATATAGTTCTCTTTCTCCCATATGCAAGATTTTAAAATATTTAAAATCAAGGGAGTTACTGCAAAGTGATCTAAATGGCACTAATTTTTCCCAAAGGAAAAGTGTGCCTGATCACACTGATGATTTTCTTCGATAGCTTTATTTTTACTAACATACATATAAAGTAGAAAATCAGACTGGAAAAAGGATTTGAAAAGATCATCAAATCTAATACCTTTTTTAACTGTCAGAGGAAAAAAAAATCATATATGTATTTAGTTTTATCTTGAAACTATTTAGATTCCTTGTCCCTTGTACTAGAAAGATGTTGGTTGCTGTACCTATTCATTATCAAACTTTCTAATCAGTTCTTCAATAAAACAAGTAGGGGTATTTAAATGAAACTTGCAGGTGGCTAATTTCCAGCCAAATGTCTTGGCCAATTCATACCCATGTGATCATGTGTTATCGTTGCCCATTAACTCCCAAACCACCTGCCCATCTTGGTGTTTATTCCCCAATGATTCTGCAGGTGGTAGCTATATCTTTTCTCAAGGCTCCTTTATCTGGGCAAAGCAACCCAAGCTCATTCAATCTTCTTACATAAAGTAGGAAAGAGACAAGGTATCAGTGATCATCCCAAAGTCCTTCTCTTTTGTTCTGATTTGAGTTAATCTCTGCCCGAACAGAGTCTGCTGACGTCACAGCTGGGACCTCCCTAGCATCAAGAGTCACGGTATGAATATTTTCCTTTCTCTATTGGAAATACTTGATATGCTATGTGATCACCTTTCTCATGACAACGTCATATATTAAATGAGCATCAGAAAAAGGTTTCTAAGTGTTGGAGCAGTGATGTTCTGCTGTTCTCAACAGTGTTTCAATCAGAGCCTGGGGAAAATACATCTCAAAACCTGACTGATCTGAAGGTGGAGCTTGATCAACTGTTAAAAGTAGGGATGTTTCCTTCCTCCATTAGAGGCACAGAATCTCATTCAGGTCTCACTCAGACTCATGGAATATCAGAAAAAAAAATAATCACCAAATTAATTTGAGTTCTTCTGACATTAAAAGGGACATGAGACCACAATGCAAATTAAAGAACTCTTTCTGAAGAGGCATTTATTTTTTTCAAACAGCAAGCATCAGAAAAAATCTTCATTGTCAAACACAGGACTCATGAAAAACATGGCTTCTAAATTTAGACAGCAATTGGAACTGTTGAGGCTCAAGTTCTGTTTAACTTTGGCAAAATAAAATGTTGGACTGTTACATTTTACATTTTATTCCTGTAGTCTTCCTGGAAGAATTAGAAATGCTTTCAAGACTTCACGATCAAGACTGTTTTCATAGCCCAAGTTTCTAGTTAGCTAGAAACACATGTTTTGAAAGCTGTTTTCTCACAAAAATATTTTGAAAAATAACAATGATATTCACAAAATCTAAAACTGAAAATAAAAAGCTATTGTTAAAACTAAGGACCACAAAATTATGCTAAATTATTCACCAATTAATTGGCACGTGCAAGCCCTTTCCCAAGCAGTCTTATTCATGGCTAAACAGATTATAAATTTATCTTTCTTACCAGGCATTATTCTAAAGAGATTAAACACAATTTTCTTCAGAATTTGTGAAAACAGACATGTTCTTCAAGGGAAAGCACAGTAATGCCTGTTAAAGCCAGTTTACTTAGGGACTTTCCAAAGCCACTCAGATTCATTGTAATGCCCTGTACAAGCTTTGGACTAAGCCGTTCATGCATGTAACCAGCCACTAAATTAAAGTTTCTGCATCTCTGCCAGCTGCAACAATGCAGATTCAACCAAACACAAAGAAATACATTTCTTTATAGAAAAAATGTTCCTGGCAAAAACCTGTGAATTATATTTACACAATTATCATAGGCCTGTAAGTAATGTGTCTGGTTTAGATTTAGGTTAAAAATATAGAGAAGAAAAATTATTACGTGCACAACTAGTAGAAATCACTGTTCTTAGTGCTTTGTTTTGAAATGGGGCAATTTCCTCACACATACATTGCTTTTTTGCATAATTTAAAATTGTATGCAGTTTCTTCCTATGTAATTTTAAAATATCTCTTTGCAAAATATTGTTCTGGTCTCCTCTCTTTCATGGAGGGAACAAAATAAATAGAAGTTTTTTCAAAATGGAGCATCTGTGAAATGTACTCACACCATTGGCATCTACAATTTTCACTTATCACTGAAGAGCCAGTCTGGAACTTCTGACACAAAAGATGAAGTGTGTAGTACTCAAACCAAAGGATAGACACAAGAAAAAGGAAATGGTGAAATTTGGCAACAAAACTGGTGACACTCAGGTGATCCAGACTTGAGCCAATAACCGAGATCTAGACTTGATGATGTATTTTGCATTCCATCGCCAAAGCTGCTCAGAAAAGACAGGTGACTTCTACAAATACTTGAGTATGTTTGAGAGCTGAAATGATCCCCAGCATAACACGCAGTTGGGTTTTTGAAGTTTGTTTATAGACCTCATGTGCCAAGATGTAGAAGATATTTTCCAACATTAATGTCTGATCAAGTCAGAGTTACGCATCTACTGAACTATTCCTTTTTACTTGATTTACATTCAGTTGGATGTGCAAAAGAGTCTCCACCTAGATAGCAGAATGCTTGGTGTCTCGAAAAATTGAAATTCAAAGGCATGTGAGGAAGAAATGTTTTGCATGCAATTGCCATTTGAAAAAAATAGTTAGTGATTATTTGGCCTTCAGTGAAACCACGATCCCCTGTCTATGCTTAGAATCTGTTACCATTCTTAGGCACAATGAGAAACAGAGGAACCATTGTATTAGAGCAAAATATTGCAAACTGTAAAGAAAAGTAATGGACAGAGGCAAATACTCACTTCTGATTTCTTCTTAGAAATTATATTCATTACATTAATTCATACCACACCCTTGAGCTCCATCAGTTGTATAAAGAACATGAGCTCAGTAATTACATTTAATGATTTCCTTTAGAAAACCCCAATTCTTTCTTGACAGGCTTGGCAGCTTGTTCCACCTTTTGAATACATTCAGTGCTCCAGGAGGTCTTGACTTAAAAAGAGTGGATGAAATGGAGTTAGAGAAATTTTATTGACTCATTTCACAAGAACTCCAAGGGTTACTTACAAACTTTGACTTGGTCTCCTGTTAATTTTTAGCTTTCTCTTTTCATCCATTTTGTTTCCTGTTTGGTTTCCAATATGTGATATCCATTTAAGATCATTCATCATTTACATATTCTTTTTTTTTTTCTTTTAAATAATGAAGTCCAGGAGCTCAAAGAAACATGCATGATTCTTTAGAAATGGAAAACTTTAAAGCAAGTCTTAGTGAGGAACAACTTACTGACTTTTGGTACAAGATGAAGGGACAGATTGTTTCTATATGAATAGACAAAAAGATCAAATAAAGTATTTTTTATTCTTTCTAAGAATATTCAGGGAATAAGCCTTGTGATACTTGGCTCCAAGCTATGCTCCTTGACTTTATTGCTTTGGTGATGTTCGGTAGCTACATTTTATTTGAGTCTCCTTTGTGCCGTCTCCATCTTAGAGACTTAATACTTATATGAAACCAGATGCCATCTAAAACTGCATACTGAAAGATGTCTTGCTGTCTCAACTGCCTCTTTTGCAAGTGGGTGTAGAGGTTATATATATATTAATTTAACTGTCTGTGTTTTATCCAGTTCCATTTCTATGTGCCCTTCTTAAGCCATAAATGCTGCTCTTGCTATTGAGAATAAGCTCATTTTACTAAGCTAAGTCTTATTCATCTGGGCAAAGACTAGCCAGAGGCCGCCTAACCTGCAGTGCAGCTCACTTACCAAAATAAAACTTGTGGCCCTGCCTCTGCCTCACCTACTGATGCAGAGGTTAACAGAGCCCAGGGGGAGGAGAGCGAGGTGAGGGGGTTGGTTTGCTTTCCGCTGTTGATGTGACTGAATGGAGAAGAGATCAGAGCATTACGGTGGGCATCAGCGTCTATTGGAAGAGGGATTATTGCTGAAAGCCGTGTGAGGTCCCTCATTTCTTTGTGCTGTGTTTATCAGCTCCCCTCCCCAACCTGTAACCAAATCTACACAACTAACGGAACTGGGAAAAGGAGGCATGTGCAACGTCAATATTTCCTAAGGCAAAGAGCAGAGGTTTTCTCCTCAGGGCTAAAGCATTATGATCTACAAAAATGCCCCCCAAAATCTGTGGAGTAGCTCTCTAGTTATAACTGCCAGTGGCAAGGAGCTGCTCTGGGTGCAAAGCAGCTCCCGCATGCTGCTGGCATCCATCCGTGGGTAAGCAGAAGTGTTAGAAGTTGAGAGAGATGGTGTCCTCTTTTGCTTGAAAATCCCCTTATTTAGTTTTTTTTCAGTGTTTTTACCATGACAGGCAAACATTTGAACATGTGAAGAAGGCTACATTTTCAGCCTGTGATGTTTCCTATCTCTAACTGGCCCAGGGCTGTAGTGTATGTGAGCAGCGGCAAGAGATGAATCGAATCACAGCGGTCTGTCCCACACCACTCACTGGTACGAGAAGATGTGGGAGGGAGGAAGGACAGACAAGAACAGGGGGCCATTGCTTATGCATCAAACTTCAAGCTTCTAGCCAGGTCTTCTAGCTCAGCAAAGATTGAAATTCAAATGCTGGATGGGTAATTCAATAACGGCAACTTTTATACATCCAAAGTATTAAAAAAAAAAGTAAAAATTTTAGAGATTTCCTGAAAATATCTCACATTTAAATCTGGAGCCAAAAGCAGAATCAGGGAGAAAAAAGTCGTGTGGGCAAACAGGGTTCCTGTGCTGAAGTTCACTCTGACCCTGTATCATTTTAGCAGGGTAGCTGGAACTTTTCAGCATTAGCCATAGCCCTGCTTTTTGTCAACGGTCCTCGCTTACGCCTCTGCTGAGCAGCTGCACGCTTCCTTGCTGCAGGATTTTCAAGCTACCTGTATGAGCATCCCTCTCTAAATGTTTGGGGTTGCACAGAGAGGATGTACAAAAAGCTGAAAATCCGGGACTTTGTCTATCCGTTTTGTGAACTCGGACCAGTTGAGGTCAGGTTCTGGGACAAAGGGGAGCGGTGCCTCTCTGAGGAGCTGCATGGACTCCTGTGGGCGCGGGTTCGGGTTGTGGTGTTGCTCCAGGACCCACCGTGATGGGCGACCCGGCGCAATGCGGGCAGCCAGGTTATTTCAGCAAGTAGGAGCTGAGCCTGCCTATTCCATCAAGATACCGGGATATACTGGAGATTGGTTTTTTTAGAGGTAGCCAAATAAAAGCCAAGGATCTGAAGTTAGGAACTGGGTTTAATTTTGTATCTGAGTTTGTAGATCATAATTCTCAAAAGTAGAGAAGCTCAGTGCATTGGGTTTTAACAAAGCAGTCTATGGAAAAGACCAATTCTTAACTCCAATAGTTCAAAATCGGTCTTGACCTGTAATACAGGACTATGAAATTTACATTCATGGTTATGCTTTGTGTCTCTTCTTTAAAGATTTTTAAAATTAATCTTTTTTTTTTTTTTAACTTCTTTGCATCTGCCTGCCCATGTCTCCGTCTTTGTTCTCGTGCTCTCCAACAGAAAGGAGAGCGCTGCCCTCTGTATTTGTGTCTGTTGGCTGAGCGGTGTCACTGACATTTTCTTATCCCATTGAGGCAGGATGAGTTTAACCAGAACTTCCTCAGAATTTGCTGGTATCATTGTTCACGCGGGATGGTTGATAATAGAAGTTCCTTTCCAGAAAGGCCAAACAGGAAAAGAAACTTCTTTGCAATTATGCAATGCTCACATGGGAAAACCGAAGCCCCTCTTTTTGTGTTGCTTCTCAAAGCAATGAGGGATACATCTGCTAAGGGGAGGTAGAAGTCTCAGAAGCCAGCACTTATGAAAGTGAATACTGCTGAAATTTAAAAAATAAAAAAAAGGATTTCTCAGTAAAAACTAAATAATTTTCAGAAAACTTTTCAGTTCAGAAAACTATTTTTCTACCAAAATCAGAAAAGCCAGAAGTTACCCCACCTCATGACTATTTCTTTTTGTCATACCATCTTTCTAACTGAGAACAAAGCCTTACAAAAGCACAGCACGAAACCCTATTTCTCGCAGATAGCAGTAGGCATGGGCAAGGTAGGCAGCTGGCTGCTGACATCAAATCATTGGTGAAAATAAAAGAATCCAAAGTTATTCTGTCCACTCTACAGGGCCTGGGAAATTTTGCTGGGCGCTGCAACTGCAGAGGGAGTCGAAGGAATGCCTGGGGATACCCAAACGTGCTTCATCAGCAACTGCGTGACTCCTGCTCCTCGCAGGATGCCCTTCCCTTAGAGCAGCAGGAACTTGGCCCATCCTCCCTGGGGTGAAATTCCATTTTTTTCCCAACTCCGAGGTGCTTAAACTGGCTTTGTCTTTGTATCTTCATTCAGAGTCCTCCCAGACACAACATAATAGTCAGGAGGATGGGGGCACGCTGAGCCGCTCCACGTATTTTGCCATTCCCATCATCTGGTGCCGGAATGGAACATCAAGATGAGTCTCTGCAGCAGATACACCAGGAATAGGGTGTCCACACACGTTTGCAGATTTTCATGCCAAATTAAACAATCGCCTGGAATTAGGTCCATCCTTCGCAGGGAGTAATGCTATGAGGAGGGTGGGTTGAGGAAACAGCTGAAATTAAGAAATAAGACAAATCCCGGCCTTTGTGGGTGGCTGTTATTGCTGCTGCCTCCGAGGAAGGGTGAGCCGGGTGGGTGCGGTGGTGGGAAGGCAGGCGAGAGGCCAGAAGGGGAAGCGGGAAGGGAGAAGAACTTGGGGACTTGAAAGCCTCTGAGTTGGGAAGGAGGCAGTTGAGAGGTCATCTCGTGTGAGGTTCTTAGGCTGGATAAATATCTCGCTATGGTCATGTATGTGAGATGCTTTCTCCAGTTACAGTAGGGTTTAAAGCTGAGGTGGGACATGGGAACCGTCTCGTGCTGGACGTATGCCTCAGGGAGAAATCCGCAGCCACAACACGAGATTTCTGCTCTGTCTGGAAGCAGATAGTAACCACGTACTCTGTAAGGTCCCCGTTGTTGTGGAGTCAGAAAAGGCACAGCTGCACGCGTTTCCTTCGAGGGCTCTCCAAAAGGAAGTAAAAGCCTGTTCAATTCACCATGGTGGGTATATAGTGATGTATTCCCATTGGTTCCAGTAGCCACAGTATCTGAAATCTTTCCCACGGTATCTGAAAACGCTCATCCAAACAAAATTGCAATCCACCACTTGTTGAGAACATCTGTGAAATTAAGATTGTAAGTAAAAATTCTGGGAGGAGACTAAGACACAACAGCAACCAAAGGGTTGCAAAAGGATTAGAAGCAGGTACTGCAATTAATTTTTCCCTTCTGCACAGTGGAACTATTGATTCAATATAGTGAATTTAAACATTAAGCCTGGCTTTCACTCTTACAAACACATGGGTGTTTCTCAAAGGCTGTTCTCTGAATGCTCTCAAGTATAAATATAGCATTCAGAGCACTGGTGTAATAGTACTTTTAAAAGTAGACATATTTGTTTTTCACATGTGAGAAATGGGGGAACTATATCACTGATAAATGTTATTTATCTGCTTTTAGCTTCAACTACGTGCAGGTGACAGAAAGCCTGATCCTGTCTGCTGCTGAAGACTCAGTCACCCATTGAGGTCGCAGGAGTTAAAGGTGAAGTCAAGGTTTGTCTGAGCAAAATTTTAAAGATGTTCCAAAGTCTGCAGGACTGAATGAGAGAGGTTATTAGACATATTTATTTCCCAGGAAATCGATGGAAATTAAGGTGCTGAGGAGTTCATAAGCATTTGCCTGCTAAGGCTTGCGTGGTACTGTCTGCCCCTCCACCTCCACTAAGCTTAGGAGATCAGGGTGTCGAACTCAGTATTTCCTGGAGCAAGGAGGTTTTATTACCCCATATTAATATATGCCTTTAAAAATGGTGGGAAAGCAGCATTTTCAGCTGCAGCAAATTTGAGCAAAATCCCATTGCTCTGTGCACTATACGGGAGTTGATCCTGTGCCTGCTGAAGTCGGTGGACAGGCTCCAGCTGAATTAAACCGGCTTTGGGTCAGATCCAGAAAGGCAGTAGGGAATTGCAATCGGACACTTTAAACTTATCATGAGTTTGTCTTGGAAATTCTGCTCACAAAAGGCTGTCTCATCTGGACACAGAAAGGCTTGGTCTCCTGAACTGCTGTTTAGTAACAGATGCTCTCATTTTCGCCAACGTGAATAGCTTTTGCACTCGGCGTGATCTAGGACCTGCACTAATCCTAAGTGTCTGGAATTTAATTAATAACAACAGTATCAGTCATATAATATGTCGGCTTTATATGGCACTTTGCCATGCACTACAAGGTTGGACTGGTGAGAGTTTAAATCAAGTGCTAATGTAACAGGCTTAATTTCACATGTTTACAAAAAATTAGAAGACAGCAGGAGCTCTGAGAAAGATAGCTACTAAACACTTTTGCGTATTTTCAGTCTATCTTTAGTGATGCTGTTGGTTTTGTCAAGAATGTTTTGAGGACATTTTCTGGTTTTCCTCATGCTGTGGAAGTGTGAAAAAAATCTACTGCTTTTTAAAAATATTCTTCTAGGTTTGTATTACTGATAGTGTAAGCAGATTAATTTTACTGTCATGTTTAACTTCCACAATGTAATACATTGCAAAACAAATTTAGGGAGAATATTCCCAGTTTTCTTTGTAATTTTATTCAGTGTTTTTCTGAAAGAGCTGTGCACTAAAGGTAAACTCTTTGTTTCAGTTCTAATCAGAGTATTTCTTTTTAAGATATTAACTACAGTGGAATCTTCCATAGCTGTGAAAAATCAGTTTACTTAATAAAGTAGTAAAGCTTTGGCATAATTAAAAAAAAGAAATCTTGGCTCAACTAAATTTTGAATGCGTGTAAGCCAAAGGGAAGAAAGTAAGAGAGACAATATGCATAAAAGGTTTTATCATAGTTCAAGATACCAATTGCTTCCCTATTGCGTTTCATAAAAAAGGAAAAGATGTTCTGTCTGGATTTAATATTTATTGTGGCTTATAAAATAGCATAATGTTAGGTAACTTTTTCCTTAGAATGTGTCATTAAAGTAAGGATGGAATAAAGACAGTAACACCAAGATCCAGGTTTAACAGGGTAATGTTTATGGACATAACAGGAATTTTCAGACACATGGATGTGAGTCTAGGTAATAAAATAAAAATACATCAGTGACATATTTGACCCGTGACGATGGGCTGCCCCACGGAGAGGTGACCCGTGACGATGGGCTGCCCCACGGAGAGGTGACCCGTGACGATGGGCTGCCCCGTGGAGGGAGGCAGCAGCGTTTCCCTGCTGCACCCGCCCGCGCATGCCCTACGGCAGCGATGCTGAGTCTGGGGCATCACCCGGATTGTAGTAACTGTCCTTTACTGAAGGTCACTTTTATCTACAACTAATGGGCATCACCCACCAAGTGCACCCAGGTCCTTGAGCAAAAGTAATCCCACGAATGGGTTTACCTTTGCCTGAGGCAGGAGTAACCCATACTGTCTTCCCTAACATATTTATATTTCATTCATTTCATTAAGGTCAAACTTCCCGGCCGGTTTGACCTTAATCCCCCAATGTGCTTACTTTTAAGCACTCAACTAATCCCAGAAAAATGAATGAAGCTCTTAATGAATTTAAACATATTTCCAGGTGATAGCTGGTATGAATTATCCTATTACCATTCTCCCAAGCTATTTGGTTGTGCAAACAAAGCACTATAATGACCCAGCCCTTCAATGTAAAATGTTATTCACAAAATATTCTAAACATAGGATAAAAAGAGTGCCAAAAAAAGGCTTTTAAATGCAAGATAAATAAAGAGAAAGAATGGCCCAGGAGGAATGCTGGGACACATTTTTGATATGCGTACAACTGGGAAGATTAAGGTATTAATGAAATGATCTGAAAAGGCATCTATATCCAATAACATTTTTTTTACCCAAACCCCCATGTTCCAGTTAAAATATTTCTATTTATCAAGCTATATAACACTTTTTACCATGATATATACTGTTTTAAGCATGGATGCAGGCACAGGTTTAACATCTGTGGGTTATCTTTTACAATGACTTGCTTTAACACCATGCCTGTCTGTCAAACTTAAATTAATAACAATAAGAATAAGAACTTATTTTACTAAATGCCACGGAAAATCTAGTTCTCAGCTCCAGGACCAAGTAGCTAGGGATCTTAGCTGGAACCGAAGAGGAGCCGTCTATTGTTTCCTCCTGGTTGAGATGTTGTCTAGCTCATTCCTTCTTTAGCCTTCATCAATCTCTGGAGTCGACTAGACCTCATAACAAATTAAGATAGGATGTCAGAGCTGATAGACATTGCAGGTCTCCTCTTCTGCCTTGTGTGGTGCAGGAGTCCCGTATTCTGAAAAATCTATAGCAAGTTCTCAAAATGCTTTTTTGGCATGTTTTCCCCTCCTCTCTTGGCTGATAGCCGTCCCCCTCCCAGCCCTTCCCACAACTGCCTGAAGACGGCAGCAGCCTTTGCCCGGCACGGTCTTTGCCCTCCCGGAGGTTACTGCCTCGCCGCGGGGTGAAGCGGGTCTCCTACCTCGGCCACTCCACTCCCTGCCCTGAACAGGTAACAAACCGCTGCTCTGGGGCAGGGGAAAAATACGCCGTCACGACGGGGCAGGGTAAGGTTTTGGATCAGCCCAACAGGACTCAGCAGAAGAGATTTGCCTTCGAAGACTGTAAAATTTCAAATATTTGAGTGGATGTGACCTGCTGTTGTCCTATAGAAAAATCTCAACATCCATTCTTTATTCCATAGAACCATTTTTTATGCCATAACCTAAGTGTATAGTTGTTATCAGTAAGTAAAACATATTTTCTGTAAACTGTGCCTAAATAAGTATTATAAATGTGTGTAGGTGGCTAAAAAGAATGAGGCTGATTATTTTTGTAGTAACTGTCCTTTACTGAAGGTCACTTTTATCTACAACTAACTTTCAATAAAGAAAATTTTTAGAACCAAAGTCTAGAAATTGCCTCATAAACAAGGGTGGCAATTTAGAACAAGCACCAGAAAGAGATATGTTTTAAACTGCACGGCTGTCTCTAACCTTTAGGAATCAAACTGTTGTGCAGAATTTTCAGCCTTTACCTCAGCTTTGCAACTCCCTGAAGCATACATGAGGAGGGTTAGACATCTGAGATTGGGATCCACAAAAAACCAGCTTGCCCAGCAAGCAGCTGGTAGTAACCACTGGTAACGGGGGTGTGCCAGGCATTCTCCGGGGTTTAGGACATTTATTTATACAGCCGCCAAACCCCTCCTTTCAGTCAGGATTGTCATCTAAGTCTTTTCTTTCAAAAGCTGTAAAAAGCTGAATAAGTGGTGGAAGATAAAACTCTTTCCTTCAAAATATAATACCATAAGGAGAGTAAAGTTATTCCCTCTCCCTTCAGTTGCTGTGTGTTTGGGTGGCTCAGTGGTGATGAGGAGACGGACCTTGCCTTTGCCTCGGGGGTTTTCAGACCACAGTACTATAGCGCAGAAGGTAGCTGAGGGCACCAGGTCCTCCTGGACAAGTTCTTCAAGGGTGGGACGAGCGGGTTCACGGTGCGCTGGGTGAAGAACTGGCTGAAGGACAGAGCCCAAGGGCTTGTAGTCAATGGGGCTTCATCTGGCTGGCGACCAGTGAGAAATCACTGAACAGCCACTGAACTGTTGTAAGAGAAATTAGAATTGCTTTCTCTCTGAAGTGTGTTCAAACGCGGAGGGCTGTGCTCACTTCCTTGCTCTTGCTGCAATACTTCCTGACCTGTGGAGTGGCTTTAAGTAAGAGGGACAGAAAATTTCTGGACCATTCAATTTTTCTCCAGCTAAAATATAACCTGGGCATCTAGACTTTATTTGGGGCTGTAAGAGAGACTGAGAAGGGTCTTAAATCCGAGTCTTTTTCTTCCTCACTGGCTGTGCTACAACATAGACTGTCACAAAAGGTGGATGATGGTGCCATTGCCACCATTTAGAACAAAAACGTAATCCTTTCCTTTTTTTTTGGAAAAAGCTTGCATATCCTACATGCAAAGGAGACTTTTCACCCCACCTAATTTTTAGATAGTTAAAGTATGTAAAATGAATCCCAGTCATAATATGCAAATGGAGACTAATAAATGCATTGTAAATTCATGTTGTCGTTAGTACACAGCTCCCTTGTCTAGACAAACTCACTGACATTTTGAGACCATTTGCGGAATTGGATACTAGCTAGTACAAGCTGCCATATGGGGTCTTAACATGAAGAACTAGTGGATCTGAAAACCAGTCTTTTATCCTTGTAACGTATCGATTGGTTTAACAAAACCAGGCCTCTTATAAATCTCTCCTACAGATCTTGTCTTGTGTGTATGATTAGCTCATCACAACTACATAAAATTGCTTATGATTTTCATTGAGTAGAGGTTTTTTTAATGACTCTGACCAATGTCTCTGGCTAAAAGGACAGATTGGTTTTTTTTAGAAGTATGAGGTGTCATATTAATCACCTTTCAGTCATAATTTCTAGAATGAAAAGGTTTTTAGTAATAGTGAAGAGTGAGTAGGCATTATCTTCTTCATCTCTTGTATCTAAAGATATTTTGCAGGTCTTATAAACAGCCTAAGAAAATTCATGTTAATACAAAAATTTTTACGCTATGAGGTAGTTTTGTTTTGCAGTGTCCTTCCAAATGAAGCTGATTCTAATAAACTTCATAGTTGACTCCTGAGAAACAGACATTGTCAGGCAGCAATAAAAGTAAATAATGTACTGTTTGATTCAAGTTCTAACTATCTGGATGCAGACTGTTTCCAAATTCTTGTCATAAGTAGCACCATCCAAAAGTGCTGATCCCTGCTTCTAGCCACATTCCAAGTGCTTTGGATGGTGTTTCAGTGAATAGTGGTGACTCATCTCAACACGGAGTCACCAGTTGGCCCTCCGATTTAGGCTTCAGGAAAGCATCGCACGGACGCCAAAGCCACATGTTTGTTTGATTTATTTATATCTGAGGGGAGAAGGCTTCTTTGGAACCCCTCTCAGAGCCTGAGAGATCCTCTTCTCTGGTTCCTCCCCTGCATCCTTGTGGCCCTTGCGGTCCTTTTGGCCAAGGGGAACAGGACACACCTTTTTGAGCTGCCAAACATTTATCGGCCTGGAGTAGGACTCCCTGCCACCTACAGCTAAGCACGAGAAGTAGGGAAATGTGATCCAACAGACTCAAGCACCTTTGGGAACTTTCCTCAAAGTGTAGCAGAATACTTCTTTCACAAATGGGAATGGTCTTTCTTTTTTAGCTTATGGACTGCATTTGGTGCATGAACTTATAGTGTGTTCCTTTCTGTAGGGTACCCGTGGCATCATTTTAATCATCGTGAGGGCAGTAGTTGAGTGTGCACCTGGGTGGGGGTGATGGTGGTGGTGGAGATCTGGATATTTTGTTTGACTCCATTTATAAGGCTGATGA
Source organism: Aviceda cuculoides (assembly GCA_035590195.1). Taxonomy (NCBI): domain Eukaryota; kingdom Metazoa; phylum Chordata; class Aves; order Accipitriformes; family Accipitridae; genus Aviceda; species Aviceda cuculoides. Next base: position 846,388 of record JAVJGG010000027.1, on the reverse strand, counting down.
AATAAGGATATGCCCTCTCCGGTTTCTTCATCATTTTATGAATGCTGGTGCCATGCATTTGCAAAGCTCTTGGTTTTGCATCACATTCAGACAAGGCAGCTGTGAAGGGATGGGATCCCATATCCAGCATTACAAGCCATTTAGGTTCTTTCAATTTCCTTTCAAATTGCTGTGAATTAATACATTTTATACACGGCAGCTACTTATTAGCACCCACACATATACAGGTTTATATACACACCCACCCACCCCTTAGCTGTTGTGGTCAGAAAACAATTTTCCGTAGAAGTAATACTTCTAATGAGAGGAGATTTGAGGGGCAGTGGATTCATTCCTCACTAAATATGTCTTGGGATTAGTCTAGAGTGAGAAGGGTACCGGCATAGGTTTTGATCTGGACTGCATGTGCCATCAGGCAGGCACACCTTTCTCTCGCCCACTGAGAGGTGACGGAGATTTGTCAAAAGCCACATTTCTGATTGTGAATACAGGAACTGTAACGTTGGTACGACAGTGAACTGTGTCCTCTGACCGTTCTGCTCAGTGTAGGGCAAAAAAGTGCAGATACTGTTTTTAGCTGAGGCGGGGTTGATCACCAAGGGGCATCAGACTTCTTTTTAGTGCAGAGCCAAACACTTACGTGACGCGGTCCGAAAAGGACAGGTGGCCCTACATCATTTGCAAGTGCAAAAAAAAGTACATGACACAGTGCCCTTACTCAGAAAGTGCTTCTTAGCTAAGACATGCAGTAAGATTAGTGTTTAATTAAATTCCAGGTGTCCTAGCAAGCTGTGTCTGTTATACATATGCCTTATATCTGAATTGACTTGAATGCAGGCAGAAATTTGGAAGCATGGAATTTCTTAGAATACTGTTTGGCAGTTGGAAGTATTATACTGATGTCATTCAGGGCAGACTTAGATGCAGAGTATTAAACTCTCTAAGGAATAAGAGTCTGGTATTTTCTAGCTAAGAGAGTTCTAATCATACCTTCATCAAGCATCTAAAATTTATTTCTAATGAGTCTTTTAAATAGGAAATAAAAAATATTTAAACATACTTATTTGCTTAAATGGAAGCATCGATAGGATGAGTCAAATGCACTTTTAGTTCTTTAATTAAGTAATTGTTTATAATTTCCATGACATCAGGTGAAATTAATCTCGATCAGCTTGTGCTAGCTGTATGTTTGAAGTTCCCTTTAAATGAGTCATATAAACTTCCTGCAACAATGAAGAGAAAAAGTACCTCCAGAGAACAATTTAGATAACCTAAGATGAACTCTCGAGGTGACTCTTTTTCTCAATTTCTTTTTGCAAGAAGCCTTAGAGAGTCTCTTGGACTAGACATCTAATCTCTAGACTACTGAGGAGAGACAAAATAAATTCTGCCATGACTGGTTATAATGGGTCTACATAGTCTCAGCGGCAAAGCTTGTATGGGTTAGAAGATCGTAAGATATATTTGTTTTCTGAAAGGACATAAAAATGCATGTATTTGTATTTCGACTTTAATTTTTGGGAAATGATAGTTATGATAGAGAGAGACTACCTAGAAAATAATTTTAGTCCATTTTTCATTAATAGGAACAAATACAAAGCCCACACTTTCAGGTTTCCATTTTTATATATGTAATAAGTATAAAATGGCAAAGAATTTCTTTTGGACAGTATCTTAAAAAAACCCAAAACATATTACACACTGAAAATGAAACAATAGCAAATGTCTTTGTATAAGGTGTACCTTTAATTAAGCTGTACAAATAATGGTATTTCACAGAAAGTGGTGAAGCTACCTTCTGGTAGAAGGGCTTCCAAAAAACCTTTCAACTTTGCTTGTTTCAGCAATCCTTGTTTTGTCAAAAGTAAAGAAGAAGCATGTTCATCTGTGGCCCAGGCAAAACAAAATACATGATACACTCCAAAACATTCCCAACAATGTATTAACATATGCTGAAGGTAAGACATGAGAACTGTGATAAGGAAAAACTGCTATTTAATTTGAATCAAAACAAGAACCACATTTTTAATGTCTTATTGACAGACTGCAATGGGAACTGAAAGTCTTCGCATGCAGTAAACATTATTTTGCTATTAACAGCAGTAAATAACAAGCAACGATTAAAGGCCTGGAAATATAAGACAACGGAAACATTTGCATTGGCTGCATAGGCTTTGGAACAAACCTTAGAGCCATAAATACCGAAGAAGAGTCGTTAGCGAGCAGGCGCACCCCTTATTACTCAATAGGACCATGAAACACACGAAATTACTTTCCTAGTGTCTCAGTTTTGTGCTCGGAGGAGGGCGTGATGGCGGGCCAGGGAAGTAGCAGCTACTGGGCTCCCTGTTGTTTTGGGGGCTATTTGGTTTTGGGTCTCGTCTCTCCGCCCCGTCACGTTGCAGGAGAGCAAATAAGACGGCGGTGGTCCCTCCGCCCGCCCTTGGCCGCGGGGAAGGAGCAAGCGCCGCTGCTCTGCAGGTCGAAGGCAGGGGGTGCCTTGGTCCCCAGGCCCCGAACGGGCCAGAAAGGAAAAGGAACACGGCATCTTGTTCCTGTTTTGCTCTGCAGGTGAACTTTGTCTCGCTTGGAATTAGCCCTCTGTGAACTGGTGGCTAACCTAAACCGGTTGTTTAGACTCGTTTGTAATCGCTGGGGAAACACAGGCACTTCTAGCGGCTGTTGTCCATCCACAGAAAATTATTTAAAGCAGGTGGGATGAATCGCGGTGGGAAGGTGACCCTCTCCCTCTGTTGATGGTGAGGGTCCCAGACTGCCAGTTCACAGCAGATGTCTAACTTTCAGCTGGTGAACTTAGACAAGACGTACCCTGTCGTTATCGTGCGTGTACAGAGGAGAGACCGAACGTGAAGGGTTTCACCGTCAAGCCTCTGTCAAGGGTGAAGGGAACAAAGGGACTGAAAACTCATGTCTGTCAACCATACAAGTCTATTTTTGTTTTAATTTTTATTTTTTATTTCAGTGAATGAATAGCGGCTTTTAAAAGCGAAATAGTGCTTGGCTGTGCCAGCCAGCGGAGAGCCACCTCCGCCTGGGAGCCGCAGGAGAAGTTCTGCCGGCCTCCTCCGCAGGCGTCCCTTGCCCTGGCGAGCAGTCGTGGATTATCCTCTGGTCTGCCGTGGAGCTGCTCATCTTTCCGCCATGAAAGGGGGGCAGAGACAGTCTTTGCCCCGTCCTGTCCCTGTAGAGGTACATTGCAACTTCTCCTTTTTTCATCCTGCTTTTCTTCACATCCTCTGCTACGTGCCAGGACAGTCTTTGGTCTTGGTGTTTGATCTGAAGTACAGTGAAGGGCTTATGGCATCATAAATGCATGTCAGTTGTTAACCATCAGCTTTCCCCATAGCATTCAAAATAGCTAAACTCAAGAGTTTAGAAGGATTGACTCAGTATGTGATGTATTTACATAAAATAGAAAAATCTGGAGGGGGGGGGGAATCAACAATTCTTTATGTTATGTCTAACACCATGAAACCGCGTTTATTGCATATCACATGTGACAGCACACTTTACATCTGTGCTATTTATGATACTTAAATAAAGCTAAGCAGCTGACCCTTTTTTTCTTAAGATGGTTTTACTGGGATTCAGAATACAGAATGCAGAATACAGAATAACATTTTCCATTCAAATTCAGGATTTCAATTTACACAGTTGTTTTGATTCCAGAGAACTTCCATAGCTTGTGACATAGAATTTTTTTTTTTAAAAGCAAGCATAAAACTTTGAAAATATTGTAATAGTTTACACTTTGTAAAGTTTTGTGAAAGCAATGCATTTACTCCGATATTATCAAGAAAAAGCATTGCTCTAGAGGTTGCCAGATTTCTTACTGTTTTCTATTTTGACTTATGTAAGTAATGAACTTGAATTTCTGTTGAAAGAATGAAAGAAAATTTCCCAGGAATTTTGTCCTAAATTTTTTCTGTTAGTTAGCACTTTTCTGCAGCAGTATTGAGACTGTTGAGAAATCTTTCATTGTTACAGAAAGTGA
>JAVJGG010000027.1:826703-837795 GCA_035590195.1 Aviceda cuculoides | reverse complement strand
ACGAGGTTGCTCCAAGCCCCATCCAACCTTGGACACTGCCAGGGATGGGGCAGCCACAGCCTCTCTGGGCAGGTTTTCCGTCCTGCAGGTCGAGCAAAGATGCCAGGAGGTCTGTGTGGATGAATGAGGGGGAATGTTTCTACTGGGTATTTCCCTATTTGCTAAATATTTGAAGAAAAAGCTTCACCTGCTCATTTGGCCTAATCTTCTGTGTTTTTCTTTATCTACTGGTCCGTGGCACAGAAAGCTTTCCAAAATATGTGTCAGTTTCAAGGAAAGACCATAAGAGATTTTAAATTCAAATCTTCATTCAGAGTACATGAAAGACTAAAGTAAGATGAACAAGTACAGTGGAAAAAGGCATGTGTGTGCAGCCCAACAGCACTGAGTTATGTCGAAAACTGTGAAATATCTTACTGTAGAATAACCTCCAAAACACTTTGCTTTTTCCTACTTCAGCTTTCCAGTAAGGACATCAAGTAGCATGAGGGTTAGACAGAGTTTGTAACAGAGAATGATTTAAAAGGTCTATTTGCCAGCATTGCTTCTCCTGGAGATGCGTGGAAATCTTTTCATATCTCCTTGCTCAATTTTAAAATTTCCCAAGGCAAATTAAAAGGATCGTCTTTTCTAAAGAAATGTTCTTATCCACAGGTGTGTCTTTCTGCAGACTGGTTCATCGTTCACAGGCAGGGTGAAGAGAAGCCCTTACTCAGAGCACTTCTCTCGAAACTACCACTTACGTCCCTGCAGAGGTCTGGAAACACACAGTACATGCCAGCTTGGCAAGATCAGATTTTTTTTTCAATTTGTACGTGCCTGCTTGGACTGGGCTAAATGCTTTATTTCTGCCAGATCTACAAGTCACCATGTGGAGTCACCATACGGTCAGCACACGGAGTCATCTCTGTGGGAAGCTCAGGGTGGTTTTGAACCACTCGTAGCTCTTCCTGGAGGAGAAAGGGGGGAAAACTCACAATGTAATATTATCTTTTAGCACTCTGTACTTTCCAAGAGGTCATATGATGAATTTGGAAATGTGAGCTCCTAGTCTGAGTGAAAATTCAGAAGAATAATATTAGGAAATAAAAACTTAACTTTATTCCAATGTGAACAGAAACACAGTCTCCTACTGGCTTCCCATTCTCACTGCCATCTGCAAGTTGGGATTTTATGAGGTATTAAATTAGAAAAAAAAAAGTTTAAGAATTGTATCTGACACAGACATAGTCTTCCAGAAATGAGGGACAAACTTTTGATAATGAAAAATAAAGCTGCAATATTGACATTTCTGTGATCAGAGAAATAATTTAGAAGACCTATAACTTTGAATTAATCTTCCCAGATACCTGGTGATTGGCCTGGTAACTGAGATCCTGCCTATTTTGAGATTGTGCTCTAAAAGTATAATCAATGCATTTTAAGGGTCTTGGTTGTCCTGTGATATGGAATGAAACCATGCAACCGAAGCCAAAACATTCCTGGCCAACCTGACAAAACCCAAGGCATTTTCTCATTTTGGTGCAAGCGTTCCTCGTTTACCTCCTGTAAGCAGGATCAGGATCTGGCCTCTGGAATGGGAGTAGCAGAAGACCAGAAGAGCTGATTACCCCCTTCCTGCGGGAAAACTCCGCGGTGATCACACAGGCACGCGTAGATTGAGCTGCGTCCAAATTCCTGCACTTTACATTTCATGTAAAAAAACCTTTGCTGAAACTACGCCATGTGGAAAATATGCATTGTTTAGGTATACCCTGACATATGTGAGTGATTATGGTTATTAGCATATGCACATATTTGCAAGGAAAATGGAGCTTGGCTCAAATGGTAGCTGTCATGCTTTGTTGTGTAGGTGTACTCTGATGCTTTTTTTTCTCAAGTATTTATAAAACCAATGATGAATGAATATCAGTTCACCAGTCTAAGTATTAATCCCACCATGACACAGAGAAGCGGGTGATTTATTCCTTTAAGAGACAATTTTTCATGGGAATCGGATTAGGCTGTGATTCTTCCAGCACTTAAATACACATATTTATCTGCATAGTTAATGTTTTCACAGTCAATGTATTCTTTCACAGACAGTCTTATCAGTAATGAATGGAGGTGAGAGAGACTTTGCCACAAGTTTTTTTAAAGGTTTCAAATTTATTATAAAGTTACATTCAGGCTGACACATTTGAAGGTTTATGGTTTAGCTAATCTCTTCAGCCTTTTGTCAGGACTAAGTAGTAGTTACTGGCTAATTGTTACCTTTACTATTCGTCACTTGTGACAGATAGTGCAGACCAGACTGACAAAGACCAAATGAGAAATGGCCGTTTAAAAAACATACTTCTACCTCCTCTATTACTGCAGCTCTCTGTGTCCAGAGAAACGCTCCACGTGATTCATCTGCTCTCCCTTCACCTTCCCAACTGGTAAAAAGGCCAGTCTAAGGTAATGGTTTCAGCCGTTGGTGGAGAGACCCCCTCAAGGGGAATTCATCCCAACTCTTGTAGGCAGCCGAGAGGAGGTGAATCACTCCACTCGTTACTGAGAGAGCCTGAAAAATGAGGTTGGACAAGACATCTCAACTTTTGCTGAATAAATGGAATTGAATTCTACTTTAGAGAGGAATGGCAATGCCTTTAATTAGTTTACTATTTCTAAAGCCTTGGTCGCAGGATGGAGTTGCCCAGGTATAGGGCAAAGACTACGTTTACCAAACTCAGAGTTACTGCACAGTAACTTGCTCCAAAATAAACCTCTTGGCAGTGTAACCAGAGGTAATATCTCTAGGTTAGGTTAGATTTGCATTTATCGAAATGGCTGTTTCAGGAAGCGATGTTTCTGCAACACTTTTTCCCTACCTTTGGAGCAGAAGGGTTTTTTTTCCCTTGCTAACCTCCTGGTGTGTTCCTGGTTAAGGACAGTGCACAGGCGTATGCCTAGACGTGTGGCACTGAGATTATGTGTGGTAGCAAGTTCTTTGTTAGTGCCGTGGACTTCTGCTTACCAGCATTCACTTTCTTTGACTTCAGCGTGGCAGTTACTGAAATCATTAGAGGACGTTTTAATCCCTGACTTCTATGTAATTTTTTTTTTAGGTTTTGAGGACCCAAGGTTTAAGCAAATCCTGTGTCTATGGAAAAAAGTCCTACCTTTACTTGTCTTGCCAAGCCAAACACTTGGAAACACTTTTCAGCAGACCCTGAAAAACAGAATGCAGCTCAAGGTAGGTATGCCAGTCCACAGAGGAAAACAAGACAGTGTTCTGTATTTCCCCACAGATCACTTTACTTTTTGGTCTCTGTAACTGCTTTATGACAATTTGCTTGCAAAAGACCTACACGCTTTGGAAGGCAGATTTATGGGAAGAAGAGCAAAGAAATCCTTGACCTTTCTCATTCTGTGCTAGCATGAGCAGAGGTGGCACAAGCCTCCCTCATCACTTGACTCAAAGGCTGATGGAAACACCATAGTCCTTCACCCACACTGTCCCGTCATATACACACCTCTCCTTGGGGTTATTAAGTTGTTTTCTGTGCTTATGGCTGGATGGTCAGAATGAGGCAATTTCTTGGATTTTACACTTTTCCTCTCTTTGCTGTTCAAAGTGCACAGTCCTGAGCTATTTTGGCACAACACTACTCCCAAATCAATGTTTATCTACTGTTTTCTTCTATTTCAAATATAACTGAAACAACTGCATATCTGAGAAAAGTATATTTCATAAACTTAATCTCACCTTGATAAATAGGGCCAAACCAGATATTTTCCTCAGTACTTGAAAAAATTTATTTTCAAGCTGTCATTATTACATGGTGATAATACTGTTTAACAAGAACTAAACCTTGCGCTCAGTTTTGTTTTTCGTGTTTTTGAAGGAAGTTAGTAAGGATGATGGAACTTCCCAAGTCTAGCCAGAACAAACTGTTAGGATTACGTTATTAATGCCACCATTTATAGCTCCTATACTGGCCACTCCGCGGGCGGTTCTAAAGGCACAGCTCTGTGAACAATAGCAAAAAATCGATTGCCTGTGACCTTGCGTGTTCAGTGCACCGAAAGTCAGCTTTCAGAGCTGTTTGCTCTCAGTGCTGGCCTGCGCTGTGTGTGTCCTGTGTGCCGAGACCTGTTGCTCCGCCAGAAGAAAATTCCTATGTCCGAAGGCAGTGCTGGAAGTGGAGGCCCAGCCCTAAGCCAGCTGCTCACGCCGCAACTTCTCACACAGCTCCGCTGCCGCCTCGCCTCGAGCGTTGCGTTAAGCACAGCGCGTTAAACGGTAACTTAGGGAATTGTTTTAATTCGGGGTCAGCCGAGGCCCTTCCAGTGACACTGCTGCCGCGGAAACTTGCTTGTTGCAGGTGTTTCGTCTTTGCGCTGACTGCAAGGAGTACGGCTGTTCGGCCCTGCCTGCCGCAGCGAGGGAGGGGCTTGAATCAGATCAAACCCAAGGCAGTCCTGGTGGGTGTCCGTGTGAAGGGGAAATAGCGTGGAGGGCTCCGGTCCTCCGTGACGACCTTGTCCTGTGGAAGAACCCGCCCGCCAGCCGGTACGTCAACCACTTGGCCCCGTTCTGCGGCAAAGGATCGACTTCGTTATACCGCCTTGGCCGCTACCTCAGGCTTGGTGGTGAAAAGATACTTTATTAAAAAGCGTGAGGTTTCAAGTAAGCAAATCAGCTACCACCAAAAGGCAAGGAAAAATGTTGTTTTGCTACTTTTTTAAAAAATTCTGTAGGATTATGAATTAAATAACACATAACAAAATTATGAGAAAATTATTAATTTGAGTCAACTATCACTTTTAGCTGCAAAATCCATAATTTGGCCCTGTAAAATCAGGAAGTAAGGAAACTGAAACACCACTAGAAATATATTATTTCCATCCACTGTTGTGACAAATCTAAGCAGGCAGATAGTGTGTCCAGTCCCAAAAGTCATGCTGTCAGGCAGTAAAACAAAATGTGTCAGCTTTGTTCTTCCTAAAAGATTTCTTTTTCCTCAGAATTTCCTTCTGCCCAAAATTTCAATTCTTTTATTTCTTTCCATGTCTTGGAATAAAGTTTCTCTCAAATTCTCCCTTCTTCCTCTACTTGAATTCTACTTTCTATGCTTCTAATTGTAATACAAATGTTAAAGTAACTTTCAGCAGTAAAATGAATCAGGTATCATAACAATTCTTTGCTGTAATTTTTGCAGTGCAGCATCCCTATGAAATAGAAAATATGTCTAATGGTCATACTGATGGCCAGTAATAATTGCTAACATAAAAAATTTGTGAATGTTTATAAATGTATAGAATTTTTTTGCAGGCAGGTACATCTGCTGAGTTCAGAGAAAATATGCCAAGACAGAGAGGAAAGGTACATGCACATGACTACAAATCAGAATCTTGGGAAGAAATTAAATTCCAGGAAACCTGTTGATTAAATAAAATTCTTTTTTATTTTGAATGACAACTTTTTCTCCTTTATTACAATGATGTGAAAAAATGTTACAACAGTTTCTCTCATTGTGGATTACTCTTTAGCTGGAATGTAAAAAAAAAAAAAAAAAAGAAAAAGCATGTTTTAATATAGTTTGGCACTTGAATTTGTAAGTGCAAGGAGACATGAAGCAAGATTCACCTATAATGATAGAAGAATCACTCAAGTTAAGAGAAACTTTCAAGTCAAATTCAAAGACAGTTCAATTAGCATAGACTTTAATGCAAGGCTGAAAACTCAATATATTAAGAAAGAGCAATTAAAATGTTCTGCACATCATTACTCCTAAAAATATGGAAGACCATGACCAGAATTATGATAATAGCTCCTTATAATCAACTTTTTCTGTTCTTATTATAAATTTTTTTCACTACAGTAAGTACTAAAAAAAGTTTAAGTCATGCTGTTTCAGAGGGCAATTGAGTAATACATGGCTGGAAAAGAAATAAGCCAACCTTAATTACAGTTAATACATCTTTTTTTTACTGTTTGAATTAATAGCCTGAGATGCCTTTGTTATGTTGTATACCCGCTTGTCTATATCACACAGCCCATAATAATAGTTTTCAGTTTCAGTGCAGTATGTGGCAAGATTTTATGTTTTTATAATTTATTTCTCCCCTAATCCCAAAGCACAGATCTCTAATTATATCTGCCAATCCACACCCCATAATTGTAAGATTATCAAAATTCCTGAATGATGCAAAAAATTGTCATGACAACATATTAGCAGATGTCACAGAACAATGCCATGAGGGAAAGAAATGCATTGGTAAATCCTCCAGCTATGCAGTTTGACATTTTGTTTAAAAGCAGAGATAATTTAATTGCTGGGTTTTGTTTTTAACGTGACAAATTAATTATAAGACTGAAAGTTCCAGATCCAGAAATAGTTGTATTTGATGAAAGAGTTTAGTGGGCTTTGCCTTTGTCCCAGAGCCCATTTAATTTACGGACCAGTTACTTGAGTCTGACCTAGCCACGTTCCCTGCAGCGAGTCGGGCGTTTGCAGCTTGCCCGCGCGTTCGGAACTCGTTAGGTCCACGTGGGATAAATCCTTCGGTCATGGAAGGCGGTCAGGCTGGCAGAGTGTGATTTCCCCGTTATTGATCCATGCCGACTACTACCTTCACGTAATCAGAAAAGACTTCTAGGCTTATTAGCTCCGTCAGCTTCCAAGGGGTCAAGGTGAAACGGGCCTGCCTGTGGTTCTCACATTCTCCGTCCCGAGGGTGGGAGTGACATTCACTCTCTTTCAGAACCCCGAATATTGTGAGATAAAAAGCTGTGGAGTTGTTAGCACTGCAAGTATGTTCCTCACATCCTCGTTGTATGTGCTGAAAAAAATCACGTGTTTGTTTTAAACGTCTCCATTCTTATTCACCATTCCACATGCTTTTTCCTAGCCCAGTAAGGCACGCTGGGGTCACAGAAGGGGCTCTGTGGGCTTTGGTGTTTGCCTTTGGGGCTGGCGGGGATGAGAGCCGCCCCAGCCGGGCGGCCCTGTTCCCGTCGGCATCACTCCCCTCAGTCATATCCTGCCACTCCTTTTCCTTCGTGCCTCTCACTCCCCAGCCAGCTTTTCCCGAAGAAGGCAGGAAGCTTTGTCGGCTCTGTCTCCTGTTAGAGCTACAGATTTAAGGACAGGACAGGAGCAGACGAACGTCCAGACCGATGGAATGTGCTCTCCACATCCCGAAAATCCCTGCAGCCCGTTAAGCAACAGGCGCCCTGGGGCAGAGCAAAGGGGCGACACGTCCTGCGCCCTGGTGCTTGGTGTGAGGGTGCACAGAAGTTTCCTGAAGGACTGGGTAGGGCTGAAGGAACTACGGCTGGCGCAGCAGAAGTCATACCTGCCTTTACGGACCGTCTGCGGAGAGAAGTGTCCTCAGACCCACAGCCGGGTTTTTTCAGGCATAAGGGTTTTGCTCCAAGAGACAGCCCTGGAAGGAACTGCTAGTTATGCGATGTGGATGATGAGGGAAACGGGAGTAAATTAAAGACCTCTGCTGAGAGAGGTGTTCCCAATGCAGTCCATGTCTTTGGTGTGATTTCAGCGTGATGTGTAAGAAATTTGGGTGTAAGGCTGTCTAATTTCTGGGTGATAAATGAGCTCAGGAGATAGATTCCTGTGACTGCTCCATGTGAAATAGCTGAGCTTCTGGATTGAAATTTCAGCAAGCAAAATACTGTTCGTAAGAAATTTTAGGTGCGCTTCAGACACCTATGGAGTTGGGCAGGGATTCTTCCCTGCTTTTCCTTTACTTCATGTAAGAAGATATAGTTTACCTAATTTGCACCTGCTGAAGCGCCCATTTGAAGCACAAGTCGAAGTGCTCATCTAGCCCTTACCCTTGGGTCTCTGAAATGGTTCGTCAGAAGGATGGCATTTCTGTTGCAACATACAGAATAACTGTATGTTAGGGACATTTGTGACAGGTATGAGCTGTCACAGAAATATTTTTTTTTTCTGTGGACCGGATGGATCATATATTTTCCTTGTTGGGGATTTGCCTATTAAAATAGAAATGGTTTGCAAAACACAGTATTTAAATCCACTCTCCACCCATCAGTAGAATTAAAACCATTCTTTGTTAAACCCCTAAGTAATGCAATGGCATGTAAAAAGCAGATTTACAGGGCAGTAAAGTGTTTAAAAAGTAAAGTGCGGTTGAAATAACCATTTAATTTGATAAACCACCAAGGAAAACAATAGCTAGTTTGCAACTGCTTATTCTAATTGGATCCAGGCTTCGAAAGCATGAAACGAACAAATAACATGCTAATATATGGTAGCACTGTTTTTCAGTTACTAAGGAAAATGCATTTCTTTAGGATAAAAAAATGGGTACTAATTGTTTTTTTTTTTACAGTCTCTCTAATTTGCCTTTGGTATGACTTTGTTTATTTTCCCAACTCCACTATACTTCTGAGTTATACAGCCATCAGAATTTATATCGTACTATGCTCTTTATTGAAATCTAAAATGGGAGAAAAATTTGCAGTATCACCTTATTTTCAGGCATACTTTTGGCTGTTTTTATGCTACCAGCCAAATTTTAAGGTTATAAGCCCCATGCATCTGCAGACTTAGCAGTCAAAGACTTAGGTTATGATCATTTTTGCACATAGGAATACGTATGGATCTGCTTTTGTGCATAAACCAGAGTCATCACATGGCCTCATCTTGAGACCTCAGTCTTAGGAACACTTTAATATGTGCCAAATGTAAGGTGTATGTGCAGCATTGCTTTTATTTCTTCTGTCATTTCTTAAATGATTAATTGAAATAAAACTGAGTTTGGAGAAAAAAATAACAATCTGTTCTTCCATAACACACAGAGATAGGAGAGTCACATTCTTGTGCTGCATTTCAGGTATATTAATTTCTTATGGCTTTGTGTGCTGCTTTTAGCATCTCCCAGGCTGTGCCAAAGATGGTTATTTTTAAGTGTCTAATTTTCTTTAGCTTACAGCAGCTTTAATGGTGGTGAAGTGATTTAGAGAGTGATATAGTATTGTCACATGACAATATTCACATGACGCAGGTACACATCAAATGTGAAGGGATATCTTAGACTAGCAGAATTAAAACAATGCTATTATTAAACTGAGGAGTCGTGGATCTGGGAAACTCAAATCTAAGGAACAAAAAAGAAAAAAAAGCTCTAGAAAGGACTGTACAGGTATTTCAGATTATAATTATGTTCTGCAAAGTATGAAGAGAGAAATGTACGACTCCAAAAGCCATGGATTCTGTACAGTGATTCCACTAATAGGCGTACAAGGCTATCGAGATATAATACGAAATACTGAAGAAACAATTGTTTGGAAAGGAATGGAAACCCTCTTGCTTAGTTTTCAAGCCATTTCTTGTTGGAAGTTGAGACTTCCCTGCAGAGAAATTTCTGCCAAGGACTTGCTGTCTCTCGTCTCCCTTGGAGGTGTCTAGCACAGACCATTGCTGCTCTCAAAACTCTGGCCTGTGTGCTCCACACTGAAGCTCCATTCCCCTTCAGTACGTCACAAAATACATCTTTACATTTCACAACATATGCCTTTACTTTTAACTTTGACTGTCTCTGAATAACTGGGGCAAAAAAAGCACCACTGTGTTGGCATATTTCTCGCTGAAACAAACCACTGATTTGAGAACATGTTGCCATTGTCATCTGTATTGTGCTGTCTGGAAAACAGAGTGGAGTAAAAGTTATTGGAACCTATTGCTTGGGTACAATAATGGAAGACAATTAAAAAAAATCATGTTTTTAAATCCTCTGGAAATGAAGTCTAAGGTTTCCTGCAGCTTGGAGTCATTTGAAAACACAAATTCGCACACACAAACCTTGGATTATCTTGAATTATTGGAAAAGCAAGTTGGCAAAGTTTGCATAGTCACCCCATCCATTACTTAATGATTTTATGATCTTTTATGACTCCAAATTAATGTATGGTATTTATGCAGTCCTAGAGGTATGACTTTAAAAAAAAAAAAAAAAGGTATTTTCCTCTCACCACTTCCTTGGACTGAGAGGTTATTTTGTAGTTTTGGAGAACAGGAAGGCTGAACCAGGACAGACATGTACTGGCAAGTACAACTCTGAAGCTGTTTTCTTTAGGCTAAATTTTAGCTTTTTATTATGATCCATCCTCTGAAATCCTGAGATGCACTGAAACAAAGAGGTGTCCTTTTCACTTGAACCATGGAATACCAAAAGTCAAACAAAGCATTGCTCTGTAGTGCTTGTATTGTCCTCCTGTTAAGCCCTGTGAGGAGTGTTTATTGCAGATATTTATATTGGAAACTACAGGGAATGTTCTCTTTTCTTCCACCTGAGGATTGCAGATGTTACTTATTTTGCCATTCAATGTACCATTCTTCTTTTGGGAAAGAAAAGAACAGAGAGATAAAAGCATTTCTGGCTTTATGCGAGGGAGACCTGAGTTTTCCAGCAAATGAACAGCACACTGGAAAAAAACAGTATTAGTTTTCAATGGATAAGCAGCAAGCTGTTTCCAAAATTATAGCTTAAGTTCACAGAATGTCTTTAAGTTTGCAGAGTGGCTGCTTGCCCATAGCCATGTTGAGGTAATGCCAAATGCCAGAGTAGTTATAAGCTTTGAAATAAGATCCATGTTCGACAGACTCCTTCTCTTTCTTTTCCGTATTTACCTCCAGTTTAAGCCAACAGAAAGATGGTCTTAAATTAGTTTGGGATCTTGACAATTTGAACACATCTGAAAAATTACATTGATCATATGTAATGGATTTGCTTACTTGTACTTACAGCTGTACAAATGTATTTTGGATATCACCTCCTGGTTAGGTGGAAAACCTGAACAGGAATGTTTTATTATATGAAGAACATACTGTAATTGAAGATATCATTTAATAGCATTGTTAAAAGTCCTTGATACATATCTTCTGCCAGACTGGCCTTGAAAGCCATGAAAGGATTTGCCCGATGCGTGTGTGCCGTGGCCAAAGCCCAGCCAGCAAATAAGCACCACACAGGTGCTCGCTCCCCGCCCCCCCACCCAGTGGGCTGGGGAGGGAATTGGAAAAAAAAGTAAAACTCGTGGGGTAAGCTAAGAACTATTTTAATAGAACAGAACAAA
>JAVJGG010000027.1:784971-826380 GCA_035590195.1 Aviceda cuculoides | reverse complement strand
GCAACAACTGAAAACATCAGGGTGTTATCAACATTCTTCACACACTGAACTCAAAACACAGCACCCTACCAGCTACTGGGAAGACAATTAACTCCATCCCAGGTGAAACCAGCACAGTGTGGAAACGAGTGGGATTAATCTCATTGGTATCAGTAGGTTTCACTGGTTGACTTCACCGACGCGTTGTTCAGTACATGCTCACGTCTGTTTAAGGCACTTCTTTTTCTTGCCATGTGCTCTAACTTGTCTCTGTTGCTCCTATAGAGCAGGCAAACAAGCAAGGAGCATTAAAACAGGGTGGTGAGCTAGGAGCAGAAATAAGTCGTTCAGTGGTCTCGTATTCAGCTGTGGAAATGCGTTGTGATTGAGCAGAGTGGGGTATTTTGAGTAAATGACTATATTTATGGAAAAGCAACATACTGGGTCTTTTCTACCACTTTGGAAAGGTTTATAAAATGAACTGCTTCGGGATTTTGGCAGGTCAATAGGATTTTGCCATAAACTTTATTCCCAGTTTCCTCTGTAGTGAATGGAGAGCCTGGAAATAATCTTTCATATTGCCAAAAATGAAATATGTGAATATTTGTAGGTAGATATAGTAGAATGAAAAAACCTGTAAATTAAGCATTAAGTTTAATTCCTGATAAAAATCTAGGTGCATTTACCTGTGATCACTTGGCCTTTACTCAGTGAAGATTGCTAATTACTTCCTTAGTAATCACACTTGCAGCGGCCCTGAGTTGTAAAAGAGAGGGATTGCACAGTACTGTACCATGAACAAGGCTTTAACACAGGCTGGGAAAAAACAGCGGAGATTTTCTGTTCTTGATCACAGAGTCTTGGGAAGGACCTGACTGGAAATGGGAATGGAAATACTCTGAAGGAGCTGAGGAGATCTGAAGAAAAGCAGTTACTACGGAAAGTGTCCTTGGGAAGCAGTCTGGCATATGAGGTTATAACTCGCAATGCAGTTACTCCATGCTTTGCAGTAGTAGGTTTGGCAGAGGAAGGGAACAAGATAGATCACTGTGGTAAAAATTATAATTTCACTAACAACATAAAATAATTAAAAAACAAAAATAATGTTGGCTTGCCTAAATTTCAGCTGACCAAAAAGCCTTTTCCATATGGATGCTGGAAGGGGGTTTGGCAATGGTTGGCACAAGGGGACATCCACCAAAGGAAGTGTTATGTTAATCGCCTTCCTGGTTTTAGAAGAGAAATTGCTTAAAAAATCTCTGATTATTAATCTATCTATGGAATGTGAATTGTGTAGACCTCAATCCAGTTTTTTCCACCTTTAAAGCAGGCTTCAAAGGAATTATTGTGTGGAGTTAATCAAAATGTTTGACATTTTGGTATAGAATATAAAGGGCAATTTTATTTTGCATAATTACTCTGCTGGAAAAATAGCTGGTTTTGTTTGGAACCCATGGAAATAAAAACTTCTTTGTTAGAAGTAAAAGGGGCTGGGCCTGCTTCTTAGGCACTTCTTCTACAGAAATTAGATTTCTTTTCAAGTGTGATTTATTGGCAGTCTTTGACATTATGATTCATTAAACATCTCATCCAGACCCTCTTGAAGGCAAAACTCAGTAGACCTTCAGTTAATCTTAGAATGTTGATGGAGGAGTTCTAACTATCGAACCACTGGGATTATAAATTTTCTCCATGCATAAACCTTCAGACAGAATTGCGATGCTGAGGTTATTAGCTAACTTTTGTTTCCTGTACAAATAAACAAATCTGTAACATTTCTACATGGCTATTGGTGATATAGCATAAAAGCTCAACCTTACTTGTCTGGATTCCATTTTCATGCTTATGAAACACAAGAAATAAAAATTCATTCATATTAAACCAGAAAGAATCACACTTCTTGTTTCTTAATTCCAGAAATTGCCAATTTTATTTTGTAAACTGGATGTTTTCAGCCTTAAATAGAGAGAGTCCAGAACTTGAGGCATGGTGCCTGATCACTGCAACTGCTTTTTGTGTACCTAAAGACATAAAATAACAAATATCCAAGGATAAAAAGTGGCTATCTTGTGCGTTAGGGTCAGTTCCACAGGGAAATAACATCTGAAAACAAAAGGGAAAATGTCTGCCCTGAAAGATATATCAGACAGACATACCTCTCCCATCCCTTCCCTACATATTTGAATAACAGGATGTGACAGAAGCTAGAAATCATCTGTTTCCATCTTTTCCCACACCTGCTTTTCAAACTCGAGTCTGACGCATCAGCGTAATTAAGGTTAGGATAATCTGTCTACCAGTAAATAAGACAAAGTGGAGCCCAAAAGAATTCTGTAAACCAGATGACTGTTATAAGAATTAGAAGCAAACTTACTGTGAGAAGGTGCTTTAGGTTTTTATTCAAGTGGCTCAGAAGACTTAGCTAAAATGCATCCTTGCCTTCACAAAGAATGAGAGTATTTTCTGATGAGGTGGCCTGATTTGAAGAATGCAAAGAGATTTGAAGTAACTTCAAGATTTAAATGTTTGTCTTTTTTCCAGTAAATCAGAGGGGTGAGTTATTAAAGTATGACTCTTTTTTTTTACCCCTGGAAGCTTCACCTTCATACAGGGACTTGAGGTTCCTTGTACAGGTTCCTAATTTAGCTGCCTGTGCTTGGATGACATGAATACACCTGAAGTGCCATCCCACTAAGCTAAGTGCTACACTTTTGGCCAAGTGAAAAAACTTCAGTTACTTCACTCGTCTCGGCTTCAGGTTTTGGAGGTCCACTCAGGTCATGGGCACTGCGGGTGACTGAGGTTGTGACTAACCACAGACGGCAGGACCCAGGAGAACCTCAGCTCCCATGCCCTTCTCTCCAGCCCCTGGAGCCCTGTAGTCACTCGTCGTACGATCGAACTCCCTCCAGCAGAACCGCTAGTACCCGTGCCGATGATCAGAGAAGGATATAACCACCCAGAGGCCTCTGCGCTCTTCCCGTAACACCCCACACGGGGATGCTGGCAAGCGACGCGTCTCCGGGACAACAGGCCTGCCCAGTGCCCCTCTTCCCTGTAACAGGGAGTCCACAGCCACAACAAATAAAGCATTCTGCTGTAGCTAGCACAGACTTATTTCTCAAGAAATTCTCCAGATCATAAGATGACTTAATCTGAAATGAGATTTTCTCCACTACTTGTTCATTTGCTGCCCTGTTTCCTGCGTGCACAAAATACAGCATGCTGCAAAATAGCTGTTACACAAATATGCCCTTTCCGTCGAGGGAACCTGTCCTTCCCAGTCAGCGGGTACTCTTCACCAGTCCCTGAAGGCGCACCCCGGGTAGAACTGCTTACTGTGTGCACAAGAGTCTTTGTCTACATGAGCTGCTCTGCTAATGGTGCTGCGAAAGGTATCGAATTTACAGGGGAAGAACTGAGACGTGCACACATGGCAAACGAGACATTTCTATGGAAAAAAATCTGCAGATTCAACTTATTTTCAACATGCCAGGAACTTTCATATCTTCATGCAAAATAACAAGAAAGAAATCAAATTTAAATTAGTGCAGAAGAAGCAGCATATTTGTTTGCTGTCCTTTTGGCTCAGAAGCTGGTTTAAGTCATCTTTTTCCCTTCTTTTTCCATTATAGAAGTTCTACATGCATGCGCTCCTCCAAATTTGTTACTGACATTCATGATACTCACATATGGCAATCATTAACTACTGCAAAAATGTACCAGAGTTGATTTAATTATTTCCCTAGAACATTATTCGAGGAATTCAGGTATAAGCATAAATTCTTTGAGATACACTCTATACTTAGTTTCATCTTCTAATGAGTAACATACATACTTAATTTTGGAAATAACATTATATACCTGTCAAGACTACATAAAAGACATCTGATTTTTTCTCACTAGAAAATATAAAGACATACTCCATATTTTGCAAGCAGACAGCTACAGTCTTGCAAAGAAAAATAGTGAAGTATCTAAAGCCCAGAAAACTTCAGGGTTCATATTACTGAAGTGAGGTAAGAATACCTTTAAACTGAAATTCAATTCACCTGCCTCTATCCATCTGAAAATTAGCTGCCTAGTATAGCCTTGCTGTTTGGGCTCTCTGTGTAGTTATCGAACAGCCAGAGGTACCCGCCAGGGTCACACCCCTCAGTTGATCAGAGGTACCACGGGTTTCTTTCCTTTTGTCCTTCCTTGCCGTAAAGGAAGTGTCCATACTGCCTTGAGGAGAATTGAGCTGCTGTCTCAGTGAAGTTTAATGACAAAGCAGTTTGGGATTTTCAGCTCCACTGAATATCAGTGTCATTCTCTCAGAGGGGCAATTTAAGCATGACCATTGGACACATTTATTTATTAATGTTAGATTTTCAAAACGGTACCTTTCACTACTTTTTTCCACAGAAAACAATTTTTTTTTTTTGGCTCTTTTCCAATTAGTTTTAATAATATATGGAAAATACAAACAATTCTAGAAAATAAATCATTTGACCTTTCAGTTACCATCATTAGTATGCCTAAAATGCTGCATAAATCTATGAATATCTGTATCTATCCTTGACAATTTTTTAACAAAACTAGTTTTTTTAGGATAACCTAAGTGAAAACAAATGCTAATAATGTCACCGAAAGTTCCTGGAAACTAGAAGAATTGTTTTATTCCCTTCAGGGCTGGTGATATAGTTCTATTAGTTTATAAAATATTTTGTTAGTCTAGTTTACATTTTGAAATTCCCACTTTGTTGCCAAAAGTTATAAAAATAGTTCCCAGTGTAATGTCAATGATTTCATTCATAGCAGCAGCGCGAGAGAACACCCACCGCTCAGGAGGGCCACTGCTGGCAAAACGAGGTCTTCGAAGAAAGAACACAGGCTGACACAGGACTCGTGTGCTTGGAGAGATGTGCGCTGGGCTGACGAAAAGCTCCTCCACCCTGAAGGTCAGCCGCAGTGAACGTATTATTCAGAGCTGCCGTTGCCAGAAAAAAAAGCAGTCAACGAGCCTGTTGTGCCTCTGGTCCTTGGGCAAAGAATCTGCACTCCATATGCAGCTAAGGAGCCCTTCTTCCATTCACCAATAGTTGGTAGGGTAGTGTAGAATATATATATATATTTTTTTTTTTTTTTTTTACCATGCGATGTATTAATTAGCATGTTGTGCCATATATTAGAAAAGATATAACTATGTGGAAATCTGAATGACCTAAATTGGAATTTCTCCAAGCTTTTAAAAGCCCCCAGAGTTTAGACAATACACAGGAAATGCTGAATTCACTCTGAGTTAAGTACAGATTGTGGTTTCCCTAGTACATCACTATCCATCCCATCATGAAACATGTTTATGCAGGGAAGGCATGACTTGTCTGTGTCTCTTCAGTTGCTTTGTCTATTTACTTGGAGTATCGCAAATGTTACGACATGAAATGTACTTAAAGTAGCAGAAATCCCAAATTGGCAACTTTCTAGCTTCCTTTGACGAGCTGTTGCATCTCACCTCACTCTTTCACTGAATGTGTGCGCTTCAAGTTAACCTGAACAGAAATCATTACTGCTCCTCCGGGTCAGCCAGGAACAGAAGTCTGTGTCCAGCTCTCCTGAAGGTACCGCTGTTTATCTCTGAGTTCTGCAGATGTGTCCCAAACCCCCTCCTACACAGCAGTCCTCAAAGCACGCCTGTCCAAACTTTCATCTAGATTTCAATTCAGACGTTCATCTAAAAGCAAGCTTTATGCTGGCGGAAAAGCGCGACCGCAGGGTTTCCACTGTTCGTGAAAACCAGAGTTTATTTTCCTTAAAAAGCTGCACATGTACACAGGGAAAAGAGTTCGGGACGGGGTCTGGCAGCCCACAGGCGGGAGCCCAGCCGAGGCCGGGGGGAGGCAGGGCAGCGCGTCCTCGCGAGGCGTTGGAGGTCGCTCGGCCCTCAGGGCCGCGGCCCTTTCCCCGGCGGGGCGGCACGTCGCTTCCAGCCCCGGCGTCCATCCTCGCCACCTCGTGGAGCGACACGGCACGCCAGAACGGGATTTGCGGGGCAGCTCGGTCTGGATTTTAACCTCGTTACTTCCCAGCAGGTTCAAACTTCCGTTTCTTTTTCCACCAGCGCGCGGAGGTCGGTCGGTCACACACAGGACAGTAGATCTTTGGCTCTCTCATGGCACCTCCTGCCCTCGCCTCCACGCCCGCCGCCTCCGAGGCCTCAGTGGGCTGGCGAATGGACTTAGTCTCATCTGCTGCAGCTTTTACCGGCACAGATTATAGAACCAGGTGCTGTAGAAATACACAGTAGGGGATGTACTTTCTAAATAACCAGGGCCTCTGCTTGCCTTACACTTTCTGCCTGAGACAGTGGGGCTGGTGCAAGTCGATCCACCCGCCTTAGAGTGAAGCATTTTGACGCTTGTCCCAAAGAAGAGCAGGAACAGCGTGAAGGACAGAGCGGTATTAGCTGTGATGCTCTTTCTCGTGGTATGTGCTCACAGAGTAGGGGGACCGAAACAGAAGGGAGAGAAATATCCACAGATAGGATGTGGTCAACATTAGCCGTATTCAGCAGATCTCTCAGACTGCGCAAGTTATTTTGCAGGTTGCGGCGGCCACACTCCTGAGTAGTGATGATAGGTCAGCAGTAAAGCCAGAGAAAGGAGGGGAGACATCACTGAAGGAGCAAACACACCGGTGAAGTTTTGATGGGTCAAGACAAGCCAAACAGATTTATTGCACCCTTCTGGTTATGAAGAACAGATTTTTGTCTCAGAAGTAATAGGAAAGTAGTAAATTATTAATTAATGAACTGGGACAGTAAATTATTAATTAATGAACTGGGACTGTGGAGTCGCCCGCTGCGTTTGCTTGTTTGCTTAATGGCTTTGAAGTACTCTGAAAATCCCTGAGACACTGTCCCATCTCTATGTGCTCTGAAAAGTCCAGGTGGCATAGCCTATATATCCTGTATGCTGATGAATGTCTAAGAAACCATTGCTGAAGATGAGCATTAGACCTGTATAGGTTAAAGTATAGAAGAATAACCCTGTTCTCATTTATTAGCAAAACACCTACAAGAGCAGGAGTGCAAAAGAGCCAGCTGTGAGGATTCCCAGTAGATTCACACTGTGGGAGGACTTGCTTAAAAGTGGTATTTCATAAGGTATTCTCAGAGCTTTGTATGCTCTGGAGTATTTTCTATGTGTAGTAGTTGTTTTGGTTTGGTTTTTTTTTTAATTTTAAATTTATTTTACAGAGGCTGTGTTTCCACGTGAATTTCTTCAGTGACCATGCCTGATTAAGCAATTTCTTCCCTCTCTCCTCCACGCCCTGCACAACCTCAGAATAAGTGTTTGCACAGCCATTTTCTGAAGTGGATTGGGAAGCTGCTCCAGCTGAAGACTAAACAATTTTTCTTCCCAGCTAGATACATTCCTCATTCCAGTTCAAATTACAGTCCCTTAACCACCTCTGCTTATATACCACTGAGAGATGTGCAAAAGCAGAAATGTGCTGTGCAGGCAAAAATAGCTCAAGCCACCCGCTGCTCAGTCTAAGGCCATAAAGCCACAGCATAGCCACAAAATGGATAAGGACGGTGGGATTGGCAGGCTTCGCCCCTTTCCCCTGCCCATAGCCGTTTATTCCCTCCTCTTCCCATGCACTGGCACCGCAGTTCAGCACGCTGAGCAGTAAGTGGGCGCAGGAAGCTAAAGACCAGCTGGAAAAGAGATGGACTGTTATCAGCTGATCAGAACTGGACTGTTATCAGCTGATAAGAAATGGACTGTTATCAGCTGATCAGAACTGGACTGTTATCAGCTGATCAGAACTGGACTGTTATCAGCTGATCAGAACTGGACTGTTATCAGCTGGATAAGGAATGGACTGTTATCAGCTGGATTAGCTTCCTGATTCAGCTTCACTGAGTGGTTACATACAAGCCAGGGCGGTTTCGTGGCAGGACAGACTAGATTTAAGGTTTAGGGTTAGACTTTAACTCCTACAGGATTTTGTGCTCAAAACCTATGTGTCCATGTCACCTTATCTCTATCTTTTTCACCTGAATAAGGCTGTAAAGCATTAAACCCCGAGTTGCAGGATTTATGCAGTGTTGAACCTGGCCTTAATTCTGTATAATATGTTCTGAAAGTCCCTAGAGACAAGGAATTTTGCCTTATTTGACAGAAGACGTAATCTTGGTTTCAGGCAAAAGTAAGAGGATGTTAGAGATAATAGTTATATTAGAGCCTAGTGCTCTTCTTTTTCTGCTTGAAAGGTAGGCCTTTGTACCAGTCTCTTAGATCCTGAATGAGGAGAAAAAAAGATTCAGGGTTTGAACTTCTTTCACATGTTAGGTTTGTGTACATTTTCTATACGCCGATTGTTCGTGGAGATTTCCAGCTGACATTTGACACCTTGTTCTATAGCAAATGGACCACGGCTGTGCGCTCATATAGGTGCAGGTAACTCCGCGTATCCAGTGGTACCTGCATCATTTACACTCATGGGAACACGCATCTAATTTAGGAGCTGCTATGGTCCTTCAGTTGCCAAAACACAGTGCAAAGACGTTGTCAGGGCCAGAATCTCCTACCCTAACACACTGGCAGACGTCACTAGCTGTGACTAAGCCCACCGTGCTATAGATCTGAAGCAAGTGCCCTAACTACTTGAAGAATGTGCTTTCAATGGCAGTGTCTCTGAGTGCAGTGGACCGAAGCAAATGCCAGTACAAGCAAGAAGTCCAGTATAATACAGAAGCAGTCCTTACCAACCACAGTGTTTACTGGCTTGCATAGCTCTCGTGCTCACTACAACCACATACAGTAAGAAGGAAAACATTTGCTAACAAGTTTATGCTTGCTTTTTTCCTCATTTTTCAATTTCTGAAGCCAATCCAAGCCAGATTATTTATTTTTGCAGTATGTAACCATGTTGTAATCAACCCGCAGAAAGTTATCTAAGCAATATTCCATAAATATAATTTTGGAGATGCACACAGAATAAATATATCATTGACTAAAATAGAATTACCACAGGTAATATGGTAACACATTATATGTGCACATAAGGACACTCATGTGCATGTTTAAGTTCAGCATAAATTTCCTTGGGAATACACATTTTCAAAAGGTAACTATGGGAATTGGAAGGCCATGCCCCACGTGCCTTCTTCCCTCCCTTTCTCCTCCCCTCCCTTTCTCCCCCTCTCTCTTCCTTCCCAGTGCTTTGCCATAGATGCCAAATGAATCTGAGAAACATGTGATTTGTAAGATTTTAACCAATTTGGAAATGGATTCCAACAGATTCCACTATTAGCTATTGCTATTCACTCTGAGAAATGATAAAAAGATTTTTAACTAGGCAAAGGTTAATCCTTGTCTAAAGGTGTTCTTAGGTTTCTTGTGATGAATATGAACCATTGAAACTCATATGACTCCTTCAAGCACCTAAAGCAATTTTTCAAAAAGGTGTTTATTCTTACCAGATTTGAAAGGAAAAGCTGCTTTTTGTCAGATTTTTATTGAAACATTAGTTGTAAATAAACTGGCATTAAAGAGAAATTATGATTGCGTTTGGAATATTTGCAGTTTTCGAATCTAATTTCAGATACTTTTCTTGCTCTCTTTTAGGAATCTTCTTGTCTGACTATGTCCAGGAATCTAAATAATATAGAAATTATTTGAATGACAAGCTGAGAATAACGTCTGATTGATAAATTACTTTAATGTCTTGCATCTGGAAAGAGTCACAGAGTAAATATGTAGCTCTTGTTCCATATTTGATTTTACAGTCTCCCAGGCAAGCCATAGCAGAAATAAGGTCACCGTAAGTTCTCTCTCCTTTGGGGACAAGAAATGCATTATGTAGTCTGACAATGCAGTAAACAAAAATAGAACAGAAATGGCCAGAAACAGCACCCTATGATCCACTTTCTCACTGATCTCAGCCCTGTGCCAATGACTCATTTCCAGAGAGAAATTCAAACTGGGAGTACTAACAGAAAATCAAGACCAGCCTGAGAGAAGGGTCCTTGAGGGGGTTCTTTTGTGCATGCTGTAGCTCTGGATCAACTCTGGAGTATCGTTCATGACAAATGTTTTCCTAAATTTTTTTGAAAGCTCTCCAGTGATTGAAAGCTTCTACCGCAGTCTATTTCAGTACCTGATACTCGTATTATTATGTATTATTGTTCATATTAGTAAGTTTTTGCTAGTGTTCAGTCTCAGTCTCATGATTTAAACCCATTAATTGTTGAATTTGTCACAATAATGTGAAAATGTTTAATTTTTTTCTCTTTGAATCAACCATGTATGTATTTCAGCAGTATTTTTCCTGTCACTTTCCTCTAGTCTAAACAATCAGAGTTCTTCAGTCTTTCCTCACAGGTCATTTTTTTTCAGGTCCTCTGCTCTCTTCTGAACTTTCTGCAATTACTTTACATGTTTTCTCCAATCTGCTATTCCCAGCTGTGCTTTATCTCAAGTCTAACATCCTTTCTGCCTTCAAGAAAAAGATTCCTCAATGCATCTTTTTCAGATTGTACCTCTTTTTATGTAATACAAGACATGATGCCTTTTTGTAACAATATGGATACTGACTCATTTTTAGCTTTGATAGTCGAATCATCTCTCTCCTCATCCTTTTTGGAAGAATTCGTACGAGCAAGTTGTTCCTCAATATATAATTCATGTGTCTCAGTCTTCTTTTCCAAAGTACATTTGTCCCTATTGAATTTCAGTTTATTTTTTTTCTGACCACGTTGCCAATTTGTGAATATAATTTCAAATTCTGACCCTGTTCTCTGGAATACTGGTAATATTGCCTATGTTTAATTAGTTTTATGTTTGCGAATTCAGTAAGCACTTTCCCCATTTCACGATCCTTGTCAATAACAAAAAAATATGAATGGTGCCATATGCAAGACAGAATGGTGGTCTGCATTTAGTGACTCACTGCCTAGACAACGTTGATCATCCATTTACTCAGTGAATGCTGCGCACCCAGAAAAGTGACTCCGGTGCACGGCTCTGTAGCCAGCCAGCAGTGGCAAGGGGATGTGTCCGCAGGGCAGGTCTTGAGACCCCATAGATCTCCCTCACCCCATTCCTAACTTAACGCAAACCTAATTCTTACCCTGTCTCAGGTCCCGATCCTGTCTCTTTTTTGCCTTCAGTGTGGTTCCTGCTCCCAACAAAGTCTGGTATCCTCCCGTTCCCTATCCCAGTCTCTTCCTTGCTGTGCTGTTTCTTTGATTTCCTCATTTTCATCTTGCTTTCTGCCCACGCTTTTGTCTCAGGCTATGAAGTTGTGCAAAATGACTCCGGCTACTGACCATGCCTCTGACTCTCAGAACGCCCCTTTGGGTAGAGGAAGGTTTTCACGGCTTCACTTCTGGCTCACAGCAAAGCTTTGCTGTAGAGCATCCCTCCTGACCAGAGGGCAAACGTCCCGACTGGAACACCTGGGGTCGCTGCCCACGGCCTCGCCTGGGGGCTCGCCCCCCCCCGCAATACACCTAAGGTGGAAACCTAACCCCACGCTTCTGAGGTCGCAGCAGCGTGATACGCACTGGTTTGTTAAATGACTGGTTTCACCTGCTTGCTTTCAGATCAACGTTTTAAAATGTGTGAGGGTCAGGAGGACAACAACTAATTAATTATTAGTATATTGTAGCACACAGAACTCTCATTTTTTGGACATATATATGGCTATATACACACAGAGACACATAGACATGTGTGCACATATGGAGATCTATGAAGGATCATTATTCCACTTATAAAAAAGGATTGATTAGTCTGGAGACTTGTGTTTTCACAAGGACTGATACATAAATGGAAAACGTATTTAAGTTAAGTGGAGGCTGAATCTCATACCTAATGTTTAGAAACCCATGCTTGCTTCTATAACCGGAATCTAAAGGTGAAACATCCTTTAACTTGCAGCCCTTCGGTCTTGCTAGTATTTCTGGGCTGGGGTTGTATCCTTTTAAGGATGGTATGACAGGGGTTAGCACAAGAGTAAAGGAGGCTGCTGTATATATAAATTTGCTACTCCTGGCCTCAGTTTCTTGATGTATTTTGTGGGCTGGAAGGCTGTCCATTGTATATACTTCGCTGTCATGAAAAAGCAAAAGCTCAAACCCTCTAACAGGGAGCAGATGGACATTCACAGGCAGAGCCAACTCTCTATAGCATACCTCAAGTTGGAAGGGACCCATAAAGATCATTGAGTCCAATATTTCATCTTTCAACTTCAGCTTTCATCTTTAGAGGTTTTGAGCTCCTCCAGTGAGATATTGGATATCCTTCAGCAGAAACCCAGTTTCAAGAAAACACGATGCTTGGCCGTATTGCAGTCAGCACTCAGGCAGTGAAGGCAGTTTGCTCCGTAAGCAGATAGGAGGCTGCGAAGCTTAATTTGTGGTAGTGACAGCGACTTCATTTGATATCTTGAATAAGGGACAAAAGTGAGAAGTTGCAACACATGAAGTTCAAATTAGACATCAGGAAAAACGTCTCATTCCAGGAGGTATGTAGCATCTCTATTCTTGGAGATTTTCAAGAATTTACACAAACCCCTGAGTGACCTGGCCTGGTGTTGGCTATAATCCCACTCTGAGCATGAGGTCAGACTGTGTCATATCTAGAGGTCTCTTCCAGGCAACATTCCTATGGGCCTGTGCTATGTCACATCACTTCCAGTTGTCTGATTTCTCTGCTAATATCTGAGCATCTTGTTCAGTACCTGCCATAATGAAGTCTTAATAATTTTGAAGGTCTTGGTGTTACTGTAGTCCATCTGAATAAATATGAGGTTTTAAAAATCTGTCTGTAAATTCTAGTACAGTTCAAAAACCAAAACCCTGTAAATTCTAGGACATTGAACACTTCACTAGGTGTTTTTCTCTACCTGTGAGCTTTTGAAATACTATTGGAACATTAAAATATTTGTCCTGCTTTATTGCTGAGGTACTTTGAAATCTACTATGGAAATAGTTCCTTTCATTAAATCAAGAAAATAGAATGTTAAATATGCATAGGAATAGTTGCCAGATGGCCAGAGCAATAGTCTGGAGCTACTAAATGGAAAACATTCTTCTTTATTAGTTCAAGGCAAATACATATCTGTCAGGCACAGCCCTAAGTCAGGTATTTAGCCATAAAACATCTCCAAACTCCCCAAGAGACAGGCAGGAAAGAACCCATTGAATCCTTGTGAGCCGAGATCCATCTGTGGTTAAGTTGGGAGAGAGATGTTCCTTCCTCTCTTTCCCATTTCTGTAATCTAAGGTACAGCACAGTTGCAGGGGGCAGGGAAGTAATATCTCTGAGAATTTGGTCTCGAATTCTCTGGCTTCCTCTTCTAATCTATGACACCCTCACATAAGGACAAGTTAGTAATATTTTTCATTTAT
Source organism: Aviceda cuculoides (assembly GCA_035590195.1). NCBI lineage: Eukaryota > Metazoa > Chordata > Aves > Accipitriformes > Accipitridae > Aviceda > Aviceda cuculoides. The sequence continues at coordinate 812,993 of JAVJGG010000027.1, read as the reverse complement.
CCTTTTTTTCTTCCTTCTGTCTTGATTATTTACTGGGTGGATTATTTTGTCCAAAACTTTCAGTTGGCTACCTTGGAGCTGTATCAGCAAGCTTTGAGAAAGCAATGCCATAGAAATAATCCCTTCATGACAATATTGACTTAATGTACATTTGATTTACATTAAGACTTAATGTAAATCAAACAAAGCCAAGTCCTTATTAAAATGTTCAAAACAGATCATGTGCCTTGGTAAAAAAGGGAATATTCAGATACCTTTTTCAACTCCCTTAGAAGCAGCTACGTTAAAATATTTTTCAAAACCGCAAATTTTTTATTGTGCACCATCTATTAAGACAGATTTATTTTAGCATGAGTCACTAAAGAAAAATAATCAAAGACTGCCCTGTCCCACTTGTGAACTACTGAGGGCTGTTCACCCAGTGTGTAATGCTTCACTGAAGAAAATGTCATGAGTAACCAAGGCAGCACAGATTTAATGATGTAACTGATTATTTATATATGGTTACTTTTCAGTCAGATGGTACAGTAAAAAAACTGCTGCACAAATGAATTTTAAGTTGTAATATTCCTTTGAGCAAATCAGCATCACAGATGATTCAGTTGTCTTTTGAAATCAGCAATTCACAAACCCCTAACAAACTTTCTATTTAGAAATGAAGATTAGCCTGCCTTCCCCGAAGGTCGATATAATTTCTTTTTCTCACAGTCACAGCACTGGATGAGCCCAAGGATTGAAGCACATGTTAAAGAGAAAAGGAAAGAATGCCTACAAATTTCTTTATCAATACTCATCACTGCTTAGTGATAGGCCACTTAAATATACTGATGAATATGAGTTGGTACATGAAAATTTCGTTATTGAGCACTTTACCTGCTTATTGCCATTTTAGCTGGTTATTTTGCTGATTAACCTTCCTCCTTTTGAGCTTCCAGCCATTTGCCCCTTTTTCACACACCTCAGGTGGATGTTTCTGCCCCAAAAACTTAGAAGACGCAGACATAAACAGTTCATTTACAGGCATGGTCTGGGAGAGGGTAGGCAGGAATGGATGTAAATATAAACCCCCTTCAGGCACTTCTAAACTGGGAATTTTCTTCAGCAGGGGAAAGAAATCTCTCTTCCTTCTTGGCAACTCATTTCCACTCTCCTTTCCAGATGTTTATGTCCCTTGGGCTGAATATTAAATCTACAATTTGTGAGACTGCACTCAGAGTGAGCAGGAAAAAAACAACCAAACAAGCAAACAAAAATGAGTTGAGAGAAAGGAAAAACAATCTTTGGTTGGTCTTAAAATGAAAAATAAATAGTCTTGCTCTGAAATGTGGGAATTGAGTATTCTTTCCTGTGGTTCTTCTCCAGAATTTAGTACCTTTGCACCCTTGTGTAATTCCAGCACTGAATCCTGCCAATTTCTGATCTTGGATGAAATTCAGCTTTTAATTATCACCTTGGAAACCAAAGGAGATTTGCATCTTCCAAGGTTGACTATATTATGGTAGTAACAGTAGAAAAAAATCACTTCTGAATTTAACATTCAATTAAATCAATGCCTCACTATTTTTTGTAAAAAAGCTGCTAAGTAAAAAGCACTAGACAAATTCAAATACATTAAAGGCTCCTCTTGGCACATCCAAAACATATGTTTTTTGAAGTGTGTTACTAGCATAATTATCTCATACATTTTGCTTTTAGGGTACAATTTTCAAAAATACAGGAGAAAACAAATCTGTAAATAGATTTGTCTCAGTTCTGCCTGCCATGTGCTAAGGAAGGGCTAGGGAGGTCTTCGCTACCTCCTGGAATGAAAGGGATTCCATGATCTCTGCAGACAGCCTGTTACAGGGCTTTGCCTCCCTGATGGTTACAAATCCATTTCCTAGATCCAGCCTATGGCTCTGTGGTGGCTTAACCCCAACTGCAACCCAGCCCCACGCAGCCGCTCACCCCTGTCCCTCGCGGCGGGATGGGGGTGAGAATCGGAAGGGTAAAAGTGAGAAAAAACGCACGGGTTGAGATAAAGACAGTTTAACAGGTAAAGGAAAAGCTGCACGCACAAGCAAAGCAAACCCAGGAATCCATTCCCCATTCCCACGGGCAGGCAGGAGTTCAGCCATCCCCAGGACAGCCGGGCTCCATCGCGCCGAACGGGGACTTGGGAAGACAAACACCATCACTCCGAATGTCCCTCCCTTCCTTCTTCTTCCCCCAGTTTATATACTGGGCATGACGTCCCACGGTATGGAATACCCCCTTGCCCAGTTTGGGTCAGCTGCCCTGTCCCTGTCCCCTCCCAACTCCTTGTGCCCCTCCAGCCTTCTCGCTGGCTGGGCAGGAGAAGCTGAAAAATCCTTGATTTAGTCTAAACGCTACTTGGAAACAACTGAAAACACCAGTGCTATCAGCACTACTCTCATACTGAACCCCAAACACAGCACTGTACCAGCCGCTAGAAAGAAAACGAACTCTATCCCAGCAGAAACCAGGACAGGTCCCCGTTGCCAGTAGAACCGGTTGTAATCTTTACAGTACCATTACTGTGTCTTCCCTTTCTCCTTCCCTTTCCAGCTGCCCCCTAGCTTGTCCTCTTCTCTACAGAGAACAAACCTAAATCCTTCTCAATTGTATTTGTTTTTCTTGTCATACTTGCTGTTTTCCCTTAGGTTTTCCAGTTTGCCTATACGTTTCTTAAAAACCTCCTACCAAAAATAGGGCACAGCTGAGGCCTTTCCAATGCCAATGGAAAAAATAATTATCCTGCATGTCTTACTAGTCCATACTTTTTAATGAATCACAGAATTACATCTGCTTTTTTTTAATATCAAAGTTATATTTGTTACTCATTTGTTTTTTAAACCTCAGTGAGCTTCTACATCCTACATCTGCTTTTTTTTTAATATCAAATTTATATTTGTTACTCATTTATTTTTGAAACCTCAGTGACCTTCTACCTCCTACTCTGCCACTCTTCTACCTGGCCATGTTATCTAATTCCTCCAGTGTGTTTGCCAGTGTCCCAGCTTGGTGTAACCCACCTACTTTATAGTTACATATTTTATTCTGTTCCTAGTATTTCAGGAAGGTATTAACCAAACACAGCATAGGTTTTTATGGGATCCTAATAGAAATATCCTTAATACTTCAGGAACACATCATTGCTAATGGCTTTGAGAATCACTTTTCAAATACATGTGCGCCTTGTGATGATTTCCTCTATCCCGCGTTTCCTTGCCAAACAATACCATATGTGTTGGCTTTCCTTTACCATCAGCCATGAGAGAAAGGACAACTATTTCAGAGTGGTTAAAAAGCATAATGGCAAATATGGTAGCACAACGTAATAATTTACATGGTGCTCTTCGTGTTCTGTTTCGCCCTGTCATTAGGGGTCTGGGGAGGGAGGTTGCCCACATTTTTTAGGCATGCGGTTTTATTTAACTATGGTAAACCAGCAATTTCAACTAGAGGAAATATCTTCCTAATGGAATATATTTATATGTATTACCCAGCATGGAGTACTCTGATGCTATTGCCTAGCATGCAGGAGAATCCTTTATTCAGCTAATTCTTGTTGTGAATGGGGGACTGCATATGATACTATGTAATTTTATCTAACAAACCTTCTGCAAATGAAATCAGAAAAGGGTTTCCATGCCATGATTGCAGAGCTAAGCAAAACTTCACCATGCAGATTACAGAAAAAGGAGTGATGACCGAGGTCTGTACGAGAGGATGGGAAGGCAGCATCGTTTCACGGTTACAGATGACAGCTAAGAAAAGGTGTTTGAAGCTGCAGTGACTTGTTCACCTGATAGTAAATGAAAACAAACTCATTTCAAGCTTCTATGATAGATAGTTTTTGTTCCCAGGTACTGCCAATCTGATAATACTTTCCTCCTGTTTTCTCAGTGTCTACGTTTCAACAGTATCCTCTCTCGGCAGTATTGCCGAAGGTGCTCACCACCAAATACTGGGAATTCTGACAGCAATTTTTATTACCTTTTGCATAAAACTATCACTGAAATAATAGTGCTGTGCAAATTTCTATTGCGTTCTTAATGAGCCTAACACTTTTCATTTTAGGATGTGTGTTCACACTTGCTCATTTCTCTCCCAAAATGTTACAGCATCAGCTGTACTTTTGTGTTCAGGTACCTACCTAACAATTTCTTAAGTTTTTTAATGTAAGGGAAAATGTTTCTGTTAACACTAAATTTGACATTTTGTAATATGGCACTGTTCCTCTTACCTTTTTAAATGTGTAACTGATATGCATAGTATCATGATTTAAAATAATGAGCACATACCAAGTGCTCAGACTTCTTCAGCTTTGCATTTGAAAGCAAGGTTTCTCTCTCAATAAAGATTTGAAGTCAAGGTCCACAGTCCAGAGTTTTGGTAAAACCTTAAGTACGTTAGATAGGCCTGAATTAGTTTTTCCTGCTGTCTAGAAGTTATGCATCTACTTCAAGAAAACCAAGCTGGATATCAGTACAGTTTATGAAGAGAGGTAGACTACTTTTTGATGGCAATGTATCTTACTTCTCTTAAATTGTTCTCCTGGGTTTTGATGTGTTGTATTATGAGAGTGACTGATGATTGAGAGAGCTAACGTGACAAGCTCAGCTCAGACAGCTAACTTTCAGGTACTTAAAATCAGCTAAGTCCTTCCCAATATTATTTAGTTCCAAACCACAATCAATTTAAGGGGGCTATTTTCCTTGACATCAGTAAAAATCTGTTGGTTTGTGGTTTTTTCTCGTTGTGTCTTTTTTTTTTTTTTTTTTTAAATGTGTTTATGCATCAGCAGGAACAAAAAGCCCTTCCTACAGATAAGATCTTAAATCCAAGTCCATAACTGATAAGCACAAGTGGAAGATGCTATGCTGCTATCCATACTGGGTATAACTGTCCTGCATCTAATATCAACGTTGCCCCCCTCTCCTTTTTCTTTTTTTCTTCTCCTTAGGAAGACATTAAAGCAAAGCACAGGTTAGTTGAAAAGGCAGTTGGCTTGTGAATTGTGCAGGCTAAGACTCTCAAGAGGAGAGAGGAATTTTTACCAACAAAATCTCTTTACAACGAATTTTCCTTCACATACCCATTTTGTAACGTAATATACAAAAGAACAGTACAGGTGAAGTTTGCAGATGTGAAACTCTGTGTAGAGGCTGCAGGCAGGTGACTGGACTGCTGACCAGGTCCTGGTCTGAGGGGAAGCGAACTGAATGGGAAGTACTGGGAGTGACATGAGAAATTGCCTAATACAACAAATAACAGTGTGAGAAGCGAACGAAAGTTACAGATAGCACGATGCAGGATAGGCAGACCTCACAGGTGGTTAAAGGGGAGTTATGTGAGAAACAACCAAACTCCACAGATAACTGGAGGGGAATTTTGGGGACCTTCCGGGGCGTACAGTCTTGCAGGGCCAGCAACACCTAGGTAGTACTTTCCACAATAACATACAAGCCTGAAATCACATAGGTAATAGTATCAGAAACACCGAATTTGGGTACAGATATAGAAAAACTGCAGCCAATATAGAAAAAGTAATTAGAGGCAGTTTTTTCATTTGAGATAAGACTGGGATGGACAAAGGGAGGTAGAGGGATGTCAAAAAGGAGGATCACAAAATGGGAAAAAGGGAAATACGTTTTTTTTCCCTATACTGTGAAGGAAAAATTTTCTTTCTGCTATCAAATATACAGTATATGTTTGTGCTAAACTTGCTCGTCCTTTCTCTCTTGGAATGTGCTGTTTGATGTCACTATTTTCCAAGGCTTTCCTGATTATATGTTCTCAGGGTATGTCTACTATACTCTTCAGGAGAAAAAAAAAATACCCACTACTGACAGGGCCATTGCTGGATATGCTATATATTGAAGGGCTGTTTGTTTTTTCCCATTCAATTAGTCATTCATACAAAACAGGAAAGAAAAATTCCAAGGCTTTTAGTAACACCTTTGAACGTAAATTTATGTTTTCCCATAGGGATAAAATTAAATCAAGGGATAACCCATCTTCCTGAGGAAAAAAAACCGCTAATGAAAGGTATCTACAGATATGATTTTACTTTTGTTGTGACAGAAGGAGGTGTATCAGCACAAAAACTTTTGTCATCGACTGAGAGTTAATTAATCATGGTGTTGTGAGGCGAGAGTGTTTATAACTCTAAAAAACTCTCAATAGGCGTGTCTATCTTGTTTGTACGTTGGCCTTAGTGATGCTCCCAGACTAAGAAAGGGCTACTTGTGGGATGAAGGATTAGCAGGACCCTTGCTGACAAGCCAAACCCTATGACTTTACTGTTTTTCTTAGGCTTGGCAAATATTTCTATTGTTAAAGGCCAATTTTAACTTTGCATAACCACAAATGAGATATTTTATCCTTTAACTTCCTGACTGTAAATGACACTGAACCTCTACATCCATTGCTAAAGGCTTCACATGCTTAGGTTCTAGCAAAAAGTTGAAATTTCAGAATTTTTCCAGATACAAAAAAAGGAGCTGGAAATCTCCTACACCAGAAGTCCAAGTGTATCCTGTACAATAAACTTCAGGAGGTAGCAAGGCAGAACATTATTTATGCTGCTCTAAAGAGGTAAAGTGTGGTGGTCATTGCAAACAACATAAAAACCTAACAGAAGGTCACGGGCTAGTACATGGCCACCCCTAAAAATAGTAGGACACTCGCCTTTCTGAAGATTTTCTCAGATTTTCAATGCGTTGTATAAGCAACTCAAGAAGGAAATGTTCTCAAATATGGATTCTGAATGATCAGCCACAGAAGCTCATAAACTATCCTCAGCAAAATAAAAGGCAAGACAGGTAATAGCCCAAAGCCAGCACAAAGGAGGTCAGGAACCTCAAAATATTTAAAAATAAAGCTGAATAGGATCATACCCATGTGTGGATATCTGCTGTTAATTCCAGAAATACACTCATACACAGTGGTGTATGACAAGATACAAATTTTGGAGGGCATTTTCAGCCTGTAAGTCATAATAATTCAGGAAAACAATGCTATTTAAAGACTATGACTCCAGAGACGATGCAAATATAATGACAGATATAATTATCATTATGGAAAGTAGCACCATGCTTTACAGGAGTTTGGAATGGAACATGAAACGGGAACCAGGACCAGAGCAAGTGCTCCAGGCGTTCGGTCTTCTTCTCCCTTGTCCGAGAGCAGGGGCAGAGGCGGGGACGCCCTGGAGACAGCCTCGCTTACCTATTCACCATCACCTTCCGAAGGGCACCACAGTCAGCCCCGCTGAATACACTCCGGAGACCTTGACTGCTGGGATTTTAGACACCCGAACTGGCAGATGAGCACGTAGCTGTATTTTCCAGAACGCCTTTCGCCCCATCTCCATCCGCCAGCAGCAGGGTGTCCCAGCACTCTCCGCATCCCTGTGCGGCACCTCTGGGTGCTTAGGGCATACCTGCAGATGCAAGTAAAGGCGGGATACGCTGAATCGGCAAAACGCGAGTTATCCCGGCTCTGAAACCTGTATGGCCTGCAAGGCTGCGGCCGAGCAAACACGGCCTGCCTCCGGCCGGAGGGGTGCCTCGGCCTGGCGCGTCGGCTGGGGTGCGGCGAGAGACTGGCGCGGTTCGGCGTAACCCCCGCTGAATCCGCCTTGTGGCCAAACAGCCAGAACTGTGCGTCCCACCGGCCGTTTTGTAAACCCGGTAGACGTAGTTTGAAATACTTCTGTAAACAGGATTTGGGAAGCAAACACACTGCTGTGAGATACAAGGCCAATCAAAACATAACACTCGAATATGATTCGGTATCCAAGGCCACGAGCCATTCCATGCTTCTGATTAATATAAGCTGTCTCTTTGATAGTCCTGCTGGTTCCACCCAGTTGCTGTAGTCACAGTGAAATCATTCTTCAGGATTTCTTCATTTACTCTTAATAATCTTATGAATAATTTTCGTCTGGAATCTAATTCCTTCCAGAAACATGCACGGTGTAAGTCTATTATAAGTTCTATCTTTCATAAGGTGTTTTGGGTTTTGCTTTAAAATTTTACTGCTATAAGGCTACTAGGAACACTCTTCTAGCAAAAATTACATTGAACATTTCTTAGCCTGTCTTTATTATACATAACTTTAAATTCCAGACTCCCTCTGATTTCCCACTGCTACAGTGTCCCAAAAGCAATGCAAGTCTTCCAACAGAAAACAAAAAAATCCACAGCTTAACCCAAGTACAGCCTGCAATCAGGTTTTGCTTTGCACAGCAAACATCATGTTTCTTTGCATTTTTCTGCCCTTGATAAATTCCAGTAGTTTATTTGCCTTTAACTGTAACAACACATTAGAATGGTGTTTCATATAATTTTTTACAAAAATAGCTATCAGCAAACCCACCATTAAACCTCCAGGGCTTCTTTGGGTTTTTTTCTGCAACTCTTTTTCATTTTTTAGAATCAACTTCTCCAACACCCATCAAAAATGTTCCACAGTATTTCATTGCCCTACTTTTCTTAAGTCCTATACGGTTACCAGGTCACTGGCTGCTGCTGCTGTTGTTGTTTTTCCCAGGCGCTGTCTCAGATGCACTCACCTTTCTTCTCCAGGAGGCCTCTGATGTTGATCTTCCTGAGTGTAAAACCAACCATATGCAGAGATGGACCCTTTTTACATGCACTCATACAAGTAATAATTTCAAACCTCTAAATGTCCAGGTATTGCATCAACAGATCAGCCTGCTGGCAGAAGAGAACTGTCACTCTATATCATGTTCCACACAAGTTGACTTTTTTATCAGGGTTCTGCTTATCTCCCATTCTGCTCTGGTGCTGCCGCAGTTAAGCAATGGCAGCACAGTCTGTTTTCTTGTTTGTGACACCTAATCATCTCATTTCATTATTTATTGAATATTGTTAAGGATATTTGTAGACCAGATTAGCCTACGAATTGTGACATACATCTAAAGAAGTGCAACATATTTCCTTTTATTTTCTGGAAATCATAAAAGTTTCCATAGGTTTGTAAACCCAACAACCTTCTGGGGTGTTGCAAGGTGACCTGACATCTCCTAGAGGCTGGATAACAGTGAAAGAAGCAAGATGACAAAACGTTGGCAGTGGAAACTGCAGATGCTTGCCCCTGACATCTCTGCCTTACAAAGTGCTGAACATCATCAGCCGTAATGCTAAGGGAAATTACCTACAGTAAGTACGGCAACTACTTTTGGGAGCATGGGACGGTGGGGAAAGTCGACATACCTCTGTGCTTTAATGTATGTGGAAGAGATGCTGCTTAGCTTCTCGGCGCTCTGAGCACATCTGTTGCAGTGGAGCCAGGTAGACTGCTGAAGAATGCAAACACAGCAACACCAGTAAAAGGGAAATCCCTGTGGCTGGGTATGAGAAAACCACATGGGATTAATGAAATTATCATGCTATCTGACTTTTGTATATGAAAGAAACTGGTTTTCATGTACTTCATTTTTCAAGTTTGTTATGTATGTAACTTTTACATATGCATATTCTACTACTAGCTTGGGATTTATGCAGTGGATTCCCAGACCCTTTACAGTTCATAAATTAACATACCGGACTGAGTCCAAGCAAGGACTTTTTCTGGGTTCAAGCCCAGTGCCTTAGAGAGCACTTGTTAGCTTTCTGGCAGGCAGGTCTGGCCTTGCACTACAGTGCTTCCACGGGCCGCCGCTGCAGGGCAGTTCCTACAAATACACAAAACCACGCTGACTTTTCTAAACTGAGGTCTTAAGCACTAGGGTACAGATTATTCTGTGTAATGACTCACGATTCACCCCCCACCCTGTCCTTCTGAAAACTTCGTATTTGGCAGCAAAGGCTTGAGGAGCCGCTGTGCTAGTTGGAGAGTTTGAGGAGCAGCAAGGCTGTGTGGATCAGCACCGCATTCATCCGGGAAGGGAAGACCTTCTGGAATCGCTCCTTCATTTTGTCCAGGCTTTGCTGAATACGTATGAAATATGTATGAAATATGTATAAATGGTCTTGATAGCAGGGACCTGTGTACAGGACTCGCCTCTCCCAGAGTATTTTCTCTTGCTTGCTCTCTTTCCAGTACCGCGTGTTCTTTACTCCGTGGTGGTAAAGCTTCAAAAGGAGAGGTGCTGAGTACCTCACTCTAGCATAGCAAGTCTCATAGGAGATAGATACTGATATAAAGCTCTTCAGACTGAGGAGAAATCCAGGTGTTTTCTTTCCTTGGTGAGGGCAGGTTGCTAGGTAAGAGATGACTCCCACTGTCATAGACTTCCTTGCCTCCTTCTACAGTTTTTAAAAGAAAAATCGTCACTATTTTACCTTAACATGTTCTAGCCAAAACACATTCACACTTAAGAGATGTAGCAGATGAGATCTGTCAGGCAGCTTGGGCAGATGAACGTGTGGATTTCAAATGCATGATAAGGTAGGTGTCAGTTCACTCAGCTCTGAAGTGTTTCTGGGAATATGAACCCAGATACCTGGAGAACTTCAGAGTAAAGGAGTAAATTCTGTACAAAACCTGCGTGCTTTTAGCTTTAGGTGATCTGACCATTGAAACAGGGTTTTCTGGATCACAGCTTAGGATTTATGAAGCTAAATTCCATTTAAGTGTCATGTCAGATGCTTACACCTTTTCCTGGACTTCATCCAGCCTCCAGGCTAGGAAGCTGTTTGTTTGGCCTAGCGGTTTAATGGGTATCTTACTGTGTAAAAGTTATCAGCAAACTGCAAAGCAGATTAAGTAAGCCAAGTTCTCTCAGATCCATGGAAAAATTCCCTTAACCTCCTGAAGCCCTTTTACATTTACACTGATGTATCTAGATCAGATTCCCCCCTCCCCAATTTAAGTAATTTCCTTTGACAAGGAAATTTCCCTTGACAATTTCCTTTATTCATAACATTTCTATGGTAAATGGCAAAAGAAGAGCTCATTACTGTATGTTAATGCCGTATATTCATGTTTAAAGAAAATTTTAATAGATTATGTTTTGAGGCTGTAAGAAAGCTACGACGGGGAGGGAGAAGGTAGGTTGTTAACATCTGAAGCCAGTCCCAGCGTGCTGTGTTCGCACGGCTCTGATGCGTGTACGGGGCAGCCATCCGCCAGATACAAACCGGTACTCTCTGAGAACGCTCGCAGTGCGCTCCAAGAAATAGTAGCCCTGCACAAAGCTTTGTAAAGAAACTCTACTTAAGTTACTTGATTCCTGAGAAAGCACAGAGCTCCATTCTGTGCAATGGGCTGTCTGGAAATTGTTCTAAAAAGAATGTTAGCAGAAAAAGCTTCTGACCTCATTCTTATATGGAGTTACAATTAGAACATCTGAAGCTCACTGTAATGTAGGTGGGAGAGACCAAAATTGAAGGGGGAGATTCCCAATTGGTGAACTTGTCAAACATGACTGAGAGAATTATGTGTGTAGTCGGGAAAAAAAAAGGTAAAATCTTCCTGTTTCACTACCCTGCTGCTTTTCTAGACTTGTTGAAGATTAGCTGTGCCTTTGTCTGATGGAAAGACTAGATGAATGGTTTTATCATCCCTAAGCAGTTTGCAGTGGACTGGGAGTCCTGGTAAGATCTCACAGCTCAGCGTGTGACACCTCAAGACATCTGAACTCTCTCCAAGTGTGTATGTCTTTATTTTCTGAAGCTGACAGTGTAAGACACCCAGAGTAAACAGAAGTAACCTTCCTTTGCCGTAGGAAGCCTTGTCTTCTTCAGGCTGAACAGTCCCAGCTCTCTCAGCCTTTCTTCATAGGACAGACGCTCCAGTCCCTTCATGGGCTGGAGTATGGAGTACTGGGGAGCCCAGTACTGCACTCAGTATTTCAGATTTGTCTCACCAGTGCTGGGTAGAGAAGGGTCACCTCCCTTGACCTGCTGGTGATGCCTATTGCTGAGTAAAAGCTGCAGTTGCCGGGGTATTTTGGGAGGAATCCAGGCTCTCTCAGATGTGTTTGGCCTTTCGGGTGTTTAGAAGGAACATGTCATTCCTGTATCGCAGGCCGTCAGCTGTGGGACAGTTACTTTGCCAAGACTGAGGCATCTTTTGACCTACTCAGAATTTCACATGCTGGGGGAATTGCCAATCTGGAAAGTAAAAAGTTACTGTGCGGTTTAGTAGCCTTCGATACTTAGCAGGAACTTAGGGTGGAGGTAGGAATGATAACTCTGGATATAGGGGCTTAATTTCTGCTCAAGTATCATTTTTCACAAGTAAGTGAACACTTATGTAAAAACCTGGTTGTTGGTCAGGAGTTCAGTGATGCTGGCAAACCGTCAGCTAGCATAGAGGTTTATGAGTTATATTGCTAATGTTTTAGAAAAGGCTGGCAGACAATGCCAGTAATGCAAATGTTGTTCATTACAGTGTCATTAGTTCATTTTCTTTCGCTGGTGTTTGGAAAAGGCTAAATGCTGTTTTTACCTCTCTTTAAATGGGAAAGGAACTGATTTCGTTTCTACTAAGACATGGGGAATGTGATAATGTTTGTAAAAATGTTATCTTATGAAAGGTTAGAATATTTACCTACCCTTGTAACTTTGAATTTTTAAATGTAGATGTACATTTTGAATTACAAATCTTGATTTATTAAGGCTTCTGGAAAATTCAGCCACAGGATTTTATTAATCACTAGTTAAACATTTTTTGCAGATCATTTCAAATGAAAAAGGATTCTGTCCTCCTTTAGTGAAATGACAATGAAATATCATTATCTTTGCCAACTTTGTAAACTTTGCCAGATTTTTAAAGGACCTCCGAAACCTCTGGTGCTAATCTGAGGCTGATGTACTTAAAATGTGTTTACACAGCTCTATGTCCAGAAATTTGCTTATTCTGTAGGTGAAATATCTAATTATACTATGGTAGGACCACCAATGAATTCTTGGTGTGTGATTGACTGAGTGACTAAAATACATAAAACTGTACTTGCAGTCATATTATAACCTAACTTGATTTTTCCCAATACCTATTGGATAAATAATCATTATAATAAGTTATTATACCAGTCAGGTACTCTATCAGTTTGTGTAACTGGGTGTCTTTTCACATGGTACTATGAAAATGCAGTTAAAGCTGTGTAATGATTAACTTCTGGTTAATAAGCTGTGATGAAAAATTATTAAGGAAGGAATCAGTATAAAATGGAGCTCTTTTTCTTTTCTTTGTCAAATGAAGAATTAAAAATAGCATGTCCAAGATATTATATTTGATAAGAAAACCCTTCGTTATTTTCAGCTGTTATTTAATCAAATTTTGTCACTTTTCATTCTGAAATGTCATTTTAAAACACAAACTGAAAGATCTGAAAATGCTGAAAGAAACATATCCTCCATTTTCAATCAAAATTATTGTGGGGGCTTAATATGGATTTATATACAGGATTAATCAAAATAAAATAACAGGTTTTGGTTTACTGTGTTTGTTATTCATTTGAACACCTTTCCCCCTTCCATTAAATACCATTTAAATTCATTAATTTTGGTCCTTTGAAATTTTAAGATAAAATCGGTAATGCAGAGTTTAGTTATGTGACTGCAAATACATGAAGAAAAGAGATGACAAGGTTCGTATAGAATCCGCAGCAGTGGGACAAATGAGTCATGAAGCTTTTTATACCTCAGCACACTTTTGTATGGAATTAATGAGACAGAGCTATTGGTCTGACCATTAAAATGGATCACCTGAGATTTCTGGTTCTTTTTTTAGAAGGCAACCAGCTTTGTCTTAAAGTATTTTTTGCATGCATACTGCACCCTCTGCTTTCTTTATAATCACTGCAGTTTCAGTTAAGAAAGTTTAGCTTGATGGGCCCGACATGAACTAGAAAATGTCCAAATTAGTAGCGACGAAATTAAAGTTAGATACTTATTTCTTTGCTTTCCTGCTTTTATTTTCCTAAATAGCATGAGCTGGTAGCATATCACTTAAACTTTATTCTATAAGCCAGGTATTGGCTTTTAAAACATTTCCCTCCTCTTCATCTAATGAATTGTCAAGTGATTTGAGAAACGCATTGGCAGCCAAAACTGGACAAACTGCTCCTGCACTCATGCTACAAAGCCCGACAGTCCGGTTCCTGGCTCTGGGACGAGAAGTTACGACGCTGGCCCCTACGGGGAAGGAGGCCCCTCTCTGGACCAGGAGGACTCGGACTGGTTTCCTGTTCACCCGTGAGAGACCTAAGGTGTCACCTGGGTTGTGAGCTGGATGCAGGGTTGCTGGGTGCTGGTCCGGCAAGCGACGCACTGTGGGAGACACTGGGGGTCCAGCCTTTGGGGTGGTACCTCCGAAGTTCCACGGCCCCGAGGGGAAAGCGGCTGAGTGCCGGAGGTGGAGGGGGGGCTCTGCACCCCACCTTATTCACCGGATCTCCTCCGGCTCTGCAAGTGCCACAGCTGAAATCTCTTCCTTGATTTGAGAAACTCCAGGCTCTTCAAATGATTTATGGAACTATGTAAAGCTATAAATCTTCTGCTACAGCTCAATGCAAGAATGATACTGTTTGTATAATAGTTTGCGTCAGCTTTGCTTGACCACATCTGTGTCAATGATGAATTGCTGAACGACTGAGTAATGGCTGTGTGGAGAGCGTGACTGAAATAACACCGGGCTCCCTGGCCACAGAGGAGGACTGTCCCAGCTTCCTGGTTCCCAAGGAATTACCAGAATTCGTACACACAGAGCCACCAGAGCTTCAGTTAACCTCTAACAAAGTGACCTCCTTTGAAAAAGCTAAATAAAAACCCCAAGACTTACCAGCAGCAATGTCCAGCTGACCTCTCCGTATGGAAGAACATTCCCCTTCACAACACAAAATACATTTCCCTCCCACCCACCACCATCAGTGTCTGGGCCAGAACGCCAGAAAAAAATCAAGAGTTCATTCTCCTTTTTCAGTGGCAAACTTAAACTGAAATTTCTTCAGTGTTTCTATGGCTTAAATTTTTCTTCTTGGACTTTGAATTTTGGATTGGTATGAAAAGAAGAAATACCATGAGGTGCTCTATTTAGCTTTTCCCCAGCTGAGAACAGAAGTGAAAGTGCCAGAAAATGTGTAAGAAATATGGTGAAATTTACAATCTACTTCTGTAAACTAACAGACACTTGGTTAAATATAACATTTGGATGAGCTTTTGTTTTAGAATAAAATATTTGGCCTGTACAAGGGATGTGTATGATCTAATGGGTGCATGCTAAGACTAGCCTTTGGCAAAACAAACATATCCTCAAATGGTCCATAAGCTACCCATATAATACCTAATACCTAGCAAAACAGTAACTCTCAGACTGAATCAGTGCAGATTATTTCAAAGGCATGTCAATAAAAACTTTTCCTATGTAACATACCATCTTACATTTTTTTTGTACACTATATATGTAACATAGGCAAATTGTTTTAGGAACATTTGAAGAGCTTACAAGAGACTAGTGCTAATGCTATTTTTAATATGGACCTCTCCTTGTATCCAGAAAATCTGTTACCTAGGAGAAAAACATATGTTTTTAACATGAGTTATAATTAACCATGCTCTCAGTTACGGTTCTCTTTGTTATTTACTATGTGCTAAAAGATTGCTTCCTCCAGAACTTTTCCAGGATTGAAGTCTTTTTCCAGAATCAGACCAAATTCTATGCAATCAATAGGACTGAAAATTTGTATTTTCTGTTTTCTCCTTTTTTAGAAACACTTCTCCTAGTGTTCTGGTACTTCACTCTTCTCCAAAAATTCTTCAAGATAATCTCATTTTCTTCTAAGGTTATGTTAGTTTCTTTTGTCTCCTAGAATGAAATTCATCATGTCCAACCAATTTTAAGACATTCAATTCTCGAAGTATTTTTTCATTCGACTCTAGAGCAAGACCTTTGATCTTTGTGACTGGAGTTAATTTTGATAGCAACTAGCCTGACCTACCCAGGGAGCACTATTGCAAAAGATTAAAAAAAGCATCAGGTTGGCCGGCAGTTTTTCCTTTCGATGTGACTATAGATGAACACTTCCATTGCTCTGTTTGCTGCTTAGGAACTCAGAAATTGCATTCTGGTACTCCCACGGTATTACTCTCATTTAAATTTTTGCCTTGCCTTTTCTGATATTCACTCGGCATGGTTGGATTGTTTATTAGTACGTGTTAGCAATTTCATCTTGTTTCCACTCTCTGTGTGTTTGCTTCCTGTGCTGAAGGGGAATGAAGACACCTCTTGGAGCTTGACCATCATTCGAACGTCAGTAAGAGCTAAGTGTCTAAATCTTCTGCGGTCCTTCAAAACATATATCATAAAATGCCAAATGTCAGAATCTTCCTGTTATACTGAATGCAATCCTGTGGTCATGAGGATAATTTAAAAATTTTGCTGTGAATAGATTTTCCGTCCTTGGAAAATGCTGACATCCATAAATAATATTGTGTAAAGTACCAATATGGCACATTTCCTAATCTAGTCCATTATGATATCTGCATTAGACTAAAGTTTCTGTATACAGTCTTGAGAGTTTCTTCACATCTTTGTAGAAACTAATATTCCTTACAGCATGGCTGCCAATTAAAGAAACATAATAGAAACTTCCTGACCTCTCTCTCTGGAGCAACAGAGATTTTTTTTTTTCTTTTTCTTATTCTTTGCATGTGGCATATACTCTCTTAGTCAATATGAAGACCTCATATATTGTGAATCATTCAGCTTTTCCTTTAAATAAGAAGGAAAGCAATGTCTTTTATAGTTTTCTTCTTTAACAAGATAGGACGATGCCTGAACCACACATGGTCATAATTTTTGCACATGTGGTGTGTATATAAAGTAGTTGAAACAGTGACCTGTAAGTATTATTTGAGGACGTGAGGATTTGTTATTATTATACTGAAGATAATACTCTTTACCAAAAACAACAGAAATAATGCTTTTTTATTATTAATTATGTGTATAGGATTTGTTGGCTACCTTTCTTCATACAATTTCAAATTATAAACACTCCTTCAAACATTTTTACAGCTAGTTAAAAACTGAGACTGTCTAAATGTTTTGGCAATGAAGTCTAAACACTGAAGATTAATTCTGACACTGGATACCTTAAAAGACTTTGATGAAGATAGCTGAATACTGTTCACTCTGTGCATCAGGCTTACGTTCATTACAGTGTCTCTTCCTTTTTTGGGTGAAGAACACTCACTCAGGCCAAGTGAGACAAAGCAAATTCCCAATTTAGAAACATGAACTATCCCCTGGATAACTCAAGTGTTATTGTTACTTACTGAAAAGGAGACTGAATTCACTACAGAGAGCTTCGCTCTTGCGCAGATTTACGCACGGCAGAAAGCTTGGTTACCAAAGCTCAGTGTGCCAAAGGTTTTCCTGCGGTCCAGGCTGGCTGTGTCTGCAGGCAGAGTACACACAGGGTGATACACCAGCAGCTGCACTTCCACTGGCTTGTGGAAATAGTCAGAAAGTGTTAGATAGTGCTTACATGGACACATCCGTGCCACTCTGCAAATCACTCAAAACTGCCATTTCAGCTAGCACCATGTATGGTGCATTTTCAGCTGAGACCAACTTGTGCATCGAGTCTAAGCTAACCACTAACAAAAAATATAATGAAACAACAGATCTAACAATATTGAGGTTGGGCTAGATTAGACGGAACAGAAATGTTTTCCAAGTGAAGCTTGAGGAAGGAGATATGACTTTAGCAATAGGGACATACATCACACAATATAACCTGCCATGACAGATGGGATCAGTGCTGTGGTTTCTGCCTCCTTCTTTTTTGCTGCAGTATTAAAAATTTACCCTGGCAAACAAACAAACAAACAAACAAACAAACCAAAACAAAACAAAGCAAACAAAACAAAACAAAAAAACAAAAAAACCCAAAAAACTGGGGCAAAATATTATCCCAGAGTTTTCTGTCAGTATGTTGGAACTATTCCTACATAGGAAGATTGTACTGGATGATCTGGGATGTTTGGTCTCTACTATGTGACTGGCTGACTACATTACAGTGTGCCTGAAAGTACCCCTCTAATCAAGCAAAAAGAAAAAAAAGAAAAAAAAACCAATAATGGTATCATAGTGGGAAACATAAATAATTAAATTACAGAAGTGAAGGTTTATCACATTGAATAGTGCAGAGAAATGAACATAGGGGAATCTCTGCCGTGTATGAGGAATGAGGTTAGTTAACCTGATCATGATGTTCTTCCATGTTCTGAGAGTACTTCTAAGGTGCTGGGCTTGTGTATGTCGTGCCATCACCCTCATGTTCAGGTGAGCCTGGGTTATACAGGGATTTCCTCCCCACCCTGTGGTTTCCCTGGGGCGGACACGGTGACCAAGGGGGAGGAGAGTGGAGCCAGGTCAGCTTCTGATAGTGCCTCACCACCCATGAGTGAATAAAAGAGCACCCAGAAACAGAAGACATTCAAAAAGTCTGGTTTGTATCTTCAACATTTGTTACTCCTTACTTGGCAATTTTCCTCTGCAAAAATATTTTAATAGCATTCACACAGAAACCACAAAGAGTTAGATCATAACCTCACAATCTGATTAGGTGGCAGTGTGTCAGCAATACTAGAAGGTGAGTCATAAATGTCACCAACTAGGCCCTGTCATGATCCTTTTTGACCTGGAATTTTGGATAGGGAGAAGACAAAAGATCCAAAAGAGCTGTTTAGCACTGAGTCTAGGATCTTAGTGCTGAAGGTGTCATCATTACACATGTAGCGTATTTTAATGACTGGAACAGAACCGTTGAACTACGCTTGAGCAAGAGGACAGCCCATGATTAATGGCTTTATTGGGTTCTTTCGTATTTCTAAGCTACAGGCTCATAGGTGGCATCTGACTCTGGTTGCTTCTATAAGATTTAGAGGAGATTTTTTTCACTTAGGACTTCAGAGTGGCTGTTTGGTGTCCTAAGCTCATCTGAACCATACTATAGAACTGGGCTGCAAATTTTGACATTTGAGTAGACAGTTGAGTACACAGTTACAAAATGCACAAAACTATCCACATGGTAAATTCAAGGTAACTGTGTACACGGTCTGTATGGATAGATGAGGCAGACACAGTCTAAAGATTCCTGGCCAACAAACTGCAGATGCATATACTTTGCACACATGGCTTATTATCTGTCTACAATCAGCTAATACAGCCTGATTTTCTCTTGTTATTTCAGTCAGCTGTGCTCCTACTCACAGGCAATTCTGGCAATTCAGGGGCTTTCTGAACTTTGAATCTCAGGGTCTAGATGCCAGAATCAAATGACTGGAAATGGTTTTCTGTGCCTGATTCCTGGGGGCAGCCCTGGTATCCTGGCTGCCAGGGGATGAAGAATTTTGGACCAGTAAGATCTTCAGCGATGAAACTGAAAAGAATGCTGAATTTTATACTCATCTGCTGCGGGAGTTCGAGAAGGACAGACGCGAGACAATCAATATGATCAAGCGAATGCTGTTTATTGCATACAACAAGACTCCTTTTATATGATTTCTATATGTCCACATGCTCAAAGCAGCCCTCTAAATGGTTAACATCCCAAAAGCACGCACCTACTCTCCTACAATGATTGGCTACCAGTAAGTGTCCACGCGAATGCAATCTTTGTTGTTTCTCCTTCTTTATCCCGTTTCAGCCGCAGGGAGTTGTTTTTCTCCTACTAACCATAACCTTGAACTTGTTTTGTCTCTCAGCTAAGCAGCCTGCAATATCTCTATAAGCCCAAATCTCACTTACATAGGCTGGATTGCTCGCATGTCCTCTTTCCTCTAAGAATGCTTCCACACTATCTTCCCTACCTTCTCAGCTCACCGTGAAGCTGGAACGACCACACGCTCCGCTGCACAAACAGCCATCTCCATAAAGTCTCTTCGTATCTCACAGATGAGGCTTTATCCCAGCATAACGCGGGGATGAGATGAAGCAAGCGATAAAGGCCAACTCTTATTCATGTCAAGAAATATGCAGACAGTCTAGACAAAGCACTGAGCTCTTCCTGAGCAGGTTGCCTCACAGGGAGTAGCACGTCTACTAAATGACCTTTTCTGCAGAACCACAAACTTGCCAGGGTCATTTTTGTTGTTGCAAACAGGGATGGGAGAGAGGGGGAGAAGAGGAAACCACCGCCCGGCCTTTGCAACCTCTGAGGATTTGATCCACCACATTCAATTTAGGGAGCTTTTCCCCTCGGAACTCAAAATAGAAGTTGCAATTGAATCTGCTCATTATTGCAATTCACAGTAGTTAAGGTCTGGACCCGCCTGAGGTTTGAAGTGAGACATTTCGGACACGGGCTGTCGGAAAACGGCTTTGTCTCTCAGACCTAACTCTTTTCTGATTTGGCAGGAAATGGGAAATGCTCTCTCTTCATCACGCTCTTCGTTTGCCTCTGAGCACAGACCCATAATAACCACCACAGCGTGTCCTCGCTCACAAGCACAAACTGTAACTTTCCAAAGAAATAAAAGCACCAGGCAGATAGACAGAGCCATGGAAACCTTTTACCACAGCACAGCCAGGATTCCAGCATGGAGCTAGATGACCGATGGAGCGAAACACACACTTTTTTTCCCTTGAGAAATAAAACAAGAAACCCCAGGATGGAACAAGGTGTTCCAGATACAACATCATAGAGTACTTTTTTGTAACTTCCTAAGATAAACACACAAAAGACTTATACTTTTGGTGATATTTACCGGAGCTAAAATGACCGCTGTGAACCCACTGTAGAGCACACAGGATCTTCTGAAAGACAGCGTGATGTTATTAAGTGTTATGTTTGCACGTACTTGCTTAACCTATAACTTCTCTTTGCTTGGCCTTTCACGCATTTATATAAGCTTGTCACCGTGGGCTTACCTGCTACAGCCTTTACGTTCTCCAACTGGATATGGAGACGTAAGTCCGCAGGCAGGCAGCACAAGACGGTCGGAATCCAGGAATAAGCGAGCGTACGTGGTCCTTCAGCAGGATCGTCACTGCGGCCGCCCTGCTTACCTGCTGCGGGAGGAAGCCTCGCTGTCTGACAGCTGCCTCTGCTATCATTTTCAATTAGACGTTGCCATGCGCAATACACTTGACCCTTCGAAATCCGCAGCTTCCAATTCATTTAATTAACGTAATCCTGTATTTACTACTGTTACATATACCCTACAGCATTAAAAAAATCTGCGAGTTTACATAATATCCACAGGAAAACAAGAAGCCATGCATTTATACAACTGACCAATTCTGAGGTGACAGCAAAGTTTGAAAATCACAGCCCTAAAAGTTCAGGACTGGAAATTAAGATGCAGGAAGAGCTAATTAGCAGCCACAACAGACTCATTAAGATACTGAGTCCTAAGAGGGATTAAAGGTTCATACCCCCATAGCATTTGGGCTATACGGATTTAACCTCCAGGCCTAGGAATGCACTCTTGTAGGTTCTGTTCCAAGCTCAGTTTCAGCCTGACCTTCCAGAAGCTGCCACACAGTTTGTTCCAGTTTAATCAATGTGTTACAGTACAAATGCATTATTTTGTACATTTACAAAATGTCCTGAGTTTGGAGAGCGTTCAGTAAAAAGCATAATGCAGAGAAGAAAGTTAATTTTTCCTCAGCACTGAAGAAGAACCTAAATCTTCTGCTTTAAACCTAGAATAAGATACAAAAAGTTTATCAGTGAAAACTATTTGGCCTTTGTTCAGTGACATGATATTAAAGTAAGAACACATAATCTTCAAAAAAAAGTTTGCGCTAACATTATCCCTTTTCCTATTAGGAAACAACTGAATTCCCCAGAAGTCAGTTTTTACTGTTAAGTTGTACAAAACTGCGATACCAGGGCAGAAAACAGCGTCTCAAGCACAGAAACTCTGCTTCGCTCGAGTTGAAGCCCCATTGCACAGGGAGACACGGGCTCAGCCCCCCCTTCAGCCAAGCACCGCTACCAGAAAGCAGCAAGTCTGTATCCAGCAGGGCCCAGTAGGGCCCAGTAGGGCCCAGCAGGGCCCAGAGCAGCCGGGTCGCACCATGGGGCCGTCATCCCGCCACAGCCCGACGCCAAACTCGGCGTGCGGCGCTACCACAACTACGGGCCATGGCAACCGAAGCCTGCTACCGACGTCGCGTGGCGCAAAGAGCGGGAGAGGCTCGCCCACGTCTTTGTGGAGACCCTCCCCGACTTACAAAATCGGGAGAAACATACTGAAACCAGACACTGCTCATTTGCAGAACCGCGCTGTAGCACTTCTTGCCCAGTATTTCTATCTAGCGACCACATTAGTGCAGCTTATCTACTTTTCTGCTTTCCTTTGCGGCTCGAGTACTTGGGGTGATACCCCACGACCTGCCGGCAAGTACAGGGCTCGGGGATCTCTCCGCTGAAAAACTGTGGAAGAAGCTGCAACAGGATGGGCAGATCGGGGCTATCTAGGGTACTGTTAGTTCTGAAGCCCCTCGAAGGACCAGACTTGAAACCCTCCTGCCATCTCACGGTGGCAGAAGCCCCATGGAGAGCCTGGGGAGAGAAGCTCAGAGCCTGCGACATTCCCGGAGCGCCATCACAAGCCCTCACTGTTCCGTGAGGGTCCGTGTTCACCGGGCACAAGCAGGGCCGAGCACACGGCTTTTGAGCACAGCATTTTGCCAGCTTTGAAGTCAAGGTCCATGGCTGAACAGCTCGCCAGGCATTTTCAGGACGTACATATAATCTTTGCAGTTTCCAACCTGCTTGGTGATGAACTGTAACCAGAACAGACAAAGCACCACTGCAGCACCACTGCACGGAAGAATCGCTTCAATTTTAAACTATTACTTCTCTTCTGAAAGAGATCTTATTTTAGTCTCATGAAACCTGCTTTTCCTAATTTCTTCTCTGCAGAAGGGAGAATTTATGCAATCTGCAGAGCTGGCTGCACTATGTATAGATAGTATTACAGATCATCACCTCTGATGATCATGTTGAGTTCTTAAATCAGTTGACATTTTTCACACCAGTCTCAGCTCCAGAAAACAGCAGGGAAAACTTCAGCAGTAGCTATTAAGCCATTTCTCTCTTACCAGCTAAGATAATACTCAAACAACTCAAGCGCTTTAAACAGAAGATTCGGCCCTTCTGTTGTTTGGAGCAGGGACTGCACCAAGGTCAAACAGAAGCCTCATTTCTCTCCCTGTGAAAATGCCGGTTTGCTCAGATTTTCAGGTGCAGAAGCGCATTAGAATCGGACAATCTCTTTTTTCCTAATGCTCTGCCTCCACAGGGCAACTTCTAGCCCCAGAAAGCGCAAAGCACCATTAGGGAGGATGTGCCCCTCCCAGCTCTATGGCACAAGAAACCGAAAAAAACCACTTTTGCCTGTGCAATTGCTGCTCCAGCCACCAGATGTTACTGCGGCATTAGAATGGGAGCCGGGGGCTGCGGCTGCCGCTCCCCATAGACCCGTGCTGGAGAATGGACATTGTGCAGTCGTAATTAACGATCATACGCTACCTCATCCCCCAAGCAGGTGTCCTTTGGAAGGGGATAATGAAGAAAGAAAGGGTCTGTAGGACCTTTCCGCATTGCCAGAAAAGTCAGCGGGTACGTACGGAACAAAACGAGGCTGCCGGGGAAGAGGAGGGTGTCGCGGCCGAGGCTGCCGAACACAGTGAAGCTGTGCTGCCAGAAGGAGTCCTGAAAAGGGCTGCGGAGTTGGGAGCTGGGTACAGGCACACCGTTCTAGCCAGAATCAGAGGATATTTGAGACACTACTTCACGTCTCCGCATTCCCATTTCCTCTTGCAAAACGGGGCTAACGCCTGCTGTCTCTGAAGTGGCTTTATGAGTATTAAACAAATAGTGGTTCTAACGCATTAATGCATCTATACATGAACTATTAATAGCAGTAAGACAGCATCGCACACAGCACAGACAAGAAAAAATGGCTATTTAACAGACAGCCATTCAGGTAATTTTGTTTTGGTTTAGTTTTTTAAAAAAGCTAAATATGAACAAAACTCAAAAAAGGATACCTACACAACATGTTGTAAGGACCTTTGACAGCATTACGTGTTTAAAATGCGGCAGCGCAACTTAACCTCCAATCTCCTTCCAGGCACACTGGCAGGAACATTCAGAAGCCAAGGTTAAGGAGATGACGGCCCTCCAGGAGGACGGCCGTAGGGCAGCCAGCTCGCCACGGCCGCTGCTCCCTTCCCGCACCAGAACTCCAGCTCTGCTTGCCTGGCACGGGGAGAACGATGGCCACGGTATCGCATGGGTGGCCAGATGACAAGAATGAAGATGGGGTGCAGAGAACAGGAATGGGTGACGAAGCCCAGGGTAAATAGCTCAAGCAAGTATCCAAACTACACTGGAAGCCTAGATTTAACACGTAACCCTCCAGCCATCTGCAGCTGTTTTCCCCATCAAGTTGCAGCCTCAATGAATGGCCAATGATTTTTGCATTACCTCCTTCCCCATTTGCTGCAACAAAAACCTGAAGTCTGTGCACTGTTAGCTGGCGGGTTTGAATCATGCGGAGGTGGGATAACTAAAACCCCTCCAATTCTTCCTCCCTCTGCGACCAGACCTGCGTTTTGTGTAGCAGCCCACGCCTGCTCACGCTGGAGCGGCTCGGCAGGATAACAGCTACTGTCCAGGAGGCTGATCTCCGCTGCCGCAGGGTAGAAGGAAGGAGGAGAGGCTCAGGGGTGGAATTAGTAGCTTAACTTATTCAAAGCCAAGTCCCCTTATGACCAAATTGAAGGTAATCATACCATAAGAGAGAGAGAAATTATGCTTTTTTCTCTTTTTTTTTTTTTTTTTATTTCAGGATTGCAATGTCCTGATAAGCAATGAGGCTCAAACATTTAAGTTCAACATGCAGAATCTACAGTCCCTTTCTATAATCTCATGTCCTTTAGGATATTTTTCCTTCATCAAAAATAAGTCCTTATCTCCCCCCTCCATGATTCTCAGTCCCTTTCTTGAACCACAGTCAGCGCACAAGCTCAAAGCAGAGCTGCTGTCCTACAGCCACTGCCCCCCTGCAACCGTCCATTTAAACGTATGGCACACAGATCCCTTTCCTCTCATCCTCCCCCTTTCCTCCGTGTCCCGGAGGTTATTTTGATACAATTAAGCATAAGATTTGGATCTTACCTGATTGACCCTGAACTTAGGCCTGGTTTAGTTTCTGTATGCTCAGTCTTTTGCTTCAAAAGAATTTTCTTATTTCTTTAACTCTGCCAAATATGACACCACAGTAAGGTGAAAAGGAATTGGTAGGAGCCGGTGGCAGACAGGATCACAACTGTCTGTCTGCGGTGGCAAGTGGGGACATGCCTCCCCTGTGGGAACAGGGACTGCCCGGGAAGGTAAAGTGGCCCGGACCGAGTCTCGTGCTGCTGCAGAGACACTGCTTCCAACATTTGTTAATTTAAAACTAGTCTGGAAATCTCTGCCGTGCGCTCTTGTGACAGCGGCACAGACAAAGACTGAGGCCCTTGCATGTCAAAATACTACTTTCCAAAAGGTACCCTTTAGAGGAAACAGGAGCAAAATGGAATCCTTGTCTCAATGGAGGCAGCTGCATTTAGATAGATTTTGCTGATCATGCATAGCTCGTCTTTTCCCCTATGACCACAATACTGTTAATAAAGCAGGATATGGAGGACAAAGCCAGAGGAGCTCTCCGACACATCATTATGTACACGGGAAATGATAAATTCAAACCACCAAAACTTGCTCACTTTAGTGTACCCAATGACTACCGTGTGTCTGAAAGAGGCAGGGAGCACCTGCGGATTTTCAGTAGCGGCCAGTGAGCGACCGTTCCACCAGAACACACATGGCTTTGCTGCGTGAGGGCATGGTAAACTGCTTAAAAGTTGGTAATTCTCTGCCATTCCGCAGTTCCTGAGAGGTGCCGAGTTGGCGATGGACAGACACATCCTATCGCAGTTCAGGTGGAAAGAGCCACAGAGCGGCGCTGAGGGCTGGCCCGTGGGACCCGGGCTCCCCAGCAGAAGGCTGCGCTGTGCCCTTCCAGCTCCCCGAGGACTACTCCTTCCCTCCCCACCTTCGCCGCCCTTCGGAGGACTCGCCTGCCAGTTTTCAAATAGTCGAGTTGTGAAACACTGCCATAAAACTCCTACTCTCCAAGGCAAGTCTCATCCGAGCACCTCAGGGAAAACGGGAGTCATGGTTTTCCACAGCCTCGGCCTGCCAGCAGATGGCTGGGTGAGAAGACACGCACACTACGGCCCGCCTGCCCTCACCCAGGGAAGCCTATTTTACACACCAGCAACAGGAACTTCCTATGGACCGGCGCTACTTTAAGACGCAGAAGTCTTCTTAAAGAAGTTGTGAGGGCCTCAGTCACCTCTACCTTAAGAGAGGTTTAGCCAACTTTCTCCGCGCTCTGCTTTCTTCACTGTGATACATCCCAGTTCTGAGGTCTCTTTTCCAGTGCAACAAACATTTCCAAGCAAGGGGAAGCTAGAAGTTCACTTTTATTAAGTAATCTAATTGCATCCCTAATTCTCGCTTCCAATCAACCCTACTTAAAATATTTATGTAAATGCCACTTCCATAGAGAAAGGCAGACAAAAAAAAAAATGAGTAGTATGAAAAAAACATAATTGCAGGCAACAAAGCATTATTGAAAGGCATTTTCATTCTCATTTTTCCCCCTCTGCAATTCTTCTAGAAGAGCAGTTGAAATGCCAAAAAGTGCCATTCTGATTAAAGACCTCTCCAGGTACACCCGACATTTTAGTGCAGCTCAACCTCATTTGCCCCTTTGCCTGTCTGCCTCACCAGCCACCCAAACACTTATTCTCCAGAGATCAGTACGGAATCAGACTATCTCAATTGCCATTTTCTTCTTCCCTTCCAGTAGAATGAACAATACTCTTTTCCACCACTGCACAGTGACCGAGCTTTCACTTTCCCACACTTCAAAATAGGAAATGTATGCCTGACTTTTCATGAAACCAGCAGCAGCATTTCACTGCATCTGTTTTTAAACAATTCTACACAATAATCTTCTAATTAAAAAAAAAAAACTTACTGAATACTAAATTTGACTTCTGGATAAAGAACAGTAAATTGACAATGTAAGCACGTTACCCCTGAAATAATAACCACAATCTGAAAATTACTGGAGAACAGAAACGAGTCTGAACCGAACACACGAGCACACACTTGCAGCTCCAAAAGAACATGCTCCTCACCTCCGAGTGGCTACGTATTTCTTCCATAACTATGGGCATAACTGATTGGAACAAAATATTACAACTCTTTTGTTTAGTAGTCCAGAATCTCTGGCTTGGCTGAGCAAGATAACATGGGCTAAAAGGCTTTCTTGGTTTGGTGGTTAAATAAAAAGCAATTTAAAGGTATCTTTTATCAAATCACACAAATGGAGAAGAGAGGAATAAATAGTTGCACAGTAAAAGCTGTAAAAGGACAGAAAAACAGTAAAGAAATAAGACAAATGAAAATTCTCACCTCCAAGGACTCAGGATACTGAAAATGTTCAAGGAAATTAAGAACAAAAGGAGCAGTATAGGTTCTCTATGAATCAGGAAGGCAATGTTATTAATAAAGATGAAGAAAAGGTTTGTCTATCCTGCATTTTGGAAATGGCAGAAAAGTTACTGCATCAAGTCATGATAGAGCATGTTCCAGTCCCTTGATAACTGAAGAGACTATCAGAAAGCATCTACTACAAAAACAAACCTTTTAAAATCAGAAGAGCTGGATAAGTATCATCCAAAAGTCTAGAAGAGATTAGCTGAAAAACAGTTTATCTTGTTGATGTATAAACCTTTGGCTGCTACAGAATCTTTGAAAGACTGGAACGGTACCGATACAAAGCAAAAAGTCATTTCAGATAACATTGGCAGATATGATCTACTTAGCCTGACACCAGTCCTGATAAATGTAATACATTTGGGAAATAAAGAATTAGAGGATAGGAATATAATTAGTGTTGGTCAATGCAATTCGGGGGGGGGGGGGGGAATCTATCATTTAAAAAAAACCTGGTTTTATT